>CAUYUJ010012725.1:229794-239794 GCA_963575745.1 Prorocentrum cordatum
GCCTCTCGCTGGGGAGCCCGACCTTCTCCTTTCAGTTGCTGATGTAGAGGACAATGACTCGGAGGCATTGTGCCAAATCATGGCCAGAAGCTTAAACCATGGTTTGAACATGTTCCTAACTTGCTATAGCATTTTTTAACATGTTCCAAGCATGGTTTAAGCATTTCGAAGGCATTTAAACATACATGTATAGTTCAATACGGGCAGGGTGTCCATGGTCATGGCATCCACCAAGTTAACGCGCGCTAGCCAAGTTTTTCTGCATCAGCTGGCTCTGGTCTGCCTCCCCGCACCCTTTCTTCAGGGACCGCCTCGATACGCGGTGAAGGTGCGTTGTCAGTCACCGCCAGGTTCAGATGTGACTTGGCGCCACGCCGCACGACAGCAATCACTGAGGTAATTCTGCTCGTTTTGGTGCTCCTCGTGGTGGCACGGAGGCACTGTTGAGCCCAAGGTATAGGGGAGCGAAAGATGACATACACATAGAAACTCGGAGGTCCGCGCTGATCTCTTGGATCCGCGCTGCGCCCCCCTCCCTGGCTCGCGGAGCGCGCCGGGGGCGGCGCCGCAGGCGCCGCCGGGGGGCCCCGGCGCCGATCCGAGAAGTCCGCGCGGGCCTCCGAGTTATTATGTTTATGTCATTGTTCGTTCCCCTGTACCTGGGCTGGACAGGTCCTCCGTGCCACCTCGAGGAAGGCCAAAACGAGCAGGGCTACCACGGCGGTTGCTCACTGTGGTGCTCCTCGTGGTGGCACGGAGGGCCTGTTGAGCCCAAGATTAGGTCGGGCATGTCCCCCTACGGCTGGGTTTTGGAGGAAAAATGCAAGCAGCCAGAAATAACGCAGAGATGGTCCGCAAAATAATCGAAGCATCGTCCCCAGGCTACTTCTGGAACTATCCTTGAGTAGCAGAGGGACAGGCCCGGCCTGAGCCGAAGGTGGAGGAGGAGGAGGGGGAGGAGGAGGAGGAGGAGGAGGAGGAGGAGGGAGGGGGAGGGAGGGAGGGAGGGGAGGGAGGGAGGAGGAGGAGGAGGAGGAGGAGGAGGAGGTGGAGTCGAGGCCCTCGCAGGCTCCTCCGTTTCTCCTCGCCTCGGGGCGCCGCTCGCCATGGGAGGCGGGTCGGGCGCCCCGAGGCTCGGAGGGGGCGGCCGCGGGGAGGTCCCCGCCTTGAGCCCCGCCTCGGGGGGGCAACGTCGGGGCTGCGTCGGGAGCGTCCCTTCTCGGGAGGGGTATCCTCCCCCCCCTCCTCCCCCCCTCTCCCCCTCCTCCCTCCTCCTCTCCTCCTCCTCCTCCTCCTCCTCCTCTTCCGCAACCTCCCCCCCCCCTCCTCCTCATCCTTCTCCTCCTCCTTTTTCCTCCTCCTCCTCCGAAGAAGAAGAAGATAGTCAAAGCACAGTCTGGGCCGCTTTTCTGTTTCTCTACAACTGCCGACCGCCTCTGAGGATGCTTCGGCCACGCTGGGGGGCCCACGCCAAGAAACGCCCCGCTTGCCTCCAGGGTGTCTCTGGTTCCGATGGCTTTGCGATGGACAGCGCGACGTTCCCACGCCAACAATCAGTGGGCGTCCTGGGGTCCATGGGTTGGGTTTGGACGGGCCCCTACTGCATTCTTCTCTGTCCTCCAAGATCCGCCTGTAGGAGGACGTGCCCGACCTAACGTTAGGGGGGGCAGGCTCGGGGGGTCGGGTCCGAGGCTCGAGTTTCGAGAGCCTCGCTCTCTGGATGGTCTGCTCGTGCTGGGGCTCCCTCGTGGCCACGGCTGGGTCCGCCTCGAAGTGTTGGTCAGAGTGCACCCCTCGGGGAAGCAGCGCTCATGAGGTCAGTAAGACGTTCGGAGTGGGGCCTTCGGAGTGGAGCACCGATCAAGACGGCTTCTGTGCGTGGACGGCGTGTGCCTTCTCGAGGAGTCCCAGGACAGGAGCAACATGCATGATGGTATTCAGGATGTGGCCAGACGGGGACAAACAGAGAGTGGCAGATGTTGACATTATTCTACCAAGGTGCCAAGGTGTTGATTCGTATTTCTGGCTAGCGTTACCGCATTAGCTACCGCATTGAGCAATTTGCATCACGCAGCTCTCTCGGGGCAGTTGAACTGGCAGCTTAAAGCGTATGCTGTACGTGATGATATACATGACAGCAATTATGGGGACACGACTCAACCTCAATAGTAGTTCTCGCAGGATAATGGTCGTAGGCCGTAGCCATACGAAGAAGTGTATAGGCTCAGGGGGACGAGTTTCTTCTGCACACGATATGAGGCCACGGCCTCCTGCGCCCTGCCCAAATTGGCACGGACGCTTCCGCTTCTCTTCGCTTCGCGTCGCTCCCCTTGCTCTTCTTTCTCCTTTTCCATCCTTCCAAGTCGCAGCAGTTCGCTGCATCCCACGCGCGGCTGGAGAGCGTGGCCGTGGCGAGCCTCGGTTTCCGTCCGCCCTGCCCGCCCTACCCAGGCGGTTTGTGGAGTTGTTGTTGTTGTTGTTGTTGTTGTTGTTGTTGTTGTTGTTGTTGTTGTTGCTGTTGCTGTTGCTGTTGTTGTTGTTGTTGTTGGTGTTGTTGTTGTTGTTGTTGTTGTTGTTGTTGTTGTTGGTGTTGTTGTTGTTGAACATTATTAATTCTAAAGAATAATTATTGTTGGGCCCCCTGGTGCGCGCCCCCCCCGCCGCGCCTAGGCCGCAGCCACGTTTTCATCATTTTCGTGAGGAAGCCTCAGGTAATTCGAGGTGATCAAGATCCGGTTGTTTTGTTGTAATCCGTTTTCCCTTGCAAAAAACACTATAAAATGAAATTTCTTGTTCAAATATAATCAAATTTCAAGAATCCCTTGCAAAAAATAAGGTAAAGTGGACATTCGCGCGCGCAAGACGAAATCCTTCCAAAAGCTTAGTGTTCGGAGCGATTTTAACATAAAAACATCAAAAAACCAATGGTTTTTCAACAAAAAAATGTCAAAATCTCATCCCGCGCGCTCTTGCGGATTCGTAGGAAACCAACACTTTTTAAACATTTCTGTCAAACGGGCTTTTGCGAGCAACTTTTTCGAACTTCTGCGACAACGGTTGCGCACCTGCCAGGGCCATCATCCCTGTCAAATAATACCATGCGGGACACATTCGTCTCTCTGTATTATGTATTGTATGGCACAATTGCACCATGCTGGGCACATGCGCGCCCCGAATAAGTGACCAAGTTCTGTGGGTGTGTACCCCACGCCAGTGTAGTAGCCACGGTCGTCCGCACGCCACGAAGTGAAGTGTCCCAACGTCATAGGGCGGGAAGCTGGGTTTGGGTGGTCGCGAAGAGTCGTTTGGATATTTGGTAGAGCTTGTAATGCCCCCCCACGAAGTGGGGGTATTGCCTGGTGTCGTATGAAAACCCTGGCACTGGGGAGAACACCGCGCGTTCGGGTAAAATGATTGTTGTTGTTGTTGTTGTTGTTGTTGTTGTTGTTGTTGTTGTTGTTGTTCGTGTTGTTGTTGTTGATGTTGTTGTTGTTGTTGTTTCCTTCATGCGCGTCCGGCTGTGTTTGTACATATGGTCGGCCGATTTTGGCACGTCGTTTGTTTCTCCGTCTCTCCTTCCCTCCTCCTTCTCTTTCCCGCTGGCCCGTTTTCGCGTGGTGGGGTCCCCGCCCCATCAGTTGGGGAACTGGCATTTGTCATCACCGGGCTTCTATGCAAGTCGAGTTCAGTTGCGTGGCGCAATTTGTGGCTACGCTGTGCACTCTGATCGGTGCAATCTGTGTGCTGCGACATACGTGTGGCAATTTAGGAGGTACGGTTCTCTGGGTTTCTTAATAAGCCCCCCACGGGGGTCAACCTCGCCTCGTCGTCGCGCCGCGACGGGGGTCGGAGCGCCTTCGGCGCGCGGTGGCTGCCCGCGACGGGGGTCGATGTGGGGCTGTCGTCGGGGGTGACGCCCCCCTCGACGCCTAACAAGACGCTCGGAGTCTGCCGAACAGCGCTCGCGTAAGTCGGGCCTGTCCCTCGGGGACGATTTGCTCCGTGCGTTCGGGTACACCTTAGGCGATGCTTAAGAAAACTTAAGTTTTCGGCCAGAGTCTCAGTTATTCTTAATGTTTCAATGTAAATCCTAAGATGTTCATGGAAATGTTTGGTTTTTAATCAAGTTCTGAGACTATGAATTTCTTAACCCATGATTTCTTAAGCATTTCGCAGGGTGTACTTGTCTTTTTTCCTTCCCAAGCCCGCCTGTAGGAGGACACGCCCGACCCAACGCTCGCGGGCGCCCACTCGGCAGAACCCCGACGGGCCCAGCCTGCGCACCGGGTGCCCACGAGGCGCCCACGAGACGCCCGCGGGCGCCCCTCCGGGCGAGAACAAGAGCCCCACGGGCACAGCCAGCGCACGGCGCGCCCGTGAGGCCCCCGCGGTTGCCCACCAGCCTTCAGTTGGGCCTGTCCCTCTACAGGAGGAATGTTAAAAAAAAATCGAAGAATGGTTTGGGGACGATTTGTTTCATGATACCGGAGAAAACCCAGATCAGAATCTTTTTAGGGCTGTAGGGCTATATGGGCTATAAGGCTATTGGGCTATAGGGTAATAGAGCTACAGGGCTATAGGGCTATAGGGTACAGGGGTATAGGGCTATAGAGCTATAGGGCTATACGGCTATAGGGCTACAGGGCCATTGAGCTGTAGGTCTATTGGGCTATAGAGCTATAGAGCTGTAGGGCTATAGGGCTATAGGGCTAGTGGGCTATAGGGCTATAGGCCTATAGGCCTATAGGGCTATAGGGCACCCCCGGGCACGCCTGGGCACCCGGGTACCCGGGCACCCCTGGGCACCCGGGCACCTCCGGGCACGCCCGGGCACGCCCGGGCACCTGGGCACCCGGGCACCCGGGCACCCGGGCACCCCTGGGCACCCGGGCACCCGGCCGCGGGCCACCAAATCGGCGCCGCACCTCACCTAACCATATGAATCCGCTAGGACCCCTACAGAGGCAAGCTCTGATTGGGGAATTTGGGATCATTTTTTGTTTAAACTATTTTTATTTTTTCCTTTCCAAAATCCCCCTGTAGGAGGACAGGCCCGACTTAACACCAGCCGAATTTCCCTGGACGGACCAGTCGAGCTATTGAAGAACAGTAATGAGCCTCAAGTGCAAACAGTGTGTTCGAGATTCGGAGGAGAAAAAACGCCATAAGCATAAACTTTTGGCGCTCCGCGCGGAGTTCTTGGATCCGCGCTTGGGCCCCCCTGGCGCCGCCTCCGGCGCCGCCCTGGCGTGCTCCGCGCGCCAAGGAGGGGGGTCCAGCGTAGATCTAAGAAATCCGCGCGGAGCGCCAGAAGTTTATTTTATGGCGTTTCGTTCTTCTAAACAAGTCTCAGGTACAAACAGTGCTTTCGGAATCTCACAAGCGCAGGACTTGAAGGGAATGGGTGCACTCTCGTGCAATGGCTGCGGCACGTCTCTTCGCAGCCCCTCGCTGTCTCTGCTCACTTGCTGTGTTCTCGCTCGCTAGTCATGCGTCCCGAGATGTTATGGCTACGCGCGCGTCTTGTACGGCACAGTTACGCGTTGGCTCTTTCGCTATCCATGCGTCTCGAGATGTTACTGCTACGCGCGCGTTTTGTATGGCATAAGTACGCGTTGGCCTTCTCGCTATGCATACGTCCCGAGACGTTATGGCTACGCGCGCTTTCTGTATGGCAGAATTCCGCATTAGCATCGCAAGCGAATGGCTAGGTGGCCCGGTCGGTGCGAGGCCCCGCATTCCTTCCTCCCGCGCGAAGCATTTGGTAGACCAGCCCGACGCTCAAGAGCTGTGCGTCGTTTTGGTGTAATGTTTGTTCATTCGTCCTTCCCTTTTCCTCGCTTTCCTCGCTTCTCTTCGCCCTTCTCCTCGCGTTCCGACCGGCCTTGGGAGCATGACCCCCCGCCAGCCGTGGCGAGGAAGAGGGTGCAGCCTCTGCGCCGGCCCCCGCCAGCTCCGTTCACCTGCAGTCGTACGCGTTCAACCAGGAGCGGATTGCCGGTCCCTCTCTCTGTCTCTGCCTCTCTGTTTTTCTGTCCGTTTGTCTTTCACTCTCTCTCTCTCTCTGTGTCTCTCTTTCATTATTGTTATGGCTTTTTATCCGTAAGGGCTTCGCCCCCTGCCGCCGGCCCCCTCTCTCGGAGAATGGGCCGTGGAAGAGCTAAGTCATGAGGCTTTGGCGCTGTCGTGCAGCAGTATCGGAACTTCATGCGAGGCCGATTCGCAATCGGCAAAACCAACTGATCACAAGAGGGGTTACCACACAGGGCGATTGGTAAGACGTGTATGGTTTACGAGCTTGGTTACCACACCTTGGGATTAAAGGGCCGAGGGGCAGTTTGGGTTACCACGCCTTGCGATGGGTGTGCGTGAGGGGTGGCACCGAATTTCAGAAATGTGGCAAATCCCGTGTGTTTTTGGACCCTGACCCCGCGGATCTGCGTGAGGGGTGGCACCGAATTTCAGAAATGTGGCAAATCCCCTGTGTTTTTGGACCCTGACCCCGCGGATCTGCGTGAGGGGTGGCACCGAATTTCAGAAATGTGGCAAATCCCTTGTGTTTTTGGACCCTGACCCCGCGGATCTGCGTGAGGGGTGGCACCGAATTTCAGAAATGTGGCAAATCCCCTGTGTTTTTGGACCCTGACCCCGCGGATCTGAGTGAGGGGTGGCACCGAATTTCAGAAATGTGGCAAATCCCATGTGTTTTTGGACCCTGACCCCGCGGATCTGCGTGAGGGGTGGCACCGAATTTCAGAAATGTGGCAAATCCCTGTGTTTTTGGACCCTGACCCCGCGGATCTGCGTGAGGGGTGGCACCGAATTTCAGAAATGTGGCAAATCCCTGTGTTTTTGGACCCTGACCCCGCGGATCTGCGTGAGGGGTGGCACCGAATTTCAGAAATGTGGCAAATCCCCTGTGTTTTTGGACCCTGACCCCGCGGATCTGCGTGAGGGGTGGCACCGAATTTCAGAAATGTGGCAAATCCCTGTGTTTTTGGACCCTGACCCCGCGGATCTGCGTGAGGGGTGGCACCGAATTTCAGAAATGTGGCAAATCCCTTGTGTTTTTGGACCCTGACCCCGCGGATCTGCGTGAGGGGTGGCACCGAATTTCAGAAATGTGGCAAATCCCTTATGTTTTTGAGCCCTGACCCCGCGGATCTGCGTGAGGGGTGGCACCGAATTTCAGAAATGTGGCAAATTTCAGAAATGTGGCAAAGCCCCTGTGTTTTTGGACCCTGACCCCGCGGATCTGCGTGAGGGGCGGCACCGAATTTCAGAAATGTGGCAAATCCCTTATGTTTTTGGACCCTGACCGCGCGGATCTGCGTGAGGGGTGGCACCGAATTTCAGAAATGTGGCAAATCCCATGTGTTTTTGGACCCTGACCCCGCGGATCTGCGTGAGGGGTGGCACCGAATTTCAGAAATGTGGCAAATCCCATGTGTTTTTGGACCCTGACCCCGCGGATCTGCGTGAGGGGTGGCACCGAATTTCAGAAATGTGGCAAATCCCTTGTGTTTTTGGACCCTGACCCCGCGGATCTGCGTGAGGGGTGGCACCGAATTTCAGAAATGTGGCAAATCCCCTGTGTTTTTGGACCCTGACCCCGCGGATCTGCGTGAGGGGTGGCACCGAATTTCAGAAATGTGGCAAATCCCTTGTGTTTTTGGACCCTGACCCCGCGGATCTGCGTGAGGGGTGGCACCGAATTTCAGAAATGTGGCAAATCCCATGTGTTTTTGGACCCTGACCCCGCGGATCTGCGTGAGGGGTGGCACCGAATTTCAGAAATGTGGCAAATCCCCTGTGTTTTTGGACCCTGACCCCGCGGATCTGCGTGAGGGGTGGCACCGAATTTCAGAAATGTGGCAAATCCCATGTGTTTTTGGACCCTGACCCCGCGGATCTGCGTGAGGGGTGGCACCGAATTTCAGAAATGTGGCAAATCCCCTGTGTTTTTGGACCCTGACCCCGCGGATCTGCGTGAGGGGTGGCACCGAATTTCAGAAATGTGGCAAATCCCCTGTGTTTTTGGACCCTGACCCCGCGGATCTGCGTGAGGGGTGGCACCGAATTTCAGAAATGTGGCAAATCCCCTGTGTTTTTGGACCCTGACCCCGCGGATCTGCGTGAGGGGTGTCGATTTCGAGCCCCCCCAGCAATTCAGACAACGCGCCCAGGGGGTGCTAAAAGTCTTGTTTGGGCCTCCCCCCCCTCGCGCGGTCAGTCAACTAGTTACAGTTACCAGCAAGAAGCAGAATTGTAACACTGGAAACTACAAGCTACAACTGGTACTGGAAACTGCGAACCCGCGCCTACAGCCTGGTGGCCCCACAAGGGGGCCGGCGGATTGTTTTCTCCCTGTCTCTTTCTCTTGTTTGTTGTGTCTCTCTTTTTTTCTCTCTGTCTCTCTCTCTCTCTCTATATATATATATATATACACATGCCGATGTATAGGTATATACACATGTAATGTCGGTGTAGGTGAAACTGTGTCTGTTTGTGTGCATGTGTGTATGTATGCATATGTATATATACATATATATATATGTATATATATACATATATATATGTGTATGGTCGTCCTCCCTCTCTTCATCCGTCCCCGCTCATTCGCCCTTCCTCTGCATCCTTTCTTTGTTCTTTGTTCCCCCGTCCACATCGTTTTATCTTTCAATACTATTTCCCCCATTGTCCTCCGTGTCTTGATCCCTCCCTCTTCCTCCTCATGATACCCTCCCGCATCAATGTATTCGTAGTTTTCATCTTCATGATTATTTCCTCTTGTCGTTCTCCCTACTTGGATCCATCCCTCTTCTTCCTGATCCTATCCCTGCTTCCTTCATCCACGTCTTCGTATCCTTCATGATTATTTCCCCCATCGTCCTCTGTGTCTCGATCCCTGCCTCATCTTCGGCTTCTTCCTGCTTCCCTCGCTCGCCTTCCCAATCCCCCTCATCGCACTCCCTGCTGGCATGTCTCTCTCTCTCTCTCTCGATCTGTCTCTCCCTCCTTGCTGTGTCTCTCATCCTCTACATTCCTTCTGCTATCGCAGCCCCTCCTGGCTCAAAGCTTGGGGTAACCATTCTGTAAACACGATGGGCCACCAATCCCCATGTTTGTTACATGGCTTTTTTTAATCAAAAAATTCTGGAACGAGAATCCCCCAAACCATGTGTTTTCAAATGGGTTTTTAGGATTTGGTGGATTTTCTGCCTCCGAGCAGAAATCCAATCTGCAGCTCCCCAGAGCTCCGAATACCCCAAATCCATATGACACCAAAGGGTTTGGCGCCCCCTCACTTTTGCAAGCCTTTTGTGTTCACATGGATTTTTGGGGTTCCTGGCGTGAGAATCCCCAGATCCCTGCGTTTGCACATGGAATTTGGGGGACTTTCTACCTCCGAGCGGAAATCAACTCTGCAGCCCCCCCAGGGCCCCGCATCCCCCCCGCATCTAGAGTAACAATTTGTCTGTTATGATGCAAGGGTTAGGTCGGGCATGTCGCGTGCCCGACCTCACCCTGGCATCCCTGCGCATCCGCACGATACGGGCCGACTGTATGGTGCACAGGGCGGGTGGCTCAGGCGGTGCGGCGACCGCGCCGTGCTGTGACAGTCCTCGTGGGGGCTCGAGCGACGGCGCGGCCGCGGGTCTTGCCGGCGGCGAGCGCAGGGGGGGGAACTGTTGAAGGGGCGGGCCCCCTCAGAGGGTTCGGAAGCCCCCAAGTTTTTTGATAACCGAAGAAGAAACAGCGCCATGAGCACAAACTTTTGGCGCTGCGTTCAGGTTTCTTGGGTCCGCGCTGGGCCCCCCCCCGCGGCGCCTCCGGCGCCGCCCCTGGCGCGCTCAGCGCGTCAGGGAGGGGGCCAGCGCAGATCAGCGAGGTCTGCGCGGAGCGCCAAAAGTTGATGTTTCTGCCGTTGTTACTTCTAGAGAAGTCATCGGATACTTCCACGACGGCGTAAACAAATCCGTGAGGCCTTCGCCCTCAT
>CAUYUJ010012725.1:244794-248486 GCA_963575745.1 Prorocentrum cordatum
GTTGCGCTGAGGATTCAGTCGGGCCTGTCCCCCTACAGGGGGATTTTCGACGAAAAATAGAAAATACACAAAAAATACCCCCAAAAGGTTCCAAACATTATTAATAAATAGTTCCCAGACCATGTTTGGACGATTTTTTTTTTGTGTATTTTTTATTTTTCGTCGAGAATCCCCCAGTAGGGGGACAGGCCCGACTTAAGCTTAGGACTCTCTTCGGGCTCTGGCGTGTTCAGCCGACGCTGCCCAGTGGTCCCGCGGCACGGGCATTCAGGCGACTCAGACCTCAGACTAACCTCTCCTGTAGGTCAGTCTGTCTGAGTCGCTCTCCAGACAGAGTGGTGGAAGGTCCTCTTGCTGAGGGTCTGCAGTGGTTGAGTCAAAAAACACACCGGGCGTGACGTCACGGAAGGGCGACACATGGGAGTGGGTGCTGACAGGTGCACCTTCAGTCGTGCCCCTAGGGGCGCCACTAGAGGGGCCCCCCGGGGCCAAAGAGTGACAGGAGAGGTGCACGTTTCTCCCCCCCTCCGAAAAAAATGAGCATCGTTTAACCGATCCCCATCCCCACCAGCGTGGGCTGGGCCCCACTGGCCGATTTACCCCCCTTGGACGGGGATATAGGCTGCTCTCGTCGGGCTTCGATGGGCAATTCCCCAACTGAGGTGGTGAGACGGTGGGGCTCGAGATGTGGATGGGGATGGGGGCAGGGATCGGTTGAACGACATTGGGAGAAAACTACATAAACATAAACTGTTGGCGGTCCGTTTGGTTTTCCTGGATCGGCGCTGGGCCCCGCGGCGGCGCCTCCGGCGCCGCCCCTGGCGCGCTCCGCGCGCCGGGGAGGGGGGGGCCTGGCTCAGGTCCAAGAAATCCGCGCGGACCGTCGAGAGTGTACGGCTGTGTCGTTTGTTTTTTTCCACTGGTCGCCCCCCATCGATTAGTCGGGACGGACGAAAGGGGGGGATTGGGAAAGGGGGGGTTACGGAATTTGCTGCATGCAGCTGGTTTCGGCCCCACCGAGGAGCCCATTCCTCGACACATGGTCGCCTCCGGCGCCGGGAGGCGCCGGGAAAATCAGCTACGCGAGCTGATTCTCCAACCCCCCCTTTGCTATCCCCCCCTTTCGCCCGACCCTAGTTAGCCGCCCCCCCCCGAGGGTGGCGCCGTCGTGAAGCCGTCGCGCCGCCCGCCTCGCAGGCGCCGGCGCGCGCAGCGCGCTTCGCGAGGGGCAAGGGCGGGCCTCCCGCCTTCCCCGAGAGAGGGAACGCCTGGAAGCCTCGGCCCTCTTCGGGCCGGTCGGGCGGATGGTAAGGTTAAGTCGGGCGTGCCCCTCTACAGGAGGAAGACTCAACACACAGCTTTGCAATAAAGCGGGGACGATCTGTTTTAAATCTATGGTTAATCATTCTTGCATGTCTGTGTGACTATTTGAGTTGTTCCTCCAAATCCTCCTGTAGACCTCATGGTAATGGGGGGTGGCCTAAAGGGGGGGGGCGAACAAAAAGGGCACCAGAGGGGGGCCTTGATAGGGCCCCTGTGGGAGCCAGCTCGTGCCCAAGAGGAGCCCTAAAGGGCCCATGTTTTGAGGCCTTTTTCTCCACCTCCTACTCGGGTCCCCCCTCCTCCTCCCTCCTCCCTCCTCCTCCCTCCTCCTCCTCCTCCTCCTCCTCCTCCTCCTCCTCCTCCTCCGCCGCCTCCTCCTCCTCCTCCTCCTCCTACTCAGGTCCCCCCCCGTTAAACCACCCGCCCAAGTCGGACGATCAAAAGGGGGATCTGGAGAGGGGGGCACAAAAGAGCGGCTATCCCGGCGGCCAGCCCGGGGGGAGGTGGGAGTCGAAGAAGGCGCTTTGAAGGCAAAGGCGCCCCTTGCATCCGCTCTGGGCCCCCCCGGGCGGCGTCTCGGGCGCCGCCCCTGGCGCGCTACGCGCTAGGGAAGGGGGCCCAGCGCAGATCCAAGAAATCCGCGCGGAGCGCCGAACACTTATCTTTGTGCTGTTTTGCTGTTCTTACGCTTCTTCTTATTCTTTTGTTTAATATACTTCCTCAATGTTTTCTTTTCCTATTAGTATTCTGATTCGTGTTCTCTTATTCTTATGCCTCATAGTCTTCATTATCTCATTATCATTGTTATCATTATTCTAGAGACGGGCCGGGCCTTCTCGGCAGGCTCGGAAGTCCCCTGGCCTTTGAGAAGTCTTCAGAGCCTTCCCCGAAGAGAGATGGAACTTCTCAGAGGGCCAGGGGACTTCTGAGAAGCCACGCCGCCTTCTCAGGAGGCCTTCTCCTTCCACTTCGCCCCTGGCTTGCCGCCGATTCTCGATTCTCGGGTCCCCCAGCGGTTTTCCAACCTCGTGGTGCTTTCCCGCAGGTGCGCCTCACCTAGAGCGTCCTGGGTCTGCCCGGCCAGTCCCGAGCGGCTGCCGGGGACCTGAGCTATAAAGTTATGGCCCGAGAGCCAGGCGGTGAGGACCACTCGGGTCGGACAAACGAGGGGGATTGGGGAAGGGGGGGGGTACGAAGTCTGTTGCATGCAGTGCGTTTCCTTTATACACTGGCGCCTCTGGCGCCAGGAGGGGTGACCTTTCTTCATCGATCTTTGTTGACGGCCCAGTGGATGGAAAACGGCCTCGCAGAGAGTTTCAAAATGATGACACGCTGGCCGTCTCGCCTCGATGTTTCTCGATCCTCCGGATCTTTCCTGGCAGTGAGATGAGGGCAAGAGCTCCGGAACGCTCTCAGAGCGTTCCAGGAGGTTGAGTAATGGCCGCGGCGCCTGATTGACACATTCCAGGTTTGCCAGCTCTCAGAGTTCCCCGCTTATCCGTATCCGAATTGAATGTCTTCGTGGTATTCCGGGATGCATCTCAGATTCGGTGTCGGCGTTGGTATGTCTGTGGTCGAAAATTGGTTGAATCCCGCTCAATCTCTTCCAGTCCGCCCCAGTCCCGCTCAATATTGGGCTCAATCTTGGGCTCAATCCGCGCTTAGCCGCCTCCATGGCCCCTGACCGTTCTCACAAAGGCCGCAGACGTTACTCCCGAAGTCTCGTCTCAAGTCGGGCATGTCCCTCTGCAGGATGAGGAAGAACACAAATAGTTAAGACATAGTCTGGGGACGATCCGTCTCTTTTTGTGTAATCGTTTTGCTAATGTTTGACAATTGTTCGTCCAAAACCCGCCGTTAGGAGGACATGCCCGACCTATTCGGATGCAACTCCTGGCAGGTAACATTATGATTTTGGCCTGGTCCGAAATCCGGCTTAATCCCGCCTAATCCGGCTTCATCCGAGGCCCATTCCAGCGTAACAGCGCCCCAATGGCTTAATCTTCCTTTTTCCTTCCGACGAAGACCCCTCAGAAGTTTTAAGCCGGGCCTGTCCCTCCACAGGGGGAATATACGAAAATAGTCAAAACAAAGTCTGGGGACAAAGTTTTATGAGTATGTTCGATCATTGTTTGACTATTTTTGATCTTCGTGCAAAAATCCGCCTGTAGGGGAACATGCCCGACCTAATAGTAGTTGCTCCCTAACATGCCCGACCTGAGTCCCGCCGAGCAGCGCGCCAGGTCCACCGGCGCGAGAACACGGCCGCCTTCCAGCACAGGCGCTTCTCCTGCCTTTCTTCGCGCTGGAGGAGGAGGAGGAGGAGGAGGAGGAGGAGGGAGGAGGAGATGGAGGAGGATGGAGGAGGA
>CAUYUJ010012725.1:248586-293586 GCA_963575745.1 Prorocentrum cordatum
GATGATGAGACGGAGGACGCTTACGCTCCAGGTGTGTGCCTTGTAGCTTGCCTCAGAAGAGGAGGAGGACGAGGCGGAAGAGGGAGGGCGGCAATCGACGACCTCACACCCCATCAGGAAGCAAGAGGAGGACGAGGAGGAGCAGGCGGTGGTCAGCAGGCACAGGGGTAACGTTCGGGGGGGATGGGCTCAGGAAAGGGGGCGAAGTTTCGAGGTTCGAGGTTTTGGGACGTTCCCGTCGGTTCTGTACGTTGCATCTTCGACGGACCTCGCCTGTCCTCAACATTGGTGTCTTTCTTCGTGCCCGGCGCGGGCTTTGTGCGAAGTCGACGCGGACTTGGCGCACATTCGACGCGGACTTGGCGTGGATTCTGCGCGGATCCGACGAGCCCGGCATGGATTCGACACCGACTCGACGTGGATAGGGCCGCGGGGGCACAGACGAAGGCCCCCCGAGGATTCAGCATAGCTTTCTCCCGCCGAGCGAGGGCGGCCGAGCCCAGAAGGGGTTTGAAGACTTCGGGGGCGACGATCGCGCTGACGCGGGAGTCGCGTGTCCCTATCCGCGGCCTCGCGGGCGGGGCCTTTGGGCCTCTGGGTCAAGTCGGGCGTGTGCCCCTCTAACGGGAGGAATATCCAGAAATAGCCAAAAGTAGTATCGTGACGAGTTTTGGAGTATTCTTCGGCTAACTAGTTTTGAAAACTGTTTGACTATTGTTCAGTCTTCCTCCAAAATCCGCCTGTAGGAGGACATGACCGACCTAGCCCTTGGGCCGCGACCCCGCAGATACGGGACGTTTCCTCGCGGGTGCCTCGCGCGGAACGTGTCCGTGCGACCCGCGCACCTCGGCGGGCGGAGAAAGGCACAACCTGATCTTTTCCGCCCTCGGTGACGCCTGCCCTTCGGCGGTTGGACGTCTTATACCCCTACGGTGCCACCGAAAGCGCACGACTTCTCCCGCCGCCCAGGGGCAGGCGTCCCCAACGGCGGAACAGTTGATTCCATACCGCTCTCCGCCCGTTGAGTAGCCGTGGGGTTGTGCATCCGTGGGGCCGCGCACTGCAATCCAGACGGCGGGGGCGCGGACACGGACATGCCCGCCGCTCGTGAGTTAGGAGGGGATGAGTTCAGGGGGGAACGCATCGACCCCCAATCGCCCATCGATCGCCGACAGGGTCCCGATAGGCCCACCCCGCCCGGGACCGTGTGGTTTCCCCATCGGGGGCCTATCGCCGATGTATCGGCGATTTATCGCCGATTACAGGTCGATGTCTTCCCCCTGAGCAGGCCCCCCCTGATTCACGTGCGCCCTCTGGACCTGGGTGGGTGATAACTTTTTCGTCGTCGTAAGCGGATTGGTAGGAAGTTTCCGTTGGTTCTCGGAAGTGTGTTCGTCTCGGGATTTTCTCCAGCAGTTGCGCCTCGTCGAGAGTTGTTCTGGGGTGATGTAAACTCCCCCAAGGAACTTGTGCAAAGCCCACGCAGAAGGATTATGCTTGACACCATCCCTCACGCAAGGAAGCGATTATGCTTGAAATATTTGCCTGAACCATACCTGGAATGCGTCCCTCGACCATGAATTCACTGGTACATTTTATACCGCATAAGGGGAGCATGTGTGAAGCACACACATACGGATTAGTTGAGTGCACGTGAGAGAAAGAGAGAGAGAGAGATAACACGCATGTAAACACATTGACTTATACAACTGAAGGAACGGATACGTACATATTACACAGATGTATATACATGTACATATGTGCATATGCGAGAGAGGGAGACAGGGGAGGAGAGAGAGAGAGAGAGACAACGACAGAAAGAGAGGGGGGCATATATATATATATAGAGAGAGAGGGAGCAAAGGGAGTGAGATAGAGAGAGGTAAGATAACACGAAGGACATCAAACGCAGCTTAGGGCGATGTCCGGCTGTTCCTCTTCATTTCGTAATTGTTCATTTCTTGGACGCCTCCTCCTTCGTTTTATTGTTGTGCAACCATTGCATCTCACCATGCACGCCATGCGACAAGCGTGCGCCAATCAGACCTGTGCTGGGGTCTTCAGGTCAAGAGATTGACCTGAAGACCCCAGCACACACACACAAAAACAGTTCCGTATGGAGCAATGGGTTCGTCGACTAACGCACCAATTCTCTTGCGCAATCCAAGGGGCATCGTGATTGCAAGTTCTGAAATACTCCTGTTACGTGGACGCATTATCATCAGCATGTCTTCTCCTTGGAGGTCAGTGGTGCTCGCTGCAATGCTGTTCAAGGCTGGGCGAGATCTTCATGGGAAGAGGGTTTGTTTGGATGAGCGCAATTTGGAAAGTGGATGATTCCATTTCATAGATAAGAAGGGTTTCGCGATTCACGATCTCACATTCCGTTTCTCCCATAAAAGGTAGTTGTGCGCATGGCAACACCTCTTCATTTTCATTGTGCTGTTCCGTTGAACCTTGCTCAAGTTCATGCCCCCCCCCCACTTGGCCCGACGTTCCATTTAGTAGCTCATGGCGTGCGACTAATCTGAAGAATTGAATCCCGCCATCAAGACAGGGAACGCCCGCATGAGCGCGAGCCGTTTTGAAACCTTCACGATCGATATTGCACGAGGCACGTTGAGTGAGGCATGTTTGTTGACGGTCTGAGAAGAGGCATCCCGCCGACTGACGGACATTTTCATGGCATTTTGGCTAGTTGGGGGAGTGTTGATTGCGTCGGCTACCAACGCATTTTTTTTTGGGTGAACTAGTTTAACCGTGGTGGGAGAGCTTTTCGGGTAGTTGCCGCCATGGTAGAACGTTTGGGTGGCAACGATTGGTATCGAAGCGTGACCATGCGGTTCCTATTGCAGTTTGAGTTTCGGTTGGGTGTGTTTGGCAGGCCAGTTTAGCAGGGAATTGTGGTATCGGTGGCCGCGGCAGGTCAGCAATAGTTGTTTGGCGATGGTGACAGCGGTGTTGAACACATGATGCCTGAATAACTGTTGATGCCACATGCTTTCCAGCTGTCTTTGTGTTTTGTGGGGTATCATAGATGCGAGGCAATGGCAAAGGGCATTTCGGGAGCGAGTTTGCATGTGAAGCCGACCGTCTATGGCATAGTTGTTTTGTTGGTGCGGCCCTCCCAGTTGGCAACATTAGAGTATGATAACGGGAGATGTTTTCAGTTCGAACCTTGTTTGCGACCTAGGGACAAGGACATTACACACCAGGATGTTGCACAACGCAGCGGGAGAAACCGAAGAATGGATGATGTTTCGACCTACGGTTGCAATTGCCCAGTCGCGCAAATTTCTAGCGGGCCTTGACCCTGTCATGTCTTATTACATTGTCATGTCAAGTCGCATGATTGGTTTAGACACCGAAGGGCAAGGATGCAACTCTCAGCCAACCCTCGTTCATCGCGCTCCCAGGGGCGTTGTAACATCGTTTGCCCTCGTCAGTCGTTTTCCGTAGTGGAGTCGACCAGAAATATTCAATACCATTCGTGTCATTACTTCTTCGTTTGAGGTCGTTGCCGTCGCGGCAATTGTGTTCCTCTGCGGCATTGCTTGGCAGAAGAATGGGTTTGGGAGACGAACATCTTCGCGATGGTCACTCTGTCGGAGGACGACCCGACAAACGGGGGCTTGACCAAGGCCTTATGCTTTGATTTGTTTCACATTCAGGATCGTTGCAGCATTGACGATGCCATTCAGAAGACAGCGTCCCTCCTGCTCATCATCGCCCTCCTCTTCCTAGTCCCGGTATCCTCCTCGAGCGGGCGGTTCCTTTGTCATGTTGCAATGTATGTTGTGAGAGCTTGCTGTCAAGCGGCAAAGAATACGCCTCGGGCTGGGAAGTGTCGCCCCACATGCACGCATCGTATAGTCTTCCGCCTCCTCCGCCTGCTCTTCCCTTCGTCCCCCTGTCTGTCCATCATCTTCATACTCCTGCTACCACTTCGCTAGGATGGGTTTGGATGGATTGCCATGTGCGCAGTTCTGCTAGATCCTTCTTGGCGTCGATTTTGGCCGGAATGCGAACATGCGGAGCACCCTGGTTTACCACACGTTCGAAGTGCGTGTATTCGGGCGGCAGCCTTTTAGGGCGGGCACGTGATGCATCAGGCTTCTTACCCCGCCTTCTTTTCGTTGGTATGATATGACGTCTGCTGCGCGGGGGGGCATTGCGACATGGCCTTCATAGACCAAGCTTGACCTCGTGTGTTTGACTTGCCCTCGGGATGACACCACGTCATCTGAAGGACTTCGCCCTCTCCCGCCGGCCCCCCTGTGATTGCTTGCATGGCTCCGCTTGTTCGGTTGATCAGTTGATTGGCGTGTCGTTTGGCGGGCTGGCAACTCGGCTGGAAGTGCATAGTAAAGTGCTCAGGGTTGTGCCTTCGGGAGCGACCGCGTGACGCACTTTTTACTACAGGGGGTTGTCGGTTCGGCCAAACGCGCGCATGCGTTGTAATTTTCCATGGGCGGTGCCCCGCGTGCGTGAGTTTGTCGTAGCGTATCATGGATTGGCTTTGGAAGCGCTGTTTTGTGGAAACTCTTACCCAGTGTAGCAACAATCATGGAGCGGGAATCCCGCCATAGGCATAATTACGTTCTGCTGTGTACAGTTCCCCCCTCTCTCGTTTTTATTTGATTAGTTTCCACTTCTGTGTGTGCTCGTAGCAGCTTCGACATCTATGTGCAGGTCGACGGGGTTGGGCGTGCATATGATCGGCGGCGAACGAGGGGGGGGCTTCTTAGAAGGCGGTGGGACTTCTCAGAAGCCCTCGCGCCTTCTGAGAGGTGTCATTTGTCTTCGGGGGAGGCTTAGAAAACTGCTCAGAAGGCGGGGGGGGGACTTCTGAACCGTCTGAGAAGGCCTTCTCCTTCTCACTTCCCCCCCTCGCTCGTCGCCGATATTGCGCCGATCCGAAATATTCCCCAATTCCGCCACCGTGCTCGCCGCGGCCATTTGGGGTGGCGCGCGCAGGATCAGACTCGCGGGGCCCGAGGGCGGATGGGGACTGTCGCGGGGGCAGAGTCGGCGCGCCGATGGGCAGCCCAGCACCCCGTTTGGCCGAAGGGGCCCAGGACAATGCAAGGGCAGAGCCTAACCCCCGCCCGGGGTCGCGGGATCGGGTTCCCCTTCCCAATTAAAAATTTTAGGTCCCAAGCGGTGTACTGGCCCGGAAATGAGCAAACTGCATCGGTTTTTCCTCAAAAAGTTTTCGGGTTCGGTCATACGACGACCCGAAAAATTTACGGGCCGACCTGAAAATTGCCAAATCCCATAGGACTTGTACCAAACGAATTCCGGGTCCGGTTCGAACGACCCGAAAATGTGCAAACCGCGTAGGACTTTTTGCAAAACGCAAGAAAACATCGTTCTCGAGGCCTTCGGGCCCATTCCGAAGAAACCGAACTCGGGCAAACCGTTATAATTTCCTATCAACCTTCCAGCATAGCGTTTGCGTTGCATTCGTGCGGCGCCATGCCTTTCAAATCGGAATAAACTTTCGGAGCGCCGATGTGTGAGCCCCCGTGTCACTGACCCGCACTCCCTGGCGTTGGCATGCTCAGCGTTCTCTCCGTTGCCCAGTGCAAAACAATGCGCCGTTCTCATCAGCATCGTTCTGGACAACTTGCGGGAGGAGGAGGACGACGAGGAAGAGGAGGAGGACGACGGAGCTTTGCGGCTCGCCGGCTCCGAGGACGAGGAGGAGGAGGACGACGACGACGACGAACAGAAGGAGAGGGATGGAGCTGGACGACGGGGAGGAGGAGGAGGAGGAGGAGGAGGAGGAGGAGGAGGAGGAGGAGGAAGAGGAGGAGGAGGAGGAGGAGGAGGAGGAGGAGGAGGAAGATGGAACTGGACGACTCGCCACTGGACGACGAAGACGACGAGGACGACGACGAGGCGGAACTGGGCGGTTCGGCGGCCTCTCGTCGCTAAGCTTCCCCGCCGCGGCGACGGCGCATGGCGTGGCCGGGCCCCGGCGCCGCCGGCCTCGGAAGACGCCGCCGCTGGGGCCGCGAGACGCAGGAGGCGAGCACGAGCCGGCCGCACGCGCACTGGAAACCCATGCCAAAGGGCACCCTGCTTGCCTCCAGGGTGCCCTCGGGTTTCTGGGGCCCCGATGGTTTTGGCGACGGAAGCTGTGGCGTGCCCACACCAGAACTCGGTGGACGTCCTGGGGTCTCAGGGCTGGGTTTCTCGAGCTCCTACTGCACGTAGGAGTGACCTTTCGCCCGAGTGACCTTCGGTGCGGGCGCATCTGGGCCCCCAGATGTCCGAAAAAACGATGCGACAGCAGCCGGCTGCGCGCTCCGATGCAGCCCCCCCGCGGCACCCGAAAGTCGCGCAGCTGAGGTCTGTTCGTGGCCGGGGTCACTCTTTACGCATAGCTGAACATGGGGGTGGGTTTCTGACACGGTTTTGCAGGGTTTCGTGGAAGCACCACCCCATGTCGGTGCCGCTAACACGGCGGCAGGTCCTCGACGTCGTGCCCCTCGCCGAAGAAAACATGAACACACACACACACACACACACACACACGTACATGTTCGGAGGTCCGCGCGGCTGTTTTTGATCGGTGCCGGGGCCACTTGGCAGCGCTTCCAGCGCCGCCCCTGGCGCGTTTTGCGCACCATGGAGGGGCGTCCAAGGTCGACGCGCGGCTCTCCGAAAGCTTGTGTTTGTGCAAATGCTGTGTTTTTCTAGCCCCCCCCACGGGCCTCCTGCCCCTCAGCTCCTCCTGCTCCCTTTCCTGTCCCCCCTCCTCCTCCTCCTCCTCCTCCTTCTCCTCCTGCCCCCCCCGTCCTCCTCCTCCTGTTTCTCCTGGTTCTCGCACGTGTCCGGGCCACGGTGCGCGAACGCCCCATCTTCTTGGCTCCCCCCCTCTCTTCGGCACCCGACCCGTCAGGTCCAGATCTGGGACGACCAGAAGGGCCGGTTCGTCGGCGAGCTGCGGTCCAGGCCCCTCCTCGCAGGGCTCGTTTCGATTCCTCCGACTCGATTCGATCCGATTTAGATGGGTTCCGATCCCGATTCGATTCGATTTCGGGTTCCGATTTGGGCTCCGATTTCTCATTGGAGGCATACTAGCCTGCCGGTTTCCGCCGATTCGGTGTTTCCCGACTCGGCTGCCCATGTCCGCCGATCCGATTCCTTTCGATTGTAGATCCGACTTATCGATTCGAGTCTGGGCCCTCCTGCCCTCCTCGTCTTCGCTCTCGTTCGTGCCGGCCTCGTCCACCACGCTGTCGGCCTTTGGTAGACTTGGCATCGCTCG
Source organism: Prorocentrum cordatum (assembly GCA_963575745.1). NCBI lineage: Eukaryota > Dinophyceae > Prorocentrales > Prorocentraceae > Prorocentrum > Prorocentrum cordatum. The sequence continues at coordinate 255,866 of CAUYUJ010012725.1, forward strand.
GACGTGTGCATTTTCCTTCGGCGAGGACCATCGAGGAGCATCCTTGATCATTTGGCGAAAAAAACACGCACGACCCCCCCCAAAAAAATAACACAGGGAATGGACGTCCGAGTGATGGCCAGTAGAAGCTCGGCAGGGGAGAAAGCACACGGACACAATAGATCGTCGCTTCTCGAGAAGTGTGGGAAAAGATTGGAAGTGGTGGGGGAAGGCGAAAGCCCGTAAAAGATTTTGGAACATATTGGGGAAGCCTGGGATGTGTGTCTTTATTTTGTGTGTCCCTGGGCCCTGAGAAGCCCCGTGCCGGCCCTGGGGCCGTCAGAGCATTCCAACGGTCAGGCCCCGCAGTGATTTGGATTTAGGAGCGAGGATAACGAGCAACGAGGAGTGGCAATCAGAGGGGACCAGTGAAGGACGAGGGGAAGGATGAGGAGGAGGCTGAGGAGAGAGAGGTCGTTCTTCTATTATTTCCAGACGGTACGCGTGTTACCCCCCCCCCCGCCCCCTCCCCCACGTAACGGTGACGCGGGGAAACCAGCTACAGGCGTGAACGCGGGCAGTTTCCCATAGAGGAGGTGGAGGAGGAGGAGCAGCAGCAGCCAGAGCAGCAGCAGGAGGCGGAGGCGGAGGCGGAGGAGGAGGAGGAGGAGGAGGAGGAGGAAGAGGAGGGGGAGGGGGAGGAGGAGGAGGAGGAGGAGGATGAGGAGGAGGAGGAGGAGGAGGAGGAGGAGAGGAGGAGGAGGAAGGGGTGAACGGAGGAGGAACTGTGTAGGAGGTGAGGAAGGGCAAGAGGAGGAGGAGGAGGAGGAGGAGGAGGGGCAGGAGGAGGAGGAAGGAGGAGGAGGAGGAGGAGGGGGTGAAGAAGGAGTTGGAGGAGGAGGACGCAGACGACGACCGACGGGGTCGGGAGGCCCCGAGAGCTGCACGCAGACACAGGGGCCTCGTGGGGCACACGATTGGTGCCGCTGATGCTGCGGTAACAGGTGGTGTGCAGAAGCGTTGTGGTGCAAGCAGGTATCGGGATGCACGCAGGGCGAGTTCACACAGATGATTTGGTGCACGCAGGCACGGTGGTGTACACAAGCGTTGCGGTGCATTTGGTTGCTCTTTATACGCGGGCAATGCGGCGCACGCAAGCGCAATTGTGTACGCAAGCGCAACAATATGATTACCATTCTTAATACTATATTATTATTCATTCTACTGTTTCTATTACTACTACTACTACTACTACTACTACTACTACTACTACTACTACTACTACTACTACGACTACTACTACTACTACTACTACTACGACTACTACTTCTACTACTACTACTACGACTACTCGTATGATGTATGCTGCTGCTAATACTACTACTACTACCCCTGGTATTGCCATAGCTATTGTTATTTCTATTATTATTTCTAGTATTACTCCGACTACTGTTACTACTACTATCACCTTTAAGACCACTGCTACTACAACTGCTACGACTACTACTACTACGGCTACTACTACTACTATTACCACTACTACTATCACGGCGACGACTACTACTACTACTACTACTACTACGCCTCGTACTTTACTACTACTACTACTACTACTACTACTACTACTACTGCCAGTACTACTACTACTACTACTACTACTACTTCGGGGACTAGAACCATCACAGCTACAACATCTACAGCTACTACTACAACTACTACCGCCACCACCACCACCACTACTACTACTACTACTGCTACGGCTACTACTACTACTACTACGACTACTACTACTACTACTACTACTACTATGACTACTACTCGTACTACTACTCCTAGGACTATGACTACTACCACCATTACTACGACTACGAATATTATTGATACTGTTTTTTCATGTCTACGCACTATTCTGACCACTCGTCCTACCACGACTCCTGCTACTACCATTATTTCTACTTCTGTTGTTTTTTATTACTACTACTACTACGACTACCACTACTATGTCTACTACTACTACTACTACTGCTACTACGACTACTACATTGTCTATTAGTACTACTACTACGGCTATTGCCACTACTATCATTTTGTCTACAAAAAGTATCCCAGTGCGACCCTACCTAGAAGTCGAAGCCCCTAGGGAAGCAGCATTAGTAGCAACAGTAAAGATACGCTAAAGCTAAGCGAATGCTAAAGCTAAGCTAAAGCTAAGCTAAAGCTAAGCTAAAGCTACGAGAAAGCGAAGCTAAAGCTAAGCTAAAGCTAAACTAAAGCAAAGCTAAAGCTAAGCGAAAAGCTAAGCTAAAAGCTAAGCTAAAAGCTAAGCTAAAGCTAAGCTAAAGCTAAGCGAAAAACTAAGCTAAAGTTAAGCTAAAGCCAAGCTGCAGGTCAGCTAAAGCTAAGCTAAAACTAAGCTAAAGCTACGCTAAAGCTCAGCTAAAGCTAAGCTGCAGGTAAGCTAAAGCTAAGCTAAAGCTAAGCTAAAGCTACGCTAAAGCTAAAGCCAAGCGAATGCTAAGCTAAAGCTCAGCTAAAGCTAAGATAAAACTAAGCTAACGCTAAGCTAAAACTAAGCTAACGCTAAGCTAAAGCTAAGCTAAAGCTAAGCTAAAGCGAAGCTAAAGCTAAGCTAAAACTCAGCAAAAGCTAAGCTAAAGCTAAGCTAAAGCTAAGCTAAAGCTAAGCTAAAGCTAAGCTAAACCTAAGCTACAGCTAGGCGAAAGCTAAAAGAATGCTAAACTAAAGCTCAGGTAAATCTAAGCTAGAGCTAAGCTAAAGCTAAGCTAAGATGAGATAAGCTAAGCTAAGCTATGCTAAGCTAAGATGAGATAAGCAACGCTAAGCTAAGGGGACGTACCTGGGGGAACCGCGGGGCGGGGACTGGGGGAACCGCCCGGGGCGCTGTGCACTGCCCGGCCCCTTTAAGCTAAGAGAGTAAGAACCCTCTAGGCAGAGCCTAGGTAGGGAACTAGTGCTACTACTACAACTGGTTTATCTTAACTCCTTACTTCTACTAAGTGCCACTATAACGACTATACTTTTTCGACTGCTATCCGTAGTATCGCCACTTCTATTTTTATTACTACTACTACGGCCACGACGGTGACCTACTACTACTACTACTACTACTACTACTACTACTACTACTACTACTACGACTACTACTACTACTACGACTACTACTACGACTCCTAGTACTTCTGCTACTATTACTCTTATGTTTGCTACTACTACGACTACTACTATTACGACTACAACTACAACTACAACTACTACTACTACTACTACTACTACTACTACTACTATCTTCCCCCCTTCCCGCCACACCGCAACAAGCGGTACCCCCCCCCCCTAGGAAAAATGAGCAGTAGTCTCATACGGATTCATGATGAGGTGGGGTATCACTACAAATATCAAGTGTTACGGTTAACGTCAGGACCTCATGGCCACGCCAATGATCAATCGGTCGATTCATGCCCGGCCTCGTGGTCACCCTTGCTTGTGCGGCATCGTCGTCCTCTTCTTCTCTCCTTCTCTCCTCTCCACAGATATTCCCCTTACTGCTGGCATCGTTTTCGTCTTCTCTCCTCATCGGGGTGGTCCTCGTCATCACCGTCCTCCTCATCCTCACCCTCCTTCTTGGCCGCGTTCTCCGCAACAATTGTCCTCGCCCTTTTTCGATGACCTCGACGTCCTCATCGGATCCTTCATACTCCTGTTCGTACTCCTCTTCTTCATCCTACTCATCCGCCCGCCTTTCTTTCGGTCCCGACATTGTGGGCACGTGCGCGGCAGTATACCCGCACGCGCTCTACTTGTGCCAAAGTTTCGGTCTCCATAGGTGAGCGTTTATGCAGACGTGATGCGTCCAGGAGGGATGCGGTGATATTGCGCCCTGTCTCCGCATTGTGCAGTTCAGGCAGCAGAAGCCCATCGGTTTCCTGTTCACACGTCAAGAGTGGCACGCAGGGCCAGGACAGGAAGCAACCGAGCGTGCGATGCTCACTGAGGTACGAAGTGAAAGGCGTGGCGCTGAGACGCGACATCATCGCTATGGTCTGCGAGTGCTCCACTTTCACCTCTTGTGTCCTTTTTCTTATGTTGCGTCATGTTGCCAACGCGTGATCTTGGTCGGAGAGAACCGCAAGTTTCCTGGAACATGCTGCCACTTGCGCCGCCCCTTCGCCAGGATGTTGGAAAGCACCGCACCCCTTCGCCGATGCATCACGGACCTGTTCTGTGGTTCTTCTGGTTGTCGGCTGTGGGGTATGGTCGGACACTCGTAGTCAGCGTGTCGTTTTGCCAGTTCTTGCCCACCACGCTTCGGCGCGACACGGCAACCACTTCCAATTCCCAAGCATCAGCGTTCCGAGCATTTCCCAGTCTCCCGCGGAGCGGAGCTACATGCCAGCCGCTTCTAGGGCAAAGCGTGTCGCCGGGGCCACCGCCGCGACACGCCAAGCAAACGTTCCCGACCGTCGGAGGAGGCGAAGGTCCAGGGAGGAGACTGACTATGATTTGAGATGAGCGACTTGGTGGCTAGTGCGATGGTGGTTATTGGTGCGTACATTCGCAGGTAGAGGTTATCCGAACAGTCCAAACCACCGTTCTGTAGTCTACATGGTGGTTGGCCGGGCGTGCAGGCAGTCTACGCAGGACCCCCGTCCCGCTAAGCACTGTCTGGGACTACGAGGTCGTGGTTCTGGATTTTGGTTTCATATCTCCGCAGACAGTGCTTGGGCTTTGGGATTCCCATCTCATGGCCTTCTCCGAGGCGGGAATTTATACATGACCACCGCCTGGAGGGTCAGTTTTCGGAGCCTCGGCAGGCGATGCATATGGACATATTCGGGCCCCCGGTGGCCGAAATATATATATATATATATATATATATATATATATATCCATATCCACCGGCCGCTGGGGCACCAGGACGTCGGTTCCTGGGCCTTCAGCCCATCTTGCCACTATGCCTGTGTTGCGGGCCACAAGCCCTTAGCATGTTCGTTGGGATGTCGCGGGAGGCATCTCGTGGGCCTCTTGGAGGCCGTTTTGAAGCCGTTCGGAGTCCGTTTCAGGGTTTCCTCGGGCGTCTTCGTGGCCTCTTGGGAATCTCGTTGGACATCTTGGGGTCTTTGGGGGCCTTCTTGGGGGCCTCATGGGGCAGAAAACTCTGATGTTCGATTCGTTTTCCCCATCTTGGACCCTTCTTGGGGTTGTCTCTGGGCCCTATGGGGCCGGGATGGGCGCCTCTGGGGCTGGGGGCCGTTTTGCGGCCCTCTTGGACCCGAAATAGTGACGCGAGAAGCCGCGACGAGCCCCGGACGAGCCGCGTCCAGCCCACGAAGATCTGGCAACCTGAGGCCCCTGCCCCTCAAGAACTCTGCGGGGGTGAGGACAGGCGTAGAGGATTACGCAGGCCAAGGACCTGAGGGCACCCCCCGCGCCCAGCAGCACGGTGGCAGGGCTCGGTTCGATTCCTCCGGTTCGGTTCGATTCGATTCCGATGGATTCCGACTCCGATTCGATTGGATCGCGGATTCCGATGTGGATTCCGACTCCTCCATGAGGCTTTGCCATTCTGCGGATTCCCGCCGATTCGACTCCTCCCGACTCGGCCGCCAACTTCCGCCGGTCCGATTCGTTTCGATTGCAGGTCCGACTTATCGATTCGATTCTGGGCTCTCCTGCGGTGGCGGATTCAGGAGCTGGGCTTGCGGACTGCTCTGGCCGCCGTGCGGCCGCCTCGTCGCCGCCCGCCGCCCGCCGCCAGCGCCCGCGGGCCGCTCTGGGGCCGCTGTGTGGTGTGGCGGGCCCGGCGCCGCCGCGGCGCCGCCGCGGCGCCGCCCATCGCCTGGGCCTGCTCAGGCCGCCACGCACTGCTCTGCATTGTTGTGCACGGCTTTGCATCGCGTTGCACTGTTCTGCGCTGCTCTTGCTTGCTTTGCACTGCGTTGCGTCGCTGCGCCTTGTTATTGACATTGCTTGGCATTGTGGTTGTGCTTTGCATCGCTCTGCACTATGTGCAATGCGTTGCGCTGCTTTGCGTTGCTTTGCATTCCTGTGCATCGCATTGCGTTGCTTCGTATTGCCTTGCATTGTTTTGCATTCATTCGCATTAATTTGCTTTGCATTGCTTAGCATTGCGTTGCGTGTTACTTCGTTGCGTTGCTTTACATTGCGTTGCATTGGTTTGCATTGCGTTGCGCTTCGGTACTTTGCATTACGTGGCATTTCGTTCCATTGTATCTTTTTCATTGCATTGGTTCGCGTTGATTTGCATTATCTTGTATTGCTCTGCGCTGCCTTGAATTGCTTCGCCTTTCCTTACATTGTTTTCAGTTTCTTGTTGGTGATGGGCATTGCTGTGCATTGTTGTTTTCCTTGTTTATATTGCATTGTTTGCATTGCTTTGCGCCAGGTAGGTACAATTGCACCAGATTGATGCTCCTTTCTAACAAAGTATTCGGATGACCCCCCCCCCCGGATTCAACCGCTCACCTTTTCGTATTGCAATTAACACATGATTCTGCCCCATCGTACATTCCAAAATATGAATTCAGGTCATCCCAGCCAACCCGGTAACGACCCCCCTCATCCTCTGCCACAAAATATGCGTGGCCTCTCGTCTATCAGAAATCCGAAGTATTCAAGAATCCTTTGCGACAAATGGGACGGCGTGCACACACGCGCGCCGTCGTGCGCGTAATCCGGAATATTTTAAATTTTAAGGTTTCGCCAGGATTTCAATATCGAGTGCCCCGAAAACACAACAATCAGAGTTAAAAGCTGCGCTCGCGCTCTTGCGAGGTCTTGAGAACATTTTCGGTTGTGTCCATATTGTCATAACGCGCTACCAAATGGGCGTCTGTTGCGCGCATGTCGAAATCGTTTGAACGCCCTTGCGCGCGTGCTGTCGCAATAATCCCTTGCAAAGCCTGGGACGAAGTGCGCACGCTCACGTCGCCGCGCGCGCATGCCGAAATCCTTCAGAACCTTGGGCTTCGGAAAGATATCGAAATCTAGTATCTCGAAAACATACAAAATCACATGGTTTTGCAACATCAGTTTCCGAGAATTCACAGCTGCGCCCGTGCAAATTCTCAAGGTAATCATTGCTCTTTTCACAAGTCTTTAAATTCTGCCAAACGGCATTACGCTCCTGTCGACATCATTCGAACGCCCTATCGCGCGTGCTGGGCGGCACGGGCCGTATCAAATAATACCATGCGGGTATCTCTCTCGCGCGTCGGCCGCGCGCGCATGTCGACCTCTTTCAAAACCTTCATCACCGACACAGTGGCGCCGTCTGCGTCGTCGGCGTGATCAGCATCGGTGCCGTCACTGGCCGTTCCGTCGCCGTTGTCATCATCGTCACCAACGTCGCTATTATCATTTTCGTGTTAACCGTTGTCGACGTTGCCATGGTACCGTGCCCGCCCAAGTGGCCTACTCGCACTGAGGTGTCTGCTGGGAAGTGTCCGGAGGTCAGCGCCACCGCGGCCGCGCTGGTCGCGCCAAACTAGCTGGCCGCTGCCCGCGCGAGCATGCGCTGGCTAGCGTGGCCGTACAGATTCACCAGCCAGCGCCATGCACCCATCGCAATCGCTGCCGCATGTGTTTTGCAAAACATGTTGCGGGTGGTTGGGTGGGATCATTGCGCGAGCAGTGGGGTTGACAATTGCGAGTTCCGCAAGTGAGTTTTCCTTTCTGAATAGACTTTACCCCCCCTTCCCAGGACTATCCCATCCCATGTTCGTCGGGACTCAAGAGAAGGGGGTCAATGCAAACGGGGGTCAGCCAGAGCTGCGAAGACCACCTTTGGCTGACCCGGGTTAGCGAGCCGCTCGTGGCCGCGAGGCGGCCGCTCATATTGGCTGACCCGGGTCTGCGAAGCCCTGGATTGCAGTTTGCTTCCTGTATTGCAGTTTTTTTGTTTCCTTTTGGCCCAGGTCTGGATTGACCTGGGTCAGAAGATCCCCGGCTTCGTATTGGAATGTAAGTATGAGTCTGCCCCATCGTCCATCCGAAATCAAATTTACACCGTACCAGGGGTGCCGGTATCGCTTCCCCCCGCCATCCTATGCACACCAAAAATATGTGCGCGCACTCGTTCACCAGCAATCATATTTTTTAAGAGTCCCTTGCGCAACATGAGGCGAAGTTCGCGCGCGCGTCGTCGCGCGCGGGTGCCGAAATCCTTCAACACCTTCGGTTTCGGAAGGATTGCAGAATCGAGTCTCCAACACATTTTGTTTTTTTTAAAAGGTTTCATTCCACGGATTTGCAAAACAAAACTTGTGCGCGCGTTCTTCCGAATTCTTCAAAGAAAGCAATTCGTTCTTCAACCTTTCAGGACAAGCTACCAGACGGGCTTCGCGCGCGCATGTCGAAATCTTTCGGACGCCGTTGCGAGCGTGCCGTCGCGAGAATCCTTATGGGCAAAAGGGACGAAGTGCAAGCGAGCGCGTCGTCGCGCGCGTATTCTGAATTCTTTCAATAAAGAGCATTCGGCTTCGTAGCGGTTTCGAAACCGAGCGCCCACAAAAACATACAAACACACATGGTTTCGCAACATCAGTTTCCATTTCACACGTGCGTTCGCGCTGTTCCGAAGTTCTGGGGAAACCATCGGTTTTTCAACAACGTCATGGCATTATGCCAAGCGGGCCTCTCGCGTCGCATGCCGACATCATTCGCACGCCCTTGCGCGCGTGCTGGGGGGGGGAAGGGCACGATCCGTGTCAAATAAAATCATTCGGGCTACTCTCGCGCGTCTGCCGCGCGCAGGTCGAACACTTCCTGAAACCATCATCACCGATGCGAGGACGCCGTCATCGTCGTCGGCGTGATCACCATCGTCGCCCGCACTGGCCGCGCTTTCGTGGTTGTCGACATCGCCACCAGTATCGCTACTATCATCATCGTGCCTACCGTCGTCGGCGCTGCAATGATACCGCTCCCGCCCAAGTCGCCGACTCGCAGTGAAGTGCCTGTTGGGATTTGCCCAGCTGTCAATGCCACCACCGCGTCCGCGTCGGTCGCTAAACACGCTGGCTGCTGCGCGCGCGTGTTTGTTGGGGTGGCGCGGCCGCAGAGATGCACCAACCAACGCCAAGCATGCATCGCAATCTCCACCGCATGGGTTTTGCAAACCAAGTTGCGGGTGGGTGGGTGGGATGTTTTCACACGCGTGGGATGTGTCAAGTCGTTTGTTAAACACAAACGCACCATTCACAATTCATCATTCTGATTGCACCACGCAGATTGCGCTTCGTGGATAACACGAGACCAATGTGCGGGTTCCACCTTGGCTAAAATTTGAGTGCCCCAATTGTTCTCGCACAATGGCTCAACCACCAGCGCCCCGCATTATTGGGGAAATCCGAAATCATGAAAAAGGAAGCTTCTACAGTGAAAGGAGCGTGTCTCAGGGTTCAGAATGCGAGCGCGGTGTCCAGCCGCGTGTTGTCGCATGCCTCGAAATTTTGGGCGGCAGCGGGGGCCACCCAACCAGCGTTCGCTGGCAAATCTGGAGGGGTCGATCGCCATGAACGGAACGGGTCTTGAGGGAACCGGGTCCGGAGGTTTTTGTTCATCTGTCTTCGTCCCTGCGGGCCCCCACGGGGCTCGGACTGTCAACCAACGGCTTAGGATGAGGGGGTGGTCCCGGCGGAAAACCCTTCGTGCCAAGATGTGGAGGAGAGGTCGAGCGAGGAGGGCCGCGGGGCGCGAGCGCTGGCGGGGAAGTGCCCCGAGGGCGGGGCGTGCCCCGGGGGGCATGCAGAGGGCAGCAGGCACGAGGTACTCGATCTACGTCTACACCTGCGACAAGCTCCGGGTGATCCTGCACCTGACGACCAAGGACAACAACAGAGGCTGGCCAAGGGACCGGGGCACGGAGTCCGAAGCGGGGGCGGGAGCCGAGTGGAGAGGGGGAGGAATCACCGGCCTGGACCACAGCCCTGCCTTTGATGCCTGGCACCACCTTATCGCAATGCCGATCCTAGGCATCCCTAAGATTGTCATCGCCCTTGGATTGTGTCGACCTTAGGCATCGGGAATGCTTCGGGGCTGGCGGATAAAGGGGTCGAAGGGGGGGAGGCCAGGAGCAATGTGTGAGGCAGGGGGAATGCTCGGGTGAGTGGTAATGGGGGGTCTACAACTAGGGGGTGAAAGCAACAGCACCTTTGGCACACTTTCGCGACCCTTCAGCGGCCCTTTGTTGCTTTACACCTTTTTGATTATGTTCGGCGCGGGGACTGCGCCAGTGGTTCACTGCGCAGTGGAACTCACGCGCGCGAAGCATCTGGCATTCTCCGGCTGATGGACGGTGGGTGGACAAAACGTGTCCACACCGATCGCGGCAGTTTGATACGACATCGAGTTGCGTCGAATAAATATCCATCGCCCCCGCCCCCCCAACCCAAAGTTGACGGGGTTGGGTGCGAGGCACCGCGCGGGGGACAAAATATGAACACTTCAACATTGGATTTTGGGTAAGGGGGGGCGAGCCACATGGATCTTGCAAGCATCGTTGCCATCATGCCTGATTATCTTCACGCCGTCGGTGTGGACACTTTTTGTCCGGGCACCGGAGCAACGTCAGACCCCGCTGCGCGGCGACGCCCGGGCCGCGTGCGCGCGGCCGCCGTGCTCCGCCAAGCAGTGGATGCAGCTTGGGCCGACTTCGCCGAGTGCAGTGCAGCACTGGGCCCCGTGAGGCACACTCTCGATCCACTGTTGGACCCACCGCGGCAGTGCAGGGACACATCTCCGAATGAAAAATTGAAAAATAGCGAAAAGTGTAAACAAGTTTTACAACATTGGGACCATACTCAGAAGTCAGATAAAGATATTTACCAAATTATTAGTCAACACTTTAACTTGGGCCTTCCGTGCACTGCCACTTTTGCCCGCCGGCGCTGCGCATCACGGCGTGCGAGCGGGAGGTTGCCGCTCGCGCGACGAGCGCGGCGCCACTCCCATGGTCACGTCAGGAGCTCCGACGCAGGCGTGGGGAGAGCCGGCGTCTGACATGGAGCGTACAGATCGAGCAACGTACCATGTGTGAGAACGGCTGTTGTCGCCTCCGATTGCCTCTTTGGGGTAACGTGCGCTTTTTTCCCACACGTGCGCCCCCCCCCCCCCCCGAAAAACATTCACCTGAAGCGCATGGCAGGCCGCGATTCCAGGAGCGACTCGCGACGGTACCATGCTTGATCTTCAAAGCGGCGTCAGCAACGAATCGAGTTGCCCGACCCGTGGAAGACGCACGGCGCAAAGTTGCTACGGTGGTTGCGGTTTCTGCCGGACTCGCAATAGCGAGCGCGTTGCCCATTGGCCAATAGGTGAGGTACCCCTCCCCATGTTCCACCTGCTGCCTTTGCCCGATCCTGGCGTTTATGGATACAGTCGGACCGAGGTGCAAGATCGAGGTCGGTGCGGGGAGGGTACCCTGGTGCACTTTGTTGTGTCTGTTGGATGCTCTTGTGCGCGCCCTGGGGAGGTTGCCCTTGGCTGTTCTGTGTGTTTTGGCCTGCAGGGGCTGGTGCGGGCCCAAGGGGGCCCCCCGATCCCCGAAGGCGACGCGGTATTAGCGTCTTTCGCGCTCGTGTTTGGTCCCCCCTGGGCCCCCATTGAACCGCGCACCAAAGGCCACTCTTACCCAGGGCCATTCTTGCGTGTAGTCGATTGAGGGGTATGCTCTTCTGGCTTAGGTCCGACTGTGATCGTGGGAGCGCGGCGGTTGCCTTGCACGGGGGACCTGCGGGGTTCTCGAGCGCCAGTGCGAAGAAGCGCGCCGCGGGCGCAGCACGGTCACGAGCGGATCGGCCTGCGGCAAGCGCCAATTTGTTCGAGTAGGGGATCGACCGCAGAATTGATTTACGCTAAGCTCGGGTTCCTCGTCGAATCTGCGACAGTAGGTCGCATGTTGGTGGGTCAACGGAACACTGTTCGCATCTTCGCAGGTTCGGTTGAAAAGCACTTCGGGGGCACATACATTCTGCAGTCGATCCCTTATTCGAGATGTTCAACAACAACTCCGGTGCGGTCGCAAGGCTTGGACACCAATGCGAAGCAGCCCGCCGCAAGCGCAAATGTGTTCTCAATCATCCTGTGGCGCCAGGCCGTCTTTTGAGTGAGCAGCGCCCCGTGTTCTCACCCCTCACTCCTCCTCCCCCGCCCCTCCTTGCCTCCAGCCTCCCATCCTTTCCTTTGCCCTCCGCCCCCCCACACCAAGTCGGCGCACCTGTCACGTGTTTCGTGGCCCCACAGGGAGCTCCACCGAAGGCCTCAGCGGCAGGGGCCGCATGGCGACCGCGCCCCATAGCGTTAAGTCGGGCCTGTCCCTCAACAGGGGGGATATTCAAAAGTAGTAATGACATAGTCAGGGGACCATTTTTTGACAACTTTTTGGAATGTTTAGGGCATTATTAGTGTATTTTGAATTTTTCGTCCAAGCTCGGCCTGTAGGGGGACAGGCCCGACGTAACCATCGCGGCAGACCCGCCGCACGTCTCGTGGCCCCCAATGTGGCGCCCCGCCGAAGACCGCAGAGGCAACTGCCGAATGTTGGGCAGACCGGTGCTGATTCACCCTGCGCACGCCGCCAAGCCCCACGGGGAGCTGCACCGAAGGCTTCGGTAACCACTGTCGCATGGCGGTGCCGCTCCACTTCGGCACGCCACGCGCCTGTGTCGGGGCAAGCGTCGCGTGGCGGCGCCGCCCATCTCGACGCACCCCTCACACGTTTCGTGGTCCCCATATGGGGCTCGGTGGAGCGAGGAGGGGGAGGAGGAGGAAGACGAGGAGGAGGAGCAGGAGGAGGAAGCAGAGCAGGAGGAAGAAGGGCAGTAGGACATGCGCAGCTCTGTGAGGAGGACCAGCAGCCCCCTCACCCCCCACTCAGAAGACAGTAGTTCCCCCTATTTCTCTTCCGCTCCAGAACCTCCATAATCGAGTTAGCCAGTTGCCCATAGGGTCCAGCATATGTTTTAATCTGGACGTCTCATCCGCGAAAAAGGAGCTACATCGACGGCATAACGGGTATGTCCTCGTGGAGCTCTCTCCAAGCCCAGACTACCGATAATCACCATGTGCGGTTGGCATGAAGCCTTGTTGCGCCATAGGGGGCCCTGCCTTTGACACTGTTGGAGAGGGGAAGTATGGAGGAGTGAAGTCGAGGAGGAGTGAGGGATGAGGCGGAGGAGTAAGAGGAGGGGCAGTTGGATACAGGACTCCCGCACCGTCCGTGGTTTGCGCAGGCTTTTGGACTCAGCGGGCGCTTCTGGTCAATTTCTTCGCGCTTGCATTTTTCATACCGCCCCATACGCACGCAATTCCAAGACTAGGTCCCGCAAGTGATTCGTTCTCTGCTGCTTCAAGCGTGCCTCAATGCGGATCGCCGGAGCACCGTGCGGTTGTGTGCCTTCATTCGCGGGGGTGTCAACCTTAGCCCAGGTCGCTGCCTCGGTCTGTGAAAACAAACTTTCGCGGTTGGATAGCCAACGAAAAGTGTTTTGGGGGATCGTTCGTCTTCCTTCTCCCCTTGCGATGGCGACTTAATCAAGTTGCGCATAGTCGTTTTTCAGCAACACGTATTTGCATGTGTATCGATGTTTGGGTGGTTGTCCAGCGATGCCGCATGTTGCTTGTTGTGTGAACCCTGCTTCCGATGAGACCCGACCTGATATGATCCCCCCCTCGTCCTCCCTTCCACTACTCCTCTCCTTCGGACGTTAGGAGACTGCTTGGCTGCATTGGAGCCTTCGATTAACTACTTGGGCATCCGACGCTGTGTGTTGGTTCGGCACGGGTCCCCAGATCTCCGCACCACGGAGATTGTTTTTCGTCCCGAGTATATTTTGATTCCATATCAGGGACGGCCTCGGGAGGCGCCTCTTTTTGTATGTGTACGTACTTATGTATGTACGTATGCATCAGTTAGTTAATTCATCTATATCTATATATATATATATATACACCTATAGATAGATATACAATGGCCTTCGGCCCATGCTGCCACCGTGTCTGGGTTGCGGGTATGAAGCCTAGTGGATGTTCGTTGGGATCTCGTGGGAGGCTTCTCGGGGTTAGAGGCGGTTTGGATCTAGGGGGCCGTTTGGCAGCCCTTTAGGGCCTCCGTTGGGGGCCTCTTGGGGCCTCTTGGAGGCCTCTTGGAGGCCTCCTGGGCGCTTCTTGGGGCCTCCGAGGGCTTCTTGGGGCGGAAGGCTCGGATTTTCGGTTCGTGTTCCTCTGTTTGGCCCCTTTGGCGGCCGACTTGGAGCCCTCTTGGGCCGTTTTGAGCGTCTCTTGGGCTGTCTTGGGGCCCTCTTGTGTCGTTCTAGGGCACTCTTGGAGGCCCGTCTTGAGGCGGCCTTGGCCTCTGGGGCCGTCTGGGAGCGTCGGGAAGCCGAAAAGGCGAGAACGCGGAAGTCCTTCAAAGACCGATGGGCAATCAATAATTGTGGCCACTCGGGGCCCTCTTGGGAGGCCTTTTGGGGGCCTCCTTGGGCGTCTTGGGGCCGTCTTGGGCCATCTGGAGGCCATGGACAGCGCCTTTGAGCGATGTTTTGGCGAGTCAGGGCTCTCCTCGACCGTTTTGGGCGGTCACGGCGTCCAGAGGACCCGCAGGAAGCACCCCAGGACTCAAAGAGGGGCCAGCCCGGGAAATCCCCGGGGCTGTCCAAGACACGGGTGGGGACACGGCTGGCCCGGGCATTTAGATTTTGCCTTGGTCCGAAGCCATCTGGCTGAATCCCACTCAATGCGGCTTATCCCGCTTAATCCTGCTCAATCCCGCTTAAGCCGAGACCCACTCCGGCGCAACAGCCCCCCAAATGGGTCTTAGTCCTCCTTAATCTTTCCGACGAAGACCTCCCAGTAGTTGCCTCCTAACACATGGTTATATGCAACATGTTCCCAAACAGTGCTTGCACTTAGGGTTTCTTGCTTGTGGTCTGAAGATCTGGGCCTGGCTGCTGGTCCTGCGGCTATACCGTCGCCGTCGCCACCCCGTCGCCGCCTCGTCGCCGCCCGACGTCTGGTCCTGGCTGTCGGTCTGGCGGCTATGTCGTCGCCGTCACCGCCCCGTCGCCGCCTCGTCGCCGCCCGTCGTCTGGTTCTTGGCGGTCGGTCTGGCGGCTATGTCGTCGCCGTCGCCGCCTCGTCGCCGCCCATCGTTTAGGCCGACCTGCTGGTCCGTCGTGTAAACTTCGTTCGATAAGATGCACAACATGGATCTCGCCACAGTATTGCTTCACACAGATGTCACCACGTCTGTATGTATCACAGCACAGATTGCACAACCTAGGCTTCAGATGTTTCACAATTTAGGTTATAGGTTGTACAACGAAGATTGCACCACATGGAGTGCACCACATCGATTGCTCCGCATATGCTGCTCCACATTTGTTGCACCATATAGGTTGCACTGCATGTATTGCCCCGATATCTGTTTATGCATTTACTGCCGCGCCCCGATGCCTGCACGGGCGGGTTCCCAGAAACTTATACAACTTATGCCGAACATCTAGCAACAAGTAATACAAGTAATCCAATGCACCCAACAACTAATACAACTAATCCAAGCGCTCCCGCGCAACTAATACAACTTACCCAAGAGCACCACGCAACGAATACAACTAACCCACACGCGCCACGCAACGAATACAAGCCTGCTCGGAAGGGTTCCCAGACACTTATACAGCTTATGCCAAACATAATAGCCACAACGAATACAATGCCAATGGTACCGCGCAACCAATGCAACTAATCCAACCGCTCCCGCGCACAAATACAACTTACCCAAAAGCACCGTTCAACGAACGCAACTTACCCACACGCACCACGCTACGAATACATAGCCCAAGCGCACCGATCGAAGCTTCACACTACAAAAACCATAGGTCAGAATCAAAGTCATTCGTCCGCTATGCATCATCCATTGCTATGCTATGCGCTATGCAGTTGTGCTTCATCCAAGTCCAAATCCGTGTGCGCGTCTGCCTCATATTTCTCATGTCCTGGGGTACTGTCTGACCATGAGTTCCACACGGGCCCAGCCGCGGCGACGAAGGGGCCCTCCAGGACGCCCGTGGGAAAAAAGGGGGAGCAAAACGCACGAAACCGAATGCTTTTCCATCCCCGCTCCGCTTTCTTCCCCCGGCTCAAACGGCCCCCGACGCATCGATCGGTCGGGGGCGCGAGGCGCGGCGATGGGGACCCGCGCGGATCTTTTCGAGGACGGCTCGGAGACTGGGATGGTGGAGGATGGGCCGCCGCCTTCCAAACGGTCTTGGGCCGACGTTTCGCCGTGGCAGCCAGGCCACTTTGTCCCGACCCCAGTGAGCAAAGACTTGTTCGGAGACAGCAATGTGTTGATCGAATATTTGAAGCAGATCACCAGGAGGAAGAAAAAATCATTGTACCACCCGTGTCACGTATGGCTTCCGAAGTTGGGCAAGAAATCCAGGAGGTCAGCGTCGGTGCGAAGCGACGTGATCATCATTGATTGAGTGCCTCATCTTGTCGTAGTTCGCCTCGTATCTTTGATTGCGTGTTGCCTTGGGGTAGGCCGCCCGCATGCCGCTAGTGAAAACTTCTAGTGGAAGCATCCCTTGTGGTCCAATCCTCCCGCCTCCCTCTTGCGCTTCTCATCTTCAGGGAAGGGCAGCAGTCACGAGGGCGCGGCCCAGAGGTCTCGTTCGAGGGGCGGACCCGCTCCCGTGCCCCTCGCCCGCCCCCGCAGTCCCTTTCGAGGCATATGCGAAGCGTGAGAGCATGAGGAGGAACCAGAGGGGCAGGAGGAGGGGAGGATGGGGAATGAACAAGACACTTCAGAGGTTCGTCAGCAGCCCTCCGCTCTTGGCCGTGCCACGTCCCAGAAGACTCCCAAAACCGCCCCGCGATGGCCCCAAGAGGGCCCCTAACGGGTGACACGACCGCGTCGCCCGTTACGGCCTCTTCGCCCTCCCCCCGCATATTTGCCCTCCTCCTCCTCCTTCTCCACCCCCTCCTCCTCCTCCTCCTCCTCCTCCTCCTCCTCCTCCTCCTTCTCCTCGCCCTCCTCTTAGTATGAGCCACCCCCAGGGGCGCGAAGATATCCGCGCTTCGCGCGTCGCGGCCTGGGCCAGAGCGCTGCACTCCTCCAGGGGGCGTCGCGAGGGCGCGAAGATAACCGCGCGTCGCACGTCGCGGGCGCGGCGCTCATCCTGGGGAGCCGAGCGCGAAGTCAGGCGACCTAGCTTCAAACGTTAGTAAAGCACAACATTGTGTCGAGTGGTTGCAACGTTCCGTAGCCACTATGGCTCAAGATGTTTTGGATGCTCTGAGCGACGCCAGCATCACGGATGGCGATCCAGGCGACGCCGATGGTGGCGCAGCCGCGCCTCCCACGCCAATCGGAGGTACTGACGCGCCAACCGACGGTGGCTATTCCGCGCCAGTCACGCCCCTGGGCGGCCTAGGCTCGCCTGTCGATCCAGGCGACGCCGATGGCGGTGGCTCGGCAGCCGATCTGGGCGACTCCGCCGGCGGCGCAGCCGTCGACCACCTAGACATTTTGCCAGATGATGAGGGCGACGACGCCGATGCTGGGGCCGTCAAGGTCTCGCGACTCGTGGCCGACGCCCCCCGGCCATCGTCGCAGCCCTTGGGGAGTTGCTTGGATGCGGCGTTTGCGCAGGTGCGGAAGATGCAGTGGGGCGTGAACAAGAAAAATATCACGAAGCAGTTGAAGCGGGCCATGGCGGCGAAGGCGAAGAGAGATATTAGAGATGGGCAGGGACGCTCAGCCATCAATGCCATGTGGAAGAGGTCTAGCTTGGGCCGCGGCGAGCGGCTCGCAGAGGGGCCAGCCATCAAGCGTCGCCGCAAGGGAAATGTCTGGCAGCATTCAAAAGCATGGACGTTGTTTGGCACGTTGCACGTTGCTTTCTCTAGCATCGGCGCTTTGGCCCCGAACGCCCAGGGGAAGCGCAAGACGCGGCGTGAACTGGATGCGATCGCAGCCGCAGCGGTTGCGCACAACCGTTTCGTTCATGCTCAGGGCGCCTGCACTAAC
The DNA here is from genome assembly GCA_963575745.1 of Prorocentrum cordatum. Lineage (NCBI taxonomy): Eukaryota > Dinophyceae > Prorocentrales > Prorocentraceae > Prorocentrum > Prorocentrum cordatum. The sequence goes on from CAUYUJ010012725.1 coordinate 273,912, forward strand.
TTGCACGTCGCGTCTGGTTCCTTGAAAATGGAATGGTACATGGTTGAGAGGGCCTTGGACGCCACGCCGATTAAGGTCATCTTCGGCAAGCTGCACCCGCTTCTGGCCCCCGTGGCCCGCTACTGGTGGAGGGAAGCGGCGGGGGCCAGAGGTAGGGCGACGAGATCTATGCATATCCGCTGCTCCTGGCCAGGCCAATCCTGGGCCCAGGAGCGGTGTATACGCCCTCCTGGCCTGGCCAGGGAGGCATATACAGTATATTATACACAGCTCCTGGGCCCAGGATGGGCCTGGCCAGGAGCAGTGGATATGTGTAGATCTCGTCGCCCTAAGAGGGGGAACGACGTCTTCGGCTACTGTAGCTAGTGGAATGGCAGATCCAATGTGGAAGGTGATCGATTACGATGAGTGGAAGCGCCGTGGCAAGGGGTCAGAGCCGAAGATGGGCACAGTCGAGCTCTTAGGACAGTCTTGCAGGTGCTCTTGGGTCACGCTTGCGGGTGACACGGAAGTCTTGTCAGTCGAGAGGCCCGCGATCGGGCCAGTCTTCTTGCCCCGGTCAACGGCGTCGAACTTGCTCTCGGCTTTGGAGGCCTCTTGCCCGTATGTCAACATAGGATCGCTCATGGCTCTGACAGAACGCGTCCACCATGTGTTTCTTGCTGTCACGGGAGACCTTTGTTCTGCGAACACCAGGATGAAGCAGGCCATTGCGTGCATGCTGGCCGAGCACAATGCAGCATCATTGATGCGCGGCGGTGGCGTGATTTTGCTGCTCGACGTCGGGTGCGCAGCGCACGTGTTGCACGGCATCGTGAGTGCTGCGTTCAAGACTCATGAGTTCGTCCCCCGCATGCATGCGATTTCTTTCACATGTTCTGTCCAGAGACACTACGCCATCATCGCCCGAGCTCTGCGGAACATCGTGCGGGCCGACTTGGCGGAGGGTGGTTTCTACCGAGAGACGCATCCGCCGCCGGGGCAGTCTGATTTGAACAAGGTACTCATCGACTTGACACTACTGCGGTTCAAGACCACTCGTGGCCGCGTTGATAGCATCCGCACGCCGGCCCACGAGCGCAAGATGGACGACTTAGCAGAAGAACTCGGACATATGTTGAACGGTTGCTGGTGGCCCCCCCGCATCCAGCATTTCTGCTGGAGACCAGGCTGCTGCTCTGGCCGCAACTTCGAGGTCTGCGTGGAGCGGACAGCGGCTTGCCTCGAGCAAGCGTGGCTCGAGCCGCTGGCAGCCAACATTCCGTCAGTGACGCGATGGCACACATTTGGCGTTCACTTGCCAGTCCAGGCTGGCGGCATCTTGTGTCACGGCATCTTGCCTCGTGTACTGGATCAGTTGTCATCGCGTGGCGTTGTACTTGGACATGGAGACGCCGCTCATAACGATGCTGTGCTTCCTGGCGCCGACGAGGCTGACAGTTGGCAGGTGCATTGCGCCGAGAAATTGAACAGGGCCTTGGAATCTTTGGCTGATCTGCCAGCAGCTCGACAACCATGGGGCGCTGGCCTGTTCAGCACTGAAGCGCTTGACAATTTGAGCGCGCGCCTCCAGCACCTTGACAGCGTCGGCGGTGGCGTGAGGGAGCTCGTCTCGGATGTTGGCGTGCTGCGCGATTTCCATGATCACACGTGGCAGCTGATGAACCCGTGGGCTTCCCATGCCAACCACTGCCAGAAATTGTTCGGCGTCCTCAACCACCTGGCGAAGTCCGACAAGGGCCTCGACCGGCAAGCTGCGTTCGACGAGTTGCGGGCGAGGACGCTCCGCATTTCCAGCGCTGCATGGGCGAGGTTGGACATCAAATGCAGGATGGGCGCCCCGAAGTTTTTTTTCGGGGGGAGGGGGCCCTCGCGGCCGCGGCTGGATTCCCTTTGAAATTCTCGTCAGACCGCCCTTGGCATGGCCCCTCCCTCCCCCCTCCTCTCTCCTCCCTCCTCCCTGCCTCCTTCCTCTTCCCTCCCTCCCCGCCTCCCCCCCCCCTCCCTCTCCCTCGTCCCCCTCCGTCGCCTCCCCCTCCTCCTGGGTTGTCAGCTCGTTGAGTAGGTACTACTTGCAATCATCCTCTTCCTCCTTCTCCTCCCCCTCCTCGTTCCCCCCCCCTCCTCGTAATCATCCCCCTTCTGCCCCCCCTCCGCCCCTCCTTTGAGGGCTGTTCCCCGGGGCCGTCTCAGGAGTTGGCCGTGGCGACTCGCCCGCGGCGCCCTGACTTCCAGTGCGCCCGACGATGCCAGGGCGGTGTTGGACGAGTTCTGGGATGAGGAAGACTGTTGCTTGGACTCTTGGTGCGGGTCGTGGTTGAGGGCGGGCGTCAGCAGTCGGGCGGATTTGGATGCAGTTGGCTTCCAATCTTTTTTGAGGCATCTGTCTCATCACGGCCTCTCAACCAATATGTTGCTGGAGGGTTTACTTGCCCAGGTGAAAGCAGCTGCGCCTCGCCCAACCAAGAAAGGTTGCAACGCTGAGAAGTTCGCATACCTGGGGCTCTTGACCCAACTCACGCAGGCGCATTTGAAAGCGGGCAAGGCGGACATGCGGAGTACCACTGTGGCGGACATGACCAAAGCAGGCGCGCCGTTGGACGTGCCACGCTCCGAGCCTCATTTCGCCCGACCTCATCGATTGGACGCCGCGTACGTCCTCTCGCGCCTGCACGACTACGAGCGGAGCAATCCTGAGCGCAGCAAGGCCGATCTGGATGTTGAGAGGCGCAGGCTTTTCAATGAATGGAGAGCGATGGGCCCTGCCCAACAGAACGATTTCCGACAGAGCCGTTGCCGGCCAGTCGGTAGCATGGAAGCGTTGGCTTTGGACGCCGTCGTGCCGTCAGAGGTGGCGGGCCATTTCAGCGCGCCGTCGTGGGACCCCGGCGACGACGAGTGGCCCGTGTCCGAGGCGGCTTTGAAATATTTACAAGACTCTTCTGGCACTGGCCACTGCGACGGCATAGCCAAGAAGATGGAGCAGATCCGATGGGGCGCCCGAGAGTCGCTAGTGATCGAGGACGCCCAGATGATAGGAGATGGTGAAGTTTATCTTCATCGTTTTTCGTGCGGGCAGAAGCATCCTGGCTTATGCGCAACGAGGGGCGTTGCGATATATGGTGATTGCATTGCGTTGGCATCTGTCCTCGAAGCGTTTTTCACAGAGGGGCGCTTGGCAGGTTTCTTCTTGTTGGCAGGTACTGGGGACATCGCCTTCGGCGGCAAGAAGACTTTCTTCGACGATGACATATGCGTGTACTTCTCCCACGGGCGCCTACGGCGATTCCATGCGCAGGTGACGCATGTTTGGATACGGTGCCAGCGCTTGACCGACAACGAGTTCTCTCTTCGGCAGGAGCCGCCCGGCACATGCATGTACGACTACTTGACTTCCTGGGCGCTTGCCAAGCTTATGATCAATAAATTCGGCGTCTTGGAAGAAGGCGCGCAGAGGGCCCCAACAGCCCCCCATCCCCTTGTCGTGTAGAACTGGTGTTTCTTCCTCCTCATCCTCCTCCTCCTCGTAATCATCATTTTCCTCCTCCTGCTCTTCTTCCTCCTCCTTCATCGCCCATTCTCCTCCTACCCCTCCTCCTCCTCCTCCTCCTCCTCCTCCTCCTCCATCCTTCTCCTCCATCATCCTCCCCCATCCTCCTGCTCCTCCTCCATTCGCAATTCGCATTCAGAATTCAATTTGATTTGGCGTGTCAGCTTGCAGAGGTGATACGTGCCAAGTGCAGCCTTTGCGTAACTTCGACGAGCTTGCCAATCCGAATGGCACGTTCTCTTTGGAACTGAACGGCGGTCCCGTGCCATTGGTGCGCCCGCCAGTAGAGAGAAAAAACACGGCGGCCACGTCCCAGCTCGATCATTTGAGGGGGCCTGGGGCCGACCCGCACAGAAAATAAAGGAAGGCCCCCAGGAAGGAGATGGTTGCCCCTGGGCCCCCACGACGACGCCAGGGACACGGGGGCCCTGACGTCGAGGAGGTTCCTCATTCAGATGCCGACTCGGACGGCGATCCTGGCGGCGGCGATGAGCCTCCAGATCATCCAGATGGCGGCGGCGGCGGCGGCGGCCTCGTTGGAGAACCGGGGCCAGAGCCGCCAGAGCCAGGGCCGCCACCCGCCCCGCCGCCGCCGCATCCCCCGCCGCCTGATCCAGGCAGGGGGATGGAGGAGGATGGAGGACGATGAGGACGGGGGAGAGGGGTGGGAGGAATGCGGGAGGAGGGATGAGGAGGGAGGGGGGGGGGGGAGGTGCGGAGGGAGACAGGAGGAGGAGGAGGAGGACGACGACGACGACGACGACGACGACGACGAGCAGGAGGAGTAGGATGAGGGGGAGGAGGAGGAGGAGGAAGACATCGGCACCAATCGTTGCAACATTTTTTCGAGGGGGAGGAGGGCGGCGACGACGAATTTGGCACCAATCGTCGCAACTTTTTTTCTAGGAGAAGGAGGAGGAGGGGGAGGAGGAGGGGGAGGAGGGGGGGGAGGAGAATACGGGAGAGGAGAGGGGAGTAGATTTTTGTTTGCATGACGGGGCAGTCTCTTTCGCTGCCCGCCCCCATGAGGTCTTGACGGGGCGCCCCTCGCCGCGCCGCCCTTTTCGGCCTCCTCGTTGCTCTGTTGAACTTCGATTGCGGCGGTGATGCCGATCGTCATCGTTTTCAGCTCCATCTCCTGACCCACGATGTCAGGCGTCAGGCCAGGCGAGACCACGAGCACCGCGAAGGGGCGAGTGCTTTCCTCGAGTTGGAACGGGATGAGAATGGCGACGACGTAGATGGTGAGCCCCTTGAGACGCCCTGAAAACAACATGTGTCGATGTCTTTCTCGCCGCCGCCTTCCTCTAGCTCTCCTCCAGTCCTGCTCCGAGAGACGAACTTGTGAACTCGTTTGTTCTTGTCTGAGTTTCCCCGCGCCACGATCATTTGAGGCTTCGCCTGTTGCACGTCCCGCTGGCGATTGTAAGCGAGTTCAGTGGATGGCGCGGCCAGCTCATCCAGAACTCATGCCCAAGCGAATTGCCCCAGCGGAACAACGAGGTCGGCAGCCGTTGTCTTTGGAGAAGAGGGGGGAGGGGCGGAGGAGGAAACGGAATATGGAGGATGGGCGGCTCAGAGGGCCCCGTGCCCCCCGCGGCCCTCTCCTTAGGGCGGGCGCGTAGTTATGCATGCCCTCGTGCTCGTCGGTGGCCCACGTCCGTAGCGCATGCTTGGCTCCAGCAATGCGCGCTCGGCAGAGCTTGAAGGTTGCCGCCTCCTTGTCGGGGCAGTCGCGACTGACTCCGACTTCGTTCGGTTTCGTCGCCCCTGCTGCCTTTCGACCTCCGCAGCAGATGGCGGCGGCAGCGCCTGAGTCAGATGTCCTCGTCGGCGCGTCGACGTCTCGGGGCGACAGCGGCGGCCCCGCCTTGGCGGCCTCCGGCGATGGCCCAGGTGAAGTCCCCAAGCTTTGTCAGCATGACGATGAGCCTGCCTTGAAGAAGGCGAAGCATCTCCCCGACTCCGCCAATGAGGAGGGCGATGCGTGCGTCAACGGAGGCACCGTCGTCGATGGCAGCACCGACGCGCCGCTGGGCGCGCTGCAGTTGACAACCGCCGTTGTCGACGGGAAGAAGGCGCAGCATCTCCCCGACCCCGCCGACGAGGCTGGCGATGCGTGCATCAACGGGGGCACCGTTGATGGCAGCACCGACGTGCCGCTGGGCGCGCTGCAGGAGACAACTATCGCTGTCGACGGGCACCGTGCCTCCGCGGCCGCCAGCGAGGACAGCGGCGCAGATGCGACGCGCGACTCGCTGGGCGCGCCGCTGACGGAGCAGCCCTTCCACTTCGACGGCGCAACGGACTACTTGGGCGGGCTGAGCGATTGCGACGACTCGCCAGCGGAGGCCGTCGAGGGCGTTGCCATGGCCGACCTCGAGCCAATCTCCCAGGTCGCGCCGGCGCAGACTTGCATCGATGCCTCGCATCAGGATCCAGGTTAAGGTACAGGGGCACTCAAGTGCGTGGCATGCGCCAAACTCAGGGCGAACAAACTTGAACGGCATGTTTGCCATGTGTTCCAATTAGTTGCAATTCGTGGGATTTGTTGTAATTAGTTGTGTGCGTGTTTTTGATTAGTTGCACCCGGCACTTTTGCCCCGGCACTTTTGTGCCAGGCTTGCGTTTGTGTGTGTTTTTTACAGGGTTTCCCAAGCCGGCAGTTTTGCACCAGGGGCCTTGCAACTAATCTCCCGCGCCTTGCAACTAATAACAACTAATAACAACAATTTACAACTAAATGGTTGCACCCTTTCAACCATCCGAAGTGATCGAACCGTTGCTTTGCAGTTTGGGTTCGTAGAGAATGGACCTATTTGAGGCGCGCCCCCTTTGGCCCTGGTCATTTCGAGCCCCCCTGAGCCGCCAGGACTCGGAGCCCGTTGTAGATCAGTTGGGCGAGATAGTCAAGCGGCAGTTGGATAAACTTACGCCTGCTCAGTTCTCTCAGCTCCGATCGGCCCTGGTCGAGATACACAGAGAGTGCGACGGGCGTTTGCCTGTTGCGACGGGGTGCTCTGGAACAGATTTGATCATCGATGTCTTGCAGACCTTGGTGCAACATTGGCGTGATGATTTCGGCTTGGAGTTTTCCGTCCGCCACCTCTTCAGCTGCGACCATGGAGATCTGCAACAGGAGTGGATTCGGACCCACATGCGGCCTGGATACCTCTTCAAGTCAATGGATGAGGTCGCTGACAACGTGATGGCATTTGACACCCTGTCTGGATCGTTGAAGCCTGTTCCCAGCACGGTCTTGTGGGCGACGGGCATCGAATGCGACGCTCTGTCGGGGTTGAATGCTTCGTCGCGCATCGGACAGGGAGTGGTTGCTGCTGGCGAGGGCAAGACTGGTACTTCAGCTGAGTACACCCTGAGGTACACCGAACGAATGGAACCCGATTTCTTGTTCATGGAGTGCGTGAAGCACCTGGGCGCGGGTGCGAAGGACAATGCCAGCGGCCTGAAGCCCTCCGACTTGGACGTCATCATCCAGAAGTGCAACAAGCTTGGCTACATCATGGTGGCATCGGCGCTCGAGGCCTTCGAGCACGGCTCCCGCACGATGCGCCGCCGGCGCCCTGTGGGGCATGGGCGAAGGAATTCGCATCCACGACGACCCCTCCCCCCAACCCTGGCCCACCCCTCGCCACGGATGCTAGGGCGGGGATGTGTTCGGGGGCCGGGGGGGGGGGGGGGATGTCATGGGCGCGAGTTCTGTCGCCCGTCCCCAGGTACTACATGATGGGCTTCAAGGTAAGGAAGGATGACGCCAACTTCACGCAGCTGCCGAAGCAGATCGCGAGCTCTGACGAGGTGGAGGAGTTCGACTTCCCGCCGTGGTGGAGCGAAATGCACAAGTGGCTTCAGGAGCTGAAGATCGACCCTTTACCGATCGATATGTTCTTCCTCAAACCAGGCGACGCTCGCCGGCAGCGGTGGGAGCTGCATCCGCAGGCGGGCTCCATTGACAAGCCTGCGGCATCCAGCGCAAAACAGGCGAAGGGCAGCGGCGGTGACGCGCAGTGGGAGGCAGATCATTGCGGAACGTATCAGGAGCACGGCTTGCAGTGGCCACCAGTTTTCCCGGAGGCTTTCATTTTGAAGACGTCCCACCTTGGGCGCCGAATGAGAGAATTAGTCTGGTTCTATGAGAAGACGTTGCCGGTCGAGACTCGCCATCTCACGTTCGTGGACCTCAATTACAACATCAACTGGGCCTCGCACATGGTGGACCGAATCACATGTATCGTAGGTACCTCTCGTATTTGGAGCTTCGGTCGTGCTGCGCACACAGACGCGCGTGATGACATCGAGGCCAGCGGCGGCGACATTGTTGGCGAGGAGCTCCTTGCTCTGCAGGGGTTCAGCACACGCAGGCAGCGCCCTGGCTTCTTCGAGGAGCACGGCCCCCAGTCCATCACAGAATTGGCGGGGAACGCTTTCAACGGCGCTGTGGTGTCGGCGTGCTTGATATCGGCATTTGCTTGCGCCCCTTGGACAGCGATGTTCACCAGGGGCGACCTGTCCAGCGAAGAGAGCGACGAGCTGGGGGACGGCGAGCTGGACGAGGGGGAGAGCGACGGCGATGGCCTGCCCAGCCCAGTGAGCACGCCAGCAGACTCTCAGTAGGTGCGCGCTGCACAGTTGCAGGGGATGCGATTGATATGCCATGCGCCCGTTAGTCCGTAGGCGTGGAAGCTGTCGTCGACGTAGACGTCAACCGTTGGGCTGAGGGGCGGGCGGGTCCCAGAGCATCCGTGTCCTGACAAGCGCGTTCTTTCAGGGGTGGGCCCGTGCCATTGCCCCCCCCGTTACCCCGTGCGAGGAGGAGCAGGGGGGGGCGCGCCGTGCCTGAGAAGGAGGAGGATGAGGAGGTGGTGTGTATATGGCGGAAGAGGCTGTCCGCGCTTGCGCGGACATCCGTCTGTCTCTTCAAACAGTAAGCTTGAAAAGAGATCTGCAAATTTCCTTCCGGCGGCGGCCACCTGGAGAGGAGGCGGATGAGGAGGGGGAGGAGGAGGACGACGACATCGGCGCCAATCGTTGCCACATTTTCGAGGAGGAGGATGAGGGGGAGGGCGAAATCGGCGCCAATCGTTGCAACATTTTTTTCGACGAGGAGGGGGAGGAGGAGGAGGAGGAGGAGGAGGAGGGGGGGGGGGGGAGGGGAGGGGAGGAGGAATGAACGCCCTTGCACGCTTGCTTTACCCTCCTCCACCTCCGCCAGCTCAGAGGGGCTCTTCGAGTTGCGCCCGCAGCCGCCTGCTGCAGGGATGAGACTGTTGCCCGCTGCCGGGCACCCACCCACCACCCGTCCTCCTCGCCTTCTTTTGTCTGGCCCACGTCCGAGGGCGCGAAGACAACCGCACTTCGCGCGTCGCGGATTGGGCCAGGGAGTTGCCTTTCTCCAGGGGGCGTCGCGAGGGCGCGGAGATAATCGCGCGTCGCGCGTCGCTGGGCGCGCCGCTCATCGCGGAGCCCGATGGGCCGAGGCCCCAAGAGGCCGTAGGAGGACCCCTGGAGAGCCCAAGAGGCCTCCGCATGGTCGGGGTTTCTGGTTTTCTTTAGATGCATTGAGCGTCGTCGTTTGCCTCGTCGACCCTCCAACGGTGGGGTCGAGAGCCCCGGGCCTGCACCTTCGCGATCGCAATGGGCAGGAGTGGAACGAGGATGAGATGGAGCAGGACTGGGAGCAGGAGCAGGAGCAGGGCCCGTTACAGACAGAACCCCCCTCTGGGTGTAACGCTCCCCATCCGAACCCCCAGGTCAAGCTGACAATTCGTGGTTACCTTGTTGTTCGGTTCCCGCGCGCCCAAAGGGCCCCTGCCCTTGGGGTCTTCTTGAGGACATCTTGAGGCCATATCATATGGCATCATATGTGCCCCCCTCTGGGTCGTCTTAGGCGCCTAAGAATGCTACGCGGGGGCCCCGAGATGGCCCCGAGAGGGCTCCAAGAAGTCCCCGCCATCAGCTCCCTGGGCTGTCCCCCGAAACCCTCAAAGGGGTTTGTAGCCGTTGAGTTGCAAGAGGCGTTGTGCTGCCTCTGCGCCGACAGCGGCGTGCCGCCAGCGTCGAGGGCTGCGGCCTCGTCGGGGCGCGCGGCCTCGTCGATGCGCGCGAGGTCTCGGAGAGGTGGCGGCGCCCCTGATGGGGGGGCCCAGGACACCGAGGACGGTTCTAAGCACTTGGCCGCCCTTGCCAATGCGCGGTGTCTTGGGAAGCAGGGCGAAGGGGCCGCCTCCTCCAGGCTTGTCAAAAAGTCTTGTGGCTTCCTTTGCGGCGTGCACAACTTGATGGAGGACGACTTCAGCAACGTCGGGGATCCGAGCCACCCAGACTACAAGTTGATGCGGTGGGCTTACCCAGATGGCAGCGGTGACAATTGCCACGTATGCGAGCGCATCTGGCAAACAGAGTTGGCCCACCTTTGGGGCGGAAAGCGTCAAGAGTGCAAAGACGCCTATGGAGCGGACTTGGATAAGCTTGAGAACCATCGCAAGCGTCGGGCGGCCTACGTCGCGCGGAAGAAACTCCCCATGAAAGCGACGGCTGCCAGGAAGGTTGCTGGAGTCAAGCAAACAAAGTTGAAAAACAAGTTGAGTCACGATGTCAAGCTCATCCAGCCGAAGGACAAGTTCTACCCGCTTGAGTCGTACGTGCGCCAGTTCGGCGACCCGAAGCATAACCGCAAGAGGGGCCACGTGGTTGGGAAGATACACGGGGTAAAAGGAGTCACTGTCCCAGGAGCAGATAGCGATGAACCCTGGGAGGTGGAGAGGGCGATCGTCGGTTCGCTCGTGAAGGAGGAGGAGCTCGACAACGGCGGCACCGACAGCGAGGTCGACGCGGAGATCATCCAAGCCAAGTTCGACTCTTTGGTCGACCAGCAGCAGAGGGCCTACGATTCTCAAGCGGTCGGCATGGTGAACAGCATCCTGGCAAACTGCGCGGCGGAGGTCCACGACGAGGACCGCGAGTTCCGCAGCGCGCCTCGCCATGCAAAGAAGCGCGACTCTCCGGCTACTAAGACCATTGTTGAGGCCAAAGAGGGGGACGAGTGCAAGCTGCGGCTGTCCCTGGGCATTGAGTCAGACGACGACGTCGAGACCCCTCAGCAAAAAAAACAGAAGGGGGCTCGACAGGCTGGTGGCGGCGGACGCGGCGGAGGCGCTCGCCAGGCTGGTGGCGGCGGACGCAGCGTGGGCAAACGTGGAGGCGGCGGCTCGGCCGGCAGCGGGGGCCGCGAGCCCCCCGCGCCCGCGCCCGCAGCTTCGCCGCCTGCGTCCCCGGCAGCCCCCCTGACGCCTTCCCCGTCGCCGCTGAGTGGGAAGCCGAAGGCGGCCGTGGAACAGACAGGAGCCGTTGGGAAGCCTGCCAATAAGTACGATGACTTGGCAGATCGGCTTTGGGATCAGCTTAAGGAAAGCGGAGAAGGGTCTATTTTCTTTGGCGCAAAGTCGCAGGCGCAGCAGCGGAGCTTGGCGAGGTGCATGACCAAGATCTCGGAGAAAGCGAACGCGGAAAAGAGACCAGACCTTCGGAAGGCGTTGTGCATGGGGAGGAAGAAGTACCAAGTCATGGAGGCTTGCGTGCGGCTGTACATGTCTTGGGTGAAACGGAGGTCGCCAGAGGCTGGCGCTGCGTCCTTCAAGACTGCCTGGGACGCCATGATAGCTTTTTGCCTTGTCTCGGACGACGAGCAGGACGTGCTGAAGTTTGAATGCCCATACCTGTACGACCTCCGCATCAGCATCCTCTCAGTTCATGACCACCAGTCCCTTGCAGTGGCTCTCGATCTGACGGCGCTGCAGGAGCAGTTCAGCCTGACAGAGGAGCGCGCGATCATCATGCAGGCCAAGTACCTCGGGCTCGCAATTGTGCATTTCCTCACGAAGAGCCTCCAAGTCGCTGAGTGCAAGACTGGCATCAATGCGTATATCAACCTCATCCTGTCCCAGGACCACGTGGGGCGCATCGCCCCGGTTGTCGCGGACGACCTCTCGAACTTCAAGATGATCATAGACCCTCCGACGAACACCTTCGACGCCGGTATGTCTGCCAAGTTGGTTGCAAACATTAAGGCTGTCCCCAGTGAGGTGTCGGCCGAGGTCGCCGTCGGATGTCCGTTCTTTTCGCCGCTGCTTGTCTCCTACCCGAATTTCGGCAAAGAGATCGTCGATGGCGCCAGGACCTAGCGGTGTATATTCTGAACAGCATCCCGTAAGCAACATGAAATCATCCTGGGAACGGTGCCAAAGGTCCGATATCCAAACATCGCTTATTGGACATCTCATCGGACGCTTACGGGATGCGTTCTGCATGTACACGTTCTGAAGGACCGCTGCCGATGAGCTCGAGAAGTGCGCCCAGTTCAGCGCTGCCATCAATGAACATTCCGCGTGGTTGGGGCGGAGCGCAGAACAATCGCTTCTCGCCCTCGACGAGAAGTGCATGCAGGCATTCGTGTCGGACACCGCCTTCTTTGCTAACCTGGACAGCGACCTGTACGAGAGGTACTGCTCCGAGGAGCGTGACTTCACGGAGGTGTTGGCTTGGGGGACACGCCCGATCGCCGATAGAAGTTCGTTCTCCTCCTCTTGGCGTGAATCGTTTGGGCCGCTCTGCTCGAGCAGAGGGGCCCGAACGACTCGCACCAGGAGGAAGAGGAGGGGCCCGAAAGACTCACGCCAAGATGCGGAGATCCGAGCTTCGGATCTCCGCATCCCGGCAAAGGCCTCTCCTGGGGGGCGAGGCCAGGGCGATAGGGGTATCCTCAGGCTGTCACTGATAATCGCTACGCCCTTATGTTCCGGGCGTCGGTGTACGCCATCGCGGAGTGGATCAGCGCGATGGCCATCGCCTTCCAGGTCTCGGAGATCACGGATGATGCGATGACGAAGGTCGCGAAAGCAATGGAGCCCGTCCACCTTCTCCTGGCCAGCAACATGTGGGCTGAGGGCTACGGCCGCTCGGATATCAAAGAGGCCAAGGACGCTTTGGATTGTCTTGCCAAAGCCGACAAACACTCCAACTATTGGGACAAGTTGTTGCAGGGGAAGACGGACGACCTGGACGTGTCTGTGCTCACTGAGATCATCTCCCTCGACGCCTTCGGCAGCGTGACGCCGATGGTGGCTAGGATCGGGGGCGCGGGCAAAGACGTCGTCGGCACTTTCACTACCATTCAGACGTTCTTCAAGTCAAAGTTGGCTCCATCAGTTGTCGGCGCTTTGGAGGCGCGTTCTTCTCTTCCGGTGGAGAAGCTCAAGCACGCTTTGACCGACGTCTTGACCCACCTCCGGCTCATCGAGAGATCGTCGTTACCCGCGGGTGCCCCAGAGAAGCCTTCGGATGCCGACGTCTTGCAGGCCGCCGCGGCATGCAAGGGCATTGAGTGCGAACAAAATTTGGACATGTATGCAGCTGCTTCTGTGACCAAGCAGCAATCGCTACGCTGTGAAGTCATGCGCCGTGTCTTCCTCGCAGCTCACGTCGTCGGCTGCGAGTGGCCCATCTTTTTCGAGAGTGACTTGTCTCCGAAGGCCAAGGACGTCCTTCGAGTCTTTGCGGAAGTTAGCCGCGGCTAGAGACTCAACGAAGGTCTGGATCGAGTGCAACCAGACCAACTACTCCGACATCGACGATTCTTGGTTCACTTCGGCTTCGGAGTGCGACCGTGCGTTCACCCTTTTGGAGAGGCTCGCGAAGGAGGGCAAGGAGCTGCTGGCGGCAAATCCCCAAACGGGGCCCTTCGCTAGAGGCGGCGTTTCCCCAAGAAGGGTTGCTCCAGTCTGTTTCGCTTTGCACGTATTTTTCGGAATTGCCCAGCTCGTTGCCGCTCCTATCGCCAGGACATCGTCTTGAAATTCATGGCGGCCCGCACGGCCGCCATCGTCGCCCTCTTGCCGCCCGTTACTCTGTTGGACGACCCGAGGCTCCTGACCGACGAGGCGGTGAAGAAGACCTTCGACGATACGATGAACAAGCGCAACGTGGGCACCTTGATCAGCGAGCTGAGCGCCTGGTGCTCTGGCCTGCGGTTTGCTGCCACCAAGGGCGTCACCATGCCGAAGATGACGGATCTGGCGGCGGCGCGTGAGCACGGTAAGAAGTGCTGCGCTGCCCACTATGTGCTCGTTGCTCTGGAACCCGAGGCGTTGGAGGGCAAATGTGCGAAGGATCTCCCCGACATTGCCAGCGCCACTGAGGCCAAGCTCAAGAAGAAGGGCATCGGCTCCGGCCAAGGCATGGTCCCTTTGCCGCCGCTGTTCCAGAAAGTCCTCGATAAGTTGAAGGCGGCTGGTGCCGAGGCTGTTGCCGCGGAGGCGAAGGCGAAGGTTAGCCAGTGAGTGGCGTTGGCGCTCGGGGGTAGTTTCTCAGGCTCGGGGCCAGGGCCAAGGAAAACTTTGCGCGCGAAGACAGCGCGTGCGGATTTGCTGTTTCGAAGTGCTGGGTTCTGATCAGAATCATTCGTCGTCCTGCTGTGGTTGTTGTCATCGTGGCACTTCTCTAGCGTGGCATATCTCTCTAGCGTGGCGCACCTCGGAGGTCCAGAGAGTCACGCCGCTCTTCCTTGGACTATACGCCTGCGGCGAGTCACCGTCGCCCCCTGCCTTTTGGAAGCGCTATGTGTCCTGAGCTGTTTCGCGCGCGGGGCTTGGTTCCAGCGCGCCCGAAGTGATCGAGGGACTGAGTGGCTGAGATTTCGGAAGGTCTCCTGGACTTTTGAGCCGAAGTCGCATGCTGCGAATCGCCGCCGCCCCGTGCCTTTTGGAAGCGCACGTGCCCTGGGGCTTGGCCCTGGCGTCCCCGACCACGCTGGAGGTAGGCGCTCGACTGACTGAGCGATTGACACGTTTGAGGGCCAGCGTGTCTGGGGCAGGGTCACCGGGGTTGGAGGCCCAGAGGGTCGCACCGCTCTCCCTTGGTTTTTCGAACCGAAGACGCCTTCGGCGAGCCACCGCCGCACCCTGCCTTACGATCGTTTCCTGAATTGTCGAAGGAAGTAGCCGCGGTGTGAGTGAAGGATGGTTCGCTTCAGTGGAAAGCTAATTAGTGTTAAGTTAGGTTGAGTTAAAGTGAGTTAGGTTAGGCTATGGTCCAATGGTATGATGAGTTGAGGTAAGTTAAGATATGTTAGCTGCCCCGCCCGCTGAGTATTAGTTGAATTTGTTGTGGCCCACTTGCATGAATTGTTATGTCTCTGTTGCGGCCCCGCGGGGTATTAGTGGTATTCGTCGTGGCCCTGACGGGGATTAGTTGTATTAGTTGTGGCCGCGCTGGTATTAGTTGTATTAGTTGTGGCCGCGCTGGTATTAGTTGTATTAGTTGTGGCCGCGCTGGTATTAGTTGTATTAGTTGTGGCTTTGTTTGGGGATTCGTTGTATTAGTTGTGGCCGCGCTGGTATTAGTTGTATTAGTTGTGGCTTTGTTTGGGGATTAGTTGTATTTGTTGTGGCCTTGTTTTGGGGTTTGTTGTAGGGGACCTGCCGTGTCGGGGCTTGGCAGTGCATTTATACAGATACATAGATCTCACCACATTGTTACACTGCATACAATACTAAACACACACTGTGATGGCTTCACGCTGGCTCGCTTACACAAGCACATTTTGATTTACATGGATGTGTGTAATTGCATATGTGTGTGTGTGTTACCCCACCCCCTCAGGGACTTACCGTTTCATATGTCGTCGCCTGAGCGAAGTGATGATGTGAGGTTGGTTTCCTAACATTGGGGTCTGGAATTTGTGATGGCGTGGTGACGTTCCGATTTAATATCGATGGGATTCTTTGTCGAAGCCAAATGAATGGCTTTGGTTTCTGTAATATTCATGTTGCTTCCGATTCGCCTTCCTTTCCAAAGCGAAATTGAAACCTTGATAGCTATAGGGTCCTCTCAATTCCGACTGAACTCTGGGGTCCTGAGTATATCCAGCAGGCATATTTTGGATATGACATTTGTTTTCAGTCCTATTGAATTCATATGGTACCCTCTTCAAATCCAAGAAATCCATTGGCTCGCAGGTCTGCTCGATTTCTATTAGGTTCTGTGTGGGCTCTAACTGTTCAGCTAGAACGGAGGAGATCTCAGATCTAGAGGTTTCCAAGTGGGGCCCAATTGGATTCAAAATGTGTTTCAATTAGAACGGGTCAGAGACCAGATCTCGAGGATCCCAATTGGATTACAATTGGATTTTGAGTGGATGCACATTAGAACAAAGTTGATCACAGGTCCAGAGGATTTCAGTTGGATTCCGATCTGTCTTATTTTGATTGCAATGACAATCAACCTTGGATGGGGGGCATGTTGTTTGTTTATCTGGGACTCCAAATTTTCAAATGGCTGCCAGCGCAGACTTCAAATATATCAGAAGACTGAAATGGAGTTGACTAAAAAGGGAACTGAAGTAGGCTGGACCGGGGTAGACTGGAGTGGAGTGAGGTGGATGGTTCTCCACTCTTCTCTACTCTACTCCAGACCATCCTGCCCGGCTCTACTCTACCATCGCCCCCATTTCTATTCTGCCTTGCTCTACCCGTGTCGGTTCTCCTCTGCAGTTTTGTTATATTGTGGGGCCAGTTACAGGGGTGAGAGACCTTCTTCTGAGGTTTCTTTTGATTTCTTTGTGACCTATCAGGCGGAAGCCTCCAAGTGACTGCGTTGTTTCGGGACCTCTCAGGCGGGAGTTTCTTCCTCTTGGCGATGGTTGGGCATCTCTCAGGCGGTGAGCCTTTTCCTCTTTGCGTGGTTTGTCTCAGGCGGAGAGCGTCTTCCTCTTCGCTGTTTTGTGGGAACCTCTCAAGGGTGCCTCTTCCCCTTTGCCTTGTTGGGGGATCTCTCAGGCGGGAGGCCTCTTCCTCTTCGCGTTGTTTTGGGACCTCTCAGGTGAGAGTCTCTCCCCCCCCGCGTTTTTTTTTTTCTGGACCTCTCAGGCGTTAGCTTCTTCCTCTTCGCTCTTTCGGGTGACCTCCCAGGCGGGAGCCTTCTCCTGGAGTTTCTCTCGGACCTCTCCCGTGGGAGCTTCCGTAGTGCGAGCTGCGTGTCTTTACATGCTATCCGTATTATAGACGCCGTTTTTCCATGTTACATGTCGTTACATGCTATACATAACCTCACCAGCCTGAGTTTGCCCACGTTGACATGCACCCAGTACGCTGGTCTGCTTGCGCAGCCCCGCGCTTTGCCACGTTCGGTGGCACGTCTACCTCTGCCGCCTGGCGTGACAAGGTACAAGTCGTCCTCTTCCTGGTGGTCTCGCCTCTGGGGTACCTGCACGCTTTCCGCCCAGCTCTCCTGGCAGCTCCTGCAGCCACCTTCAGCCCCCGGCGCCACTCAGCCTCCCTCAGCGGCAGCCTCGGCAATCGTGAGTGCGTTCGCTGGGTAATTAGGCTCCGCCCGTAGCCCGGGTCGACCTTTGACGCCGCCTGCGACTTCGCTTGCGGCTGCGAGTTTAAAAAGTGACCTCGCCAGCCCGTCCAAAAAAAAACTATGCCCGAGCGAGATGCGCTTAGCAGGGATGTGGGGCCTCCTGGGGCCTCGTGGCGTCGCCTCTTGGGGCCCTCTCGGAGCGCTCTCGGGGCGCTCTTTTGGGGCCGTCTTGGGGCCATTCTGGGGCCCTCTGGGGCCATTCGTGGAGCCATCTTGAGGCCCGAACGCGCGAGAGGTCCGAACTCAGTGTTTGCCGTTCGGTTTCGGGCGGATTTTGGCGTGTTGGGGGCCTCTTGGGAACTCTCTGTTGCCATTTGGAGCCATCGTGCGGTCATCATGGAGCCTCTTGGAAGTATCCTGGAAACCCCATCGTGGGCCAACTTGGGCCACATTGCTGCGTCTCGCATGCCAAATTAAATAGTTTGGGGCCCTCTTGAAGCGCCCATGGGACAACCGTATCCGAAGGATACCCCCGACAAGCCAACATCTTTCAACACCCTTGTGTGTGTTTCCACTGTTGTTGTTGATAAACAAGGGGGCACACTTAGGGTCCCCCTCTGGAGCCCCCAACGCCGCCTCTTGATACCCCTCCTGGGGCGATCTTGGGGCGCTCTTTGGAGCTTTTGGGGCAGTCTTAGGGCCATTTCGGGCCCCTCTTAGGGCCATCGTGGGCCCTATTTGAGCCATCCTGATGCCTCGGGAAGCCCTCTGAAGCGAAAGGGCGAGCGGGTCAAAATCATTCATGTTCTCAGATGTTTGAAGGATGTTGACCTCTCGGGGGCCTCCTCGTGAGGCCCCGAAGCCAATGAAAGGGACCCGTCTTTGAGCAGTCTTCGAAGGTTTTTGGAGTATGTTGGGAGCCACTTTGATCCATCCTGGGGTACCTTTGGCCATCTTGGAGGTCATCTCGGGCTCTCGCAAGCCCTCTTGGCGCCACCTTGGTCACCCTTGTTGCTTGCCACCTCCCGCTGCCCCCCCCATCCCCTAGGTCCAGGGTGACGGGGTAGGGGGGAGTGGTCAAAACACCCTCCCCGCCCGCAAGCTGTATTGTTCACTCCCTCCCGCCCCCCAACACATGAGTAGCATCCGGGCCACATTATGTTCACCAGTTGTCTTTGGATGGACAGGGCATCTAGTGGGAACCTAAACAGAACTCATGCTCCCCACGCGCGTCAGGTGCGCCAGGCACCCCTGTGGCCTAAGCGTGCCAGGCACGCCTGGTGCGCCAGATGCGCAACGTGATCCACGTGCGTTATGTGTGCCGCATGCTCCAGCCGCGCCAGGTGCGCCACGTTCGGGGCACGCGCAGAGCGTGCGAGGTGCTCCTGCGCACGTAGCAGCACACATCGGGAAACATGTCGGCCCCTACCACCCTTGTCGTAAAACGGGTGCGCAATCGCGGCGGGGTGGCCATCATAGTGTCTGGTGGGCTTGCACACAGCAGGCAATGTGTCATCACCCCCGCCGTCACAGTCAGAAATGAATGCGTAGTGATCGCGGGGTGCCCGCCCACGATCCAGATGACTGCGTAGAGTTGCACTTTATAGTGCTTTTTGACAAGGATGCTGGCCCTGTGCGCAGGCGGCAGTATGCGGGCACCCCCGCCGTCCCGGTCCAGAAACATGATTAAGTTTTCGCGCCCCCCCCCTTCCCGACCACGGCCCAAGATTTCGGCCCTAAGTGGACTTCACATTGTTCCCCAATCTTGGTAAAATGTTGGTGCCTCGCATTTGCCCCATCAATGCTTGTACTGAAGAGGTCCTAGCGAAGATTGAATGATTTGGCGAAAGTTCTGGGCCGATTCGGTAGCCGGCTGGGTTCCCGGCTCCCGGTTCCCAGTTGTTGGTTTTGGGCCGATTTCTGGATCCCACGATCGAGCTCACCATATGAGAGCGGCCAGACATAGTACCTGACAGATTTTTCAAACCATTCATTGATTTGAGTTTTTCTCTGGTGTAATTGTTACTTTGCCCGTTGCTTTGATGATGCTCGGGTACCTCGGGCTCCTCGGGGTCCCCGCCCCGGGGGCCTCCTGTTGTTTCGCTGCCCATCTCCTGGAGGTTCCTCGGGTTCCCCCCCCGGTGCCGCATGTTGGTGCGTTGCCCGTTCCTCAGATGCTCTGTGGGGGCGTGTACATATTAAGTTACATAGATGTATATACACATCTGCTTGTGAGAAACACCTGGATCGAAACGGTCGCAAACTTGTCTGGATGTTTCCAGCGGTCACCAGAAGTATCGACACATCGAGCCTTTCGACTTCCTCGATTCTCGATCCCCCTCGAGCCCCGCGAGCCCCTCCCCAAGCATCCGGCGCTCCGATGTTGTCCGATGCGTTGGCACCCCGACCTCTCCGCCAGCTCTCCCCCGCGGCTGCATTTCCATCCCGAGCCGTGGTTTGACAGCCCCGAGATGCCCGAAAATTGGCCTCCAGGAGCCAAGCAGAAGCACAGACCAGCTGCCTCGATGCTCGCGATCTTCAGTCTCCCGGACGACGGGGAGGGGGTGGGAAAAGAGGGGGCGAAGGGGAGTACGGTGCCGTTTTTGATACATGCTCCGCGTGCGGATCATGCAGGGATGTAGTATTAGAAACAAAGAGCAGTTCATGCATACCTTCATTCGTACATCAATCATGTAACAACAATCCTATATGTTTAAGAATCCTATGTATTAGAAACTGCCCTGTACG
>CAUYUJ010012725.1:298586-328586 GCA_963575745.1 Prorocentrum cordatum
CTCGAAAAGCTTCGAAATGGGCGTCCAAGGCCCTTGCATCCTTGCCGCGCATCCTGATGATGCGGCCCGACTGTACCCATCTCGAGCGCCCAGAGAGGAAGCCCAGACTTCTTCGCTCTGGAGCAGCCCGATGCTGCGGCGGCCGATGCCGAGGGCAGTGTTCTCGGCCTCCCCTCGGGCCCGTGTCGGCCCCCGGGGGTGGTCAGATCGAGATTCGGCAGCAGGTGGGAAGAGGAAGAGGAGGAGAAAGGAGGAGAAAGGAAGAGGAGGAATGTGGAGGAGAAGGAGGAGGAGGAGAAGAAGGAGGAGGAGGATGAGTGCGGAGGAGAAGGAGGAGCAGCAGCAGCAGTAAGAGGAACAAGAGCAGGAAGAGGAGTAGCAAGGGGAGGACCAGCAGGAGGAGGAGGAGGAGGAGCACGGGGAGGAGGAGCATGACGATGAGCTCAGGAGAGGGAGACGGACGAGAAGACGGGTGAAGAACAGGGGAGGAGCGAGTAAATGAGGCGGAGGAGGAGTTGTTTGTCCTTCCCCCTTCAACCCCCCTTCCTCCCTCCGCCCTCATCCATCTTCCAATCACCACTCCTTACTTACTATGTGCCCCTTCCCTTCTCCCTGCTCTCTCCCCTCCTTTCTCTCTCTCCCTCTCGTCAACAATAAGGTCCCACAGACACGTCTAGGCGCCGCAGTATTAAAACGCACCCGTCAGAATGAAGAAGAAGATGAGTAGGAGAAGAACGAGGAGGACTACGACGACGCGGGAGCTGTCCTACCATAGTACAGCACTACCGTATTGCACAGCTCATGCAGAAGCAGCAAGTCAGTCGTAGCACAGCGGTGTCGTCGTGCGTGTCCGCTCCCCTTTCAGAGGCCACAGCGGGGTATATGTGCATGCCTCGCTGCATTCGCCTCTCTCAACCCCCGAAGCCCGCTCCGATCTCGCCCACCCCACCCAGAGTCGTCGCCCCGTTAATGTATCTCCCTTCTCTTCGTTCTCCCCCTCATACCCCCTCACCACCCCCTTCATCCTTCTGCTGCTTCTCACCCGAGCAAGGTCCGGAGGTCCCTTGCTGCTTCGGAAGCCTACGGAGGCCTGCCAGGAGCCAACGCACACAGACAGTTCGATCCTCTTTCTCCGGCTGGTGCTCCACAGACTTCCTGGCGACTCGATATTCGAGACTCTGGTCCTCTCGACCCTTTCTCAAGGCCACGCTGTTCGTCCCGAGCCGCTCTTCGTTGGCGCCAGGGGCCTGGCCACGGCCTCTCGAGGCCGACACTTCCTGCAGACGTACCGCACACCCCGAGGGGTCCCACAACGGTGCGGTGACAGACCGTGCGGCGGCCGCAGAACCCCCACAGACCTCACCGCGCGGCCCGTCACCGCACGGTCTTGGAACCCTGGAGGCCCCAGCCGCCCGAGACACCCTCGGAGAGGGACCCAGGTCCAAAGCCGTAGGGCGAACCCGCACTTCCACCGACTCACCACACGGCGCGTTCGCCACTCCTTCGTTGTGCGGCCCCCGCTTGCTACAACTCTCGTCAAAATTAACCTCAAAAATATCTGACGTGGTTGAACTTCTTGTCGGAAGATCTGGGGCCGAGTATCGATGAGTGCGGGGTACTTGCATGCGCCGCCCCTCCAATGTCGGTCGACGTCAAACTTTCGAGTCAACTTCGGTCAGACTATCTTTGCCCTCGCCCCGACATTGAAGGGGCGGCGTGTCGACATTGAGGGGCGCGCCGAAATCGAAATGACGTGCCAGCAACTGTTGAGGTTAATTTTGACGAGGGTAGTAGTGCCCTGGAAGCGTTCCGCTGGAGCGTCCTGATGGGTGCTCGACGGTTTTCTCTCGCCAGGAGCTCCTCGGCGAGGGCCCGGCGGCGCGGCCCGGCGGAGCGGGCCAGAGTGAGAACCTGGCTCGCTGTGGCGTCCTGGCTCCCATGTGGTCGCCCGGCAGCGCTCGCTACAGGGCGCTCTGGCTCGATGTGGTCCAGGGATACTCAGAGGAGGAAGAAGTGCCCATGCCGCTGCGTTTTCCTCGCTTTCCCCTTCTGGGGTCGCCACCGCTGGATTCGCCCCGGAGTCCTAGCTGGTCAGAACGTTCCCCGGGAGAGGTCTAGGGAGTAGCGGTCTCGGTACCTTGTGGTTTTCCCAGATACGACTCACTATGGTGTTCTGGCTCGAGTTTGCTTGGAGGGGCTCGCTACTGTGTTCTGGCCGCATGTCGGCTCTCCCAGACTTGAGATGAGATTCGTTGTGGTGCTCTGGCCCGGTTTTGGCCAGACGTGAGACTCAGTGCAGCGTTCTGGCGCGATTCCTTCTCACCAGAATCTCCACTGGGTGGGCTAGGGGGAGGCGCCTCACCCGTCCGGCGGCTGTCCGGAGTCGATTACTACACTGTTCTGGCTCGATCTCATTTCTCGCAGATCCGGGAGTGGAGCTCACTCTGGCGTTCCTGCTCAATTGGTCCAGAGATGAGTCACTATGGTTTTCTGGGTCGATTTCAGTTCACATGTTCTTGTCACCAGAATCTCCACACGGGAGGGGGCGAGTGCTCGTGCTCGATTTCAGCCCTCACAGATCCAGACATTAGAATCATCGTGGTGCTCTGGCTCGATTTCAGCCGTCGCAGTCCCAGATTTTGTGGCAGGGGCATCAGATTCTCACCATCCCAGCTGTCTTAGGTCTTAAAAGTGTGACAGGGCCGTCGGCTTCTGACCAGTCCAGCCGCCAGGAGTGGGGTCGCTCGGTCCCAAATTCTGTTCCAAGCGCGTTCATGCCACCATGTCGACATCACGAACGTCGCCCTCATCAGCAAGTTTAACTCCGCGGTCGTATCGGCCATATGATGAGGTCGTGTTCGCAAGCCGACTTCAGGCGCCAATCCGCCTCCACACCCTGATTGCTATTGAAGTGCGTTGTTGGGCTACTTCCTTGTTGGGTAGTCGCCAGAGTCTGGGCCCACGTCCTCCGTCGTATGCCCGTTCGAATGTCACATGAGGTCGGGCGGGCCTTGGTCGTATGGAGCCCGCGAGGAGTCCAGCATCTAATCTTCGCGGCGTTGAAGTGCCCCCTGCCCACCACACAGGTCCTAGCAATCTTGCGACGTGCCGGACTCTCTCTCTAAACATATGGCGACTATACCCAGGACCGTTCAATCCAGACGAACACGCCGAAGCACCCGCAGTGCGCAGAAGCCGCGAGGTTTCGGCTGGGTGTGTGGATGTGCGTGTTCCCCCGGTCTGCTGGGCCTTCCAGAAACCCACGAAGGTGGCGACAGTTGCCCAGTTCGCAGCCCCCCAGTGAGTTGCGAGGTTTCGGCTGATTGCGCGTACTCCCCATCGGCCCGGACACCCTGCTCGCCACATGCGCTCTTCGCTTGCGGCCGCGACCAAAAAAAGTACTCCCCAGTTCCGCTGGGCTTCTGAGAGCTCACGAAAGTGGCGACGGTTAGGCTGATCGCAGCCCCCCGTGGGAGTTGCGAGGTTGCGGCTGCGTGTGCGTACTCCCCCACTCCGCTGGGCCTCCCAGGAGCCCACGAAGGTCGCGATTCTGCGCAGTTGGCACCCCTTGTCAGGGAACCGCGAGGTTCGGCTAGATGTGCGTACCCCCCGCATTCCCAGGAACCGACGAAACCGGAGCCCGTTGCGCAGTTCGCAGCCCTTCCGGGAATCGCGAGGTTTCGGTTGGATGCGCGTACTCCCCCACCCCGCGGGGCTTCCAAGAAGCCAGCGACAATGGCGACAATTCCGCAAATCGCAGCCACCCGGATACGCGAAGTTTCAGCTAGATGTGCGTACTCCCCCATTCCGCTGGCCCTCCCCGAAGTTGACGGAGGTGGCGGCAATTCATCAGCTCGCAGTCACCGAGGGTGCTGCGAGGTTTCGGATTTGTTAGTTCCATAGGCCGCTGGACTGCCCAGGAGCCCACGAAAGTGGCGACGGTTAGGCAGTTCGCAGGCACCCAGGGACCTGCGATGTTTCGGCTAGATTTGCATACTCCCCACTCCATTGGGCCTCCTACGAGGCCACGAAAGTGGCGACAGCTGCCCACTTCGCAGCCCCTCAGGGAACCGCGATGATGATGCTGATGATGCTGATAATGATGATGATGATGATGATGATGATGATGATGATGATGATGATGATGATGATGATGATGATGATGGTGATGGTGATGGTGATGGTGATGGTGATGGTGATGGTGATGGTGATCATGATGATGCTGATGATGATGCTGATGGTGCCGATGATGATTATGATGATGATGATGCTGGTGCTGGTGCTGATGCTGATGATGATGATGATGATGACGACGATGGTGCTGTTGATGGTGATCATGATCATTGTGATGATGTTGGTGATGATGATGATGGTCATGATTCTGATGCAGTCGATGATGATGATGTTGATGATGAGGATGATGATGATGATGATGATGACGAGGATGATGATTATGATGATGATGATGATGATGATGATGATGATGATGATGATGATGATGATGCTGATGCTGATGCTGATGATGATGATGATGATGATGATGATGATGATGCTGATTGTTATGACGATTATCATGGTCAGGATTGTGATGATGATACTGATGTTGATGATGGCGATGATGATGATGATGATGATGATGATGATGATGATGATGATGAGGAGGAGGAGGAGGAGGAGGAGGAGGAGGAGAAGGAGGACAAGGAGAACAACGAGGAGGGGGACGAGGAGGAAGGAGAGGGGGAGAAAGATGAAAAGAAAGAGGAGGCGAACGAGGAGGCGAAAGAGGAGGAGAAAGATGAGGAGAAAACTGAGGAGAAAGAGGAGGAGGAGGAGGACCAGTGTAAACCCAAAAGTCATCAACGATGTTGTAATTAAGCCTCCTTCCAAGCTTCCTCTTCATACGCCCCTGCATCGGTTCATTTCCATTGAGGGAACTGCCTCGTTGGAAGACAACCGTTTGAAGACCTCGAAGCATGCCAAAACATCGTTCTCGGGGTTCTCCACGCCACGGATCAACTTGACTGCTGCGTCTGGACGGTATGGAATCGTGCCATAATGCCGTTGTTGGGACTTCAACGCCGCAAATGAACCTATTCAATGCACCCGCACAATCTTGAACCTTTCCAACACCCCATTTCTGATACGCTGGTTATGAAAACAAATGCGCGAAACTCTTGCAACTGTTTGACACGAATGTGCGCGGCACCAAAGCGAGAACCACACTTTGGAAAAGGAACCGCCCTAAATCCGTGAAGTTATTGCACGAATGCGCGCGGCGCTAAAGTGAGAGCCACATTTTGAAGACGACCCGCCCTCAATCCGTAAAGCGAATGTGCGCGGGGCTACGGCGAGAACCACATGTTGATAGCCACCCGCCCTCGACCCGTGAAATTCTTACAACTTTTGAAAACGAACGTGCGCGGCGCTAAGGCGAGAGCCACATTTTGAAAACCGCCCGCCCTCAATATGTGAACGTGCGCGGCGCTAAAGCGAGAGCCACATTTTGAAAAGGAACCGCCCTCAATCCGTGAAACCCTTGCAAATATTAACGAATGTGCGCGGCACCAAGGCGAGAACAACATGTTGGACACCACCCGCCCTCAACCCGTGAAGCTCTCTCTCTCGTTCTCGTCTCTCTCTCCTCTTTCAGGTCGGTTTGAGCTGCCCTCACTTGTTGCTTGCAGTTTGTGTTGTGCTCGCCGACCCTTCACGTTGCGTCTTGTGCCTTGCGCAGCAGGGATGAGGAGGAAGTGACGGGGCGGCCGAGCGAGGGAGCGGGGGAGGGAGGGGGGAGGGAGGGAGGCATGCAGGAGGCTTAAGTCGGGCGTGCCCCTCTACAGCAGGAATTTTCAAAAATAGTGAAGACATAGTTTCGGGGCGATTTCTCTATGTTTTCCAACAGTTTTATGTATCTTCCAAAACCCGCCTGTAGGGGAACATGCCCGATCTCACAGGAGACCGAGGTGGGAGGGCGAGGCGGGATGGGGAAGGGAGAGGCTTGCTGAGGGTGAGGTTGATAGGTGGCACTCCGCGCGCATTTCTTGCATCGGCGCATGGACCCCCAGGCGGCGCCTCCGGCGCCGGGGTCGGGCGCGGATCCCAGAAATCCGCGCGGAGCGCCAAAAGTCAATGTTTATGGTGTTTTCCTGGTTCTTTTTGATTCTACCAGCGGCATTGAACCGATGGTGAGAATTGTGAAGCTTAGCAAAAAGAGCATGGAAGCATCCACAGGGACGGTGCTGGGCAGGGAACCCAGGACGAGCCAGGGCGCCAGGGGCGATTCGAGAGCTATGGCAATCCATACCCGCCCTGAAGTTGTCTGCAGACGCGCTAACGGTAATGCAGGTAACGGCGATGCAGGCTCCGGCATCGTAGGTGGGATCGGTTCGTGGCCAAACACATTATAGGACATCGTGGCTCGCGCTTTCCTACAAGTCGCTGCGTCGTTTTCGCTCGATACAGTCGCACATTTGACATGTAGAGAAGTGCGGTTCGCGATTTCCTACGATTCATTCTGCGCGAGCTCGGCGTCAAAAAAGCCATATTCCCGACATCGCCGTGAACCAACGTCGCCGTCAGCGCGCCCCGCGGCGCTGGGAGGGAGGACGGAGCTCCCGCCGAAAGGAAGGGGGGGGGGCGCAGGACGACACCGCCACGCACACCTTCGTCGCGCACCAGACCGCGCTCGCCGCTCTGGCGGGGGGGGGGGGGGGCGGCGCGGGGGGAGGGGCGGGCAGGGCCGCCTGCGGCCAAGTCGGGCCTGGTTCCTCCTGCAGGAGGAACGTTCAAGAATAGCCGCAAAGCAGCACGGGGACGATGCTTGAATCGAGGCATTTTCCATCCAAAACATTGTACACCTCCTGCTTGTATTCGTACGCTGTTTGATGCTTCGTCCCAAACCCGCCTGTAGGAGGACAGGCCCCACCCGAGCCTGCGACCCGATCCGGTGCGATCCGGCTGCTGGCTCGGTCCGCGGGCGGCCGGCCGGGAGCGGTCGGGGCAGGCGCGGCGGCCCGAGGTCTCGAGGCGGTTCGGGACGGGTCCGCGGGTCGCTCCAAAGGGGTGGGCGGGGAGGGTACACTCCTCCTCCTCCTCCTCCTCCTCCTCCTCCTCCAGAGAGAGAGAAGAGAAGAGAGAGGAGGGGAAGAAACACACAGACACAATGCATCGCCGGTTCCCCAGAACAGACGGGAGCATATGGGAAGCGGGGGGGGGGCAAGGCATAGACACAAAAAGATGGGAAAACATATTGGGAATCCTTTTATTTGTGTGTGTGTGTTTATTTGTGTGTCCCGGGGCCCCTTCAATACATCACGTCGTTTGGTCGGCCGGGCAGCTCGGTGTTCTAGACGCCCAAACCTCCCCGACCTCTAGGACGCTGGAGCGTCTGTAGCGAAGACGCCGAGAGAAGGATCCCTCTGGGCTCAAGACGGCCTGTGGTTTTCTGGCCCTCCCTTGGATCTAGGTCGGCGAATCTATTCGTGGCCGAGTCTGCCCTTGACCAGAGAAGCACCTTTGTTCCTTATTTGTCTTACCTTGCGGCCGAACGATGACTGTTACACCGAATTCCTTCGCCGAGCTCATTGGTCCCTCGGCCGTTCAATAGACTCGGCGTATACATCGAGCCCCATCTGGGGGGAGGGCAGGATCAGACGGAGCTAGGACTGGGACAAATCGTTCCAGGGCGTTCTGGAGCGCTCTTATGAGCGTCCCAGAGCTCTTTGAGACGGCGGAGGCGTCGGATGCATCCTCCCGAGTCGCCAGATGTCAGAGATCCCCGATTTGTCCTGGACCGATGTTGCTCTGATCCTGGCTTCGTAGGTTGAGCGATCTACCCGGTGGCAGTCGGCGGCGAGCCCAGGGGAAATTAGAGAAGGCAGGTCTTCTCAGAAGGCGGCGGGGCTTCTCAGAACTCAGAAGCCCTCCGGCCTTATGAGAAGCCGTCTTCGTCTGTGGAGAAGGCTTAAAACATTTCTCGAAACTCCGGAGGCCCCCGAGCCTGCTGAGAATCTAGGCCTCCCAGATGTGGTCCGAGCAGACGGGGTCGGCTTAAAATATTTCTCGGAACTCCGGAGGCCCCCGAGCCTGCTGAGAATCTAGGCCTCCCAGATGGGGTCCGAGCAGATGGGGTCGGAGGATCGCGATGCATCGCTGATGCATTGGCGATGCGGCTCGATGTGGAGCCCGAATTGATCCATGCTGGCGTCGCCATTGCACCGCCGACGTCGCCAGTGCATCGCCAGTGCATCACCGATGCATCGCCGATGCGTCGCCGATATATCGCCGATGCGGCGAGCTCCTCCGACCCCGTCTACTCGGACCCCATCTAGGAGGCCTCTACCTCTATGATGTTCCAACCTACTGTGGCCTTGATCACCAGAAAGAATTTCGAGCACCAAGAAAGTACCGAAACTGAATGGTCTTCACTCGTCGGGCCCTGGGAGGCGATACTCGTTCGACACTGGTTCGATACTTCTCTGGGTGCTCGAAATTATTTCTGGGACGCTCTCCTTGAGTACGATGGGAGCATCGGGGGTGGACAGAACTCCCACCCTGACACGTCGACTGGTGAATTGTCTGTTTTCGGTTCCCGAGAGGGCGCCGCGGCCGTCCTTCTCCAGCTTTGGGCCCGAGGTCGGTTTCACCAGACCACGTTTTGCTGAAGGGTTTTTTTTGCTCACCCCCGAGCGCAGCACGACTCTGCCTCTGCCTTTCCCCCCCCCCTGGGCTCGCTGCCGACGGGGGCCGGCGCTCGCATCCTCGCGGCGTGAGGTTGCCGCGGCGTGCGAGGCCGCGAGGAGCAGGAGGATGAGGCCCCCTCGCCGCGCGGCCCGCGCGGCGCGTGCCTCGCCCGCGCCGCCAGCACCGCCGGGGACACCGCCCGAGGCGGGAGAGGTAAAGGGCTCGGGGTAGGAGGAGGAGGCGGAGGAGGAGGAGGAGGAGGCGGAGGAGGAGGAGGCGGCGGAGGAGAAGGAGGAGGAGGACGAGGAGGAGGAGGAGGAGGAGGAGGAGGACGAGCGCTCGGCTGGGGTGGGTTCAGTGTCGATTCGCCTCGAATCGAATTGTGACAAGGACCGTTGCCTCGTCGATCTGGCCTGCTGCAGGGAAGCACCAGGGATACCTGGCTCGTCGACCTGCACTCATACTTCTCTATCTGGCATTCCGATTGCAGCCTGCGGCATTCGCACAGGCAGCAGACATTCGAAACACGAGAGAAACTACTGAACACAACTAACCCTCAGAGCGTACAAGAGAGCTCTGTGTATCTTCTGCTCCCTTGTAGCGCCCAGGAAGTTGACGGTCATCGTGCTGAAATTGACAATCGCGCAACGATCAAATACCTTCAACTTCTGGACGCTCTTGTGGTTGAGGACGTATTGTTGGTAGCGTCTCTCTACTGCATCATTATCGTATTCATCGAAATCTTGAAAGGCTCGCCACTGACCATCTATACCTAGGTACGTCCAGTGGGGCTTTTCGCACTCGTTATTCTCGCTTGCCCTAATCGCTGCGCTGGAGCTGAGCACGTTGGGCTCTACCTTCGTCTCCAACTTCTCGTACTCGTGGTTCCCAGAACTGTGGCCAGGGCTGTAGCTATAGATAACGGGCTCTACCTTCATATCCTGATCCTCGCACGTGTCGATCGCAACGCTGTGGGTGCACATGTCGGGCACGATCTTCGTATCCGACTTCTCGCACGCGCTGTCCCCAGGGCTGTGGCTAGTGATGCGGACGGGCTCTGTCTGCGCCTTCCACTGCTCACACGATTCCCCTGGCTCCTGCTTCGCCGTCCATTTATCGCATGCCCTGACCTCGGCGCTGTAGCTGGCGGTGTCGGGCTCGTCCTTCGCCTTCCACCTCTCGCACGCGCTGATCCCAGTGTTGTGGCTAGCGACGGGCTCTGGCTGAGGCCTCCCATTATGGCACGCCCTGACCTCAATGCTGTAGCTGATCATATCAGGCTGCAACTTCGCCTCCGACTTCTCGCAGGCGCTGTCCGCAGGGCTGTGGCTAGGGTGCATAGGGTTAGATATAACGGGCTCTAACTTCGCCTCATTCTTCTCGCACTGCGCCTCCTGCTCTGCCATCCCTTGTTCGCTTGCCTTGACCTCGGCGCTGTAGCTGGTGGAATCGGGCTCGTCCATCGCCTTCCACCTCTCACACGCGCTGAAACCAGTCTTGTGGCTAGCAAACAGATCGGGCTCTATCTTCGCCTCCCACTTCTCGCATACGCTGTCCCCAGATCTGTGACGATCCAAGGCTGCGAGCAGCGTGTCTGAGCGCCTGCCGATGAAGAGCTCCTCCCTGAAGTTCTCCAGCACCGGCAGCAGGATCCCGGCAGGGGCCGACCGGAGCCTGGCCAGGCCAGGCGGGGGCCCGCATTGCAGTGCGGCGATCAGCTCCAGGCTGGAGCACTGCGACCGGCGGGCCGCAGAGCGCTGGAGCCTTCTCCGTCTCGTCATCGACGACGTTGTGCGCGAGGCGGTCACCAGGCAGGCGGCACGCTCCATGACGCACAGGGCTGGCGGGCGGAGGAGCTGGGGCAAGGCCAGCTGGCCACGCGAGCAAAGATGTTGCTTGAACCAGGAGGAGGAGGAGGAGGAGGAGGAGGAGGAGGAGGAGGAGGAGGAGGAGGCGGAGGCGGAGGAGGAGGAGGAGGAGGAGGAGGAGGAGGAGGCGGAGGCGGAGGCGGAGGAGGAGGAGGAGGAGGAGCCTGGTGAGCCGAGCTCTGGCCCGAGCACCAAGGGGCAGCGTCAGGGAGGGGGACAGGCTCGGGGGTGGGAGGGCATCGGTCCCCCCAATCTCCACGCCGCGCAGATGGGGTCGGAGTACGGTAGGTTTGCGTCGTGTCGACCAGCGGCGACCCCAGCGCGGGCGTTCGAGGTTGAACGCCGCCGGCGACCCAGAATCGATCGATGTTGAACGATCGGACCTTGCGGCAGCGGCCGATCGTTCAAGGTTGAACGATCCCTGCGGTGTCAAAAACCAACGCTGGGGTCGGCACGACACGAACCTGCCGTAGATGGGGTCGGAGGGTCGCGCCGCATCGCAAATGCATTGCCGATGCATCGCCGATGCGGCGCGATGTGGAGCCCGATTCGCTTCACGTAGACGTCGCCGATACATCGCCGACGTCGACCATGCATCGCCGGTGCATCGCCAATACATCGCCAATGCATCGTCGATGTATCGGCGATGCGGCGCAATCATCCGACCCCATCTATTCCGACCCCGTCTAGGAGGCATCTACAATCGCCGATTCATCGCCGACAGTCTAAGAAAAAAATCTGCATAAACATAAACTGTTGGCGCTCCGCGCGGATTCTTGGATCCGCGCTGGGCCCCCTCTGTGGCGCCTCTGGCGCGGAGGGGGGTCCTGCGCGGATCCAAGAAATCCGCGCGGAGCGCCAAAAGTTTATGTTTATGTCGTTGTTTCCCTTTCTAGAGTCATCGCCGACATGGGCCCGATGGCCCAGCCTTCTCAGGAGCGTGAAGATGCGCTTTCGGGGGCCTGTCGCCGTTCTACCGGCGGTGTATCGGCGAAGCGCCAAACATTTATGTTTATGTCGTTGTTCCCTACCTAGGCTCTGCCTAGAAGGGTTCTTACTCTGTTAGCTGAAAGGGGCCGGGCAATGGAAAGCGCCCCGGGCGGTTCCCCCAGTCCCCTGGGAGCGGTTCCCCCCAGTCCCCTGGGAGCTTTAGCTTTAGCTTTAGTTTTAGCTTAGCTTTAGCTTAGCTTTAGCTTAGCTGTAGCTTAGCTTTAGCTTAGCGTTTCGCTTAGCATAGTGTTTAGCTCAGTTTTAGCTTAGCTTTAGCTTAGCTTTAGCTTAGCTTTAGCTTAGCTTGAGCTTAGATGTAGCTTAGCTTTAGCTTAGCTTTAGCTTAGCTTTAGCTTAGCTTTAGCTTAGTTTTAGCTTAGCTTTAGCTTAGCTGTAGCTTAGCTTTAGCTTAGCTGCTGCTCAGCTTTAGCTTAGATTTAGCTTAGTTATAGCTCAGCGTTAGCTCAGCTTTAGCTTAGCTTTAGCTTAGCTTTAGCTTAGCTTAGCTTTAGCTTAGCTTTAGCTTAGCTGTGGCTTAGCTTTATCTTAGCTTTAGCTTAGCTTTAGCTTAGCTTTAGCTTAGCGTTACTGTTACTACTAATGCTGCTTTCCTAGGGGTTCCAACTCCTAGGTAGGGTCGCGCTGGGATAATTTCTCTTTCTAAAGTCATCGCCGACAGGGGCCCGATGGCCTAGCCTTTAGTCGGGCATGTCCCTCTACAGGAGGGATATTCAAAAATAGTCCTAAAATGGTACGTGGACGATGTTTCGATTTGTTCAGTATGTTTGAGCATGTTTGCGGCATTTTCTCCTCATCCCAAATCCGCCTGTAGGGGGACATGCCCGCCCTAGGCCTAGCCGGCTCAAGAGCGTAAAGATGCGCTTTCGGGGGCCCGCCGCCGCTCTACCGGCGGCGTATCGGCGGTTCCAGGTCGATGTTTCTCAGGAGGGGAGAGAACACACAGGCACAATTTTAATCGTCGATCCCCAGGGAAATATGGGAATATATGGGAAGTGGGGGGGGAAGACGGAAATCCTGGAAGCATCAGAAGACATGGGGATGCCTGGGATTTGTGTCTATTGATTTGTGTGTCACAGGGCCCCTTCAGTGTCCCCATGGACAACCTGGGGCCGAGCTATATCCATATCCACCACCGCCCTCTGGAGTCCTGGAGAGATCGTTTTCCCAGGCGGTGGATATGCAGCACCTCCCGCCTCGCAACCAAGCCTCTCGGACCATCCCCTCCACCCCTTGCGTCGCCTGCCTTCGATCACCGACTGGCTTCGGGTTGCATCCCACTAGGAAGCCCCCCTGGCCCTGGCGCCCGTTTTGTATCATCCTTGCCTAGCGGGCGTCGCCGGGGGAGAGGGGCCCCGTGACGTGACCTTGCGCGCTCGCGGGGGGTCTGTGAATGGTCCAGACCAGGTGAGTCAGGAGAGGAAGAAACACACAGACACAATTAATCGTCGATTCCCAAGAAAATATGTGAAAATATGGGAAGTGGGGGGGAAGACAAAAACCCAGAAACTATTAGAAAATATGGGGAATCGATTTATTTGTGTGTATTTATTTGTGTGTCCTGGGGCCCCTTCAGTGAGATTGTTAGGAGATCCCGGGCACCGCTGGCGCCGAAGGTGACGTCACCAGGCCAGGCATCCGACGCTGTGACCTTTCGGTCCACGGCCCCAGAGGCTCCGACCACTTTCCCGGGAGCGGCTTTTCGAACCGGATCTATCTTTGGTGGCCTACAGGGAGGGCCCGGTCACGGGGCCTTGTGGGCAGAGATCGATGAAACATGAACGCCCGTGAAACAATTCGAAACCACATGCAGTCGGATGTTTTTTTGGGGGGGAGGGGCCCGTGCGCCGAACGGCGGAGGAAGCGCCCTCGTGCCCCGTCGGGGGCGCGGCCAGGCGATCACTGCTTCGGGGCACATGGTGGCGACGGCCTCGGAGACTGGCACCGTCGTGAAGGTGTTCTCGACGAAGGCCCCGCGGCGCGCGGGCACCTGCTCAGGCTGCAGCGACTCGAGTAGGAGGTCGACTACAGATTTGTTCGTCGTGTCTACGGTGACTACGTCGAAGGCCCGTGGATCTACATCCGTTCGGCGTATTCCTCTCCGAGCTCTGATGCAAATGGCAAGTTCGGGGTAAGTCAATCCTGTAGCCGGCCCCCTCCTCGAACGGCAGGGGGCGGGACCGGCCCAGGGCGTCTCGAGGCCGAGGTGACGATTTTTTGGGACGTCCTCGTCTGTCCTCGTCAATGCTCCCTGGCAGCTATGCCTCGCCAGAGAGCGCTCTGGGGGTTCCTCTAGGCCTCCTGGATGGGGTCCAAGTAGATGGGGTCGGAGGATCGCGCCGCATCGTCGACGTATCGACCATGCGGCTCGATGTGGGTCCCGTGTCTCCCCACGCCGACGCCGCCGATGCATCGCCGAAGTCGCCGATGCGTCGCCAGTGCATCGCCGATGCAGTGTCGATGTAGCGGCGATGCGGTGCGATCCTCCGACCCCATCTGCTCCGGCCCCTTCTTTAACGGGCGAAGAACGGTATAAAATAAACGTTTCCGTCGTCGGGGACACCTGCCCCAGGGCGGCTGGAAAGTTTATACCCCCACGGTGCCACCGTAAGGGTATAAACTTTCCAGCCGCCCTGGGACAGGCGCCCCCGACAGAGAAAAAGTTTATTTTATATCGTTCTTCGCCCGGTAACTTCTAGAAGGCCTCTAATTCCAGAACGATCCCGAGCGGGCGCGGGGGAGCCGAGTTCAGGCCCGATGACCAAAGGGGGGGGGAATCGTCGGGTGGGGCTCGGACGCGGATAAGTCCAGTCCAGCGCGTTCCGGAACGCCCTCACAGCGTCCCAGAGCTCTCTGAGAAGGCCATCGGCGCTCCCGACAAGTCCTCCAGAGCCGCCGGATCTATCGAGTGGGGAATCGATTACAGAATTGATTTCCCCCAGAGTTGGTTTCCCATCGAATCGACAAAATATGTCGCATGTTTAAGGGGTTCGAAGAAACAAGTTTTATTGAAGGTCAATCAATTCTGTAGTCTATCATTTCCGATTCATCCTCGCCCAATTTCATTCTCGTCCTGGATTCTTCTGAGTGGAGGGGGAGACGTTTCTAAAGTCAGTTCAAGGTCAAGACAGGAGGAGGAGGCGGAGGAGGAGGAGGGGGAGGAGGAGGAGGAGGAGGAGGAGGAGGAAGAGGAGGAGGAGGAGGGGGAGGCGGAGGAGGGGGAGGAGGAGGAGGAGGAGACAAAGCACGACGAGGAGGAGGAGGAGGGGGACTGTCTTCGCCCTGGCTTCTTCTTACGTAAGCTCAGGGGGAGATATGTCGACCCTGCGTCGCCCAGCCGTCGCCAGTCTCAAAGAGGCGGGTGTCGCGCTTTCTGCCTCGCGTTAAGTCGGGCATGTCCCTCTACAGGAAGAAATTGCAAAAACATCAAAAAATAGTCTGGGGATGATTTTTCTATTACTTTCGGCGATTTGGGCTTTCTGTATGACTATTTGTTATATTGTAATGGCCTCTTGCCAGTGCCGCCGATCCGGGGGGCTCCGGACTCGGTGATCTTGGAGTCGACGGGGACGCTGTTTGGGAGGGAGGGCGCTCTCGGAGTCGTCGGGGACGCTTTTTGGAGCTGACGTGCCCTCTAGCGGGGTGCCTGAAGCGGTCCCGGGGGGGGGGTCCGTGGAGGGTTCTGAGTGGAGGGTCCTGGGAGCGGTAGCGGCTAGATCTGAGGGGGGTCCCGGGATCCCCCGAAAGATCTTGGGGATGCGCAACTCATCCAGAAAACGCCAGATGGGGGACCGCCCCCCCCCCCCCCTCTCTTCCCCCTTCTTCGGGAGGGGGCGTCCGGGGAGGATTCCGAGGGAGAGTCCTGGGGGGGGTCCCTGGCACCCCCTGAAATATCTCGGGGATGCGCAAATGATTGAGAAAACGACAGAGGGGGGACTGCCCCCTCCCCCCTCCCCCTTCCCCGGCAGAGCCACCCGGGCGACCCCCCCAAGCAGTGCTGAAGCGCTTGCTGAGGCTTCTTGTAGTTCACACGCCGGATCGGCGGATTTAGTCCAAAATCCGCTTGTAGGATGACATGCCCGACCTAAGCCTTGTGTTGGAGCTTCCAGGCGGCTGCTTCCTCGACGCCCCACGGCTGGATCCCCCTCACGAAAAGGATCAGGACGGATCCGGGGAGTCGAATAAGGAAAAGCGCCATAAACATAAATTTTGGGCGCTCCGCGCGGATTTCGCGCTGGGGCCCCCAGGCGGTGCCCCTGGCGCCGCCCCTGCCGCGCTCCGCGCGCCAGGGAGGGGGTCAGTGCAGATCCGAGAAATTTGCGCGGAGCGCCAAAAGTTTATGTTTGTGCAGTTTGTTCTTCTTCAGAGAGGGGTCCAGGGATCGATTCTGAACGGATCTGGGCTCCAACAACGGGGGCCTGACCCCCCCAATCCCGCGCAGAAGCTGGCGGATCTGCTGTCCGAGGGCCTATCGCCGATCTCTCTTTGTGCGATGTGTCGCCGATTCCAGGTTGTTGCCCCCTCTCGCCCCGCCCTTGAGCCAGTCCCCCTCCTAAGCATGATAGCGCAAGCATGGATCAGGGTTTGGCGCGTGGGTGAGCGACTGGTCCCGCTTCCGCACGGAATCGGCGCTGCGTCGCAAACAGGTGGCGGCACTGGCCTCCTGTATCGGGGGGGGACGGGGGGGCACTTTCCCCGATCGGTGATCTGGCGCCCACGCGCCAGGTCTACGAAACGAATCCCTGATCCATGTTGGCGTGTGCCCGACGATCGTTCCCGTTCACCTGCCGACAGGGATCGTCAAACAAGAAGCGATCAGGGATGCAGAGCAAATCCGGGGCAAGGGGTCGCTATGAATCACACGCTCCCATCGGTAGCCCGTCAGCGGGCGTTCTTTTCGAGCGCGTCGTGAGTTTTGACGGTCCTGTTTTCGTGGGATGTCTGCAGCGGGAGTTCGCGTGCCATTTCGGACTGGGTCTCGTCGTTTTCATGATGGCACCGTCAGGCCAGCCCGAGTCCCCCGAACCCGTCCCCCCGACAATGATGCTGTTTTTGCCCCCCGATGATGGGCAAATCTTCCACCACCGCTACCACGTGTAGCACGGGCGAGAAGGGAGGATGAGGAGGTCCTCCTGCTCCTCCTCCTCCCCCTCCTCCTCCCCCTCCTCCTCCCCCTCCGCCTCCTCCTCCGCCTCCTCCTCCTCCTCCTCCTCCTCCTCCTCCTCCTCCTACTCCTACTCCTCCTCCTCCTCCTCCTCCTCCTCCTCCTCCTCCTCCTCCTCCTCCTCCTCCTCCTCCTCCTCCTCCTCCTCCTCCTCCTCCTCCCCCCCCTCCTCCTCCTCCTACCCAGGGTCTTGGTGGTGACAAGTGAGCCCATCGTCCCGAGGGCGGGAGCCCCGGGGGTCGCACTGCACTTCCGGGGAGGGCGGGCAGCCGGGGGTCTCGAGGTCTGGCTGGGCCCTGCCCCGCCTCCGGCCCCCTGCTGCCCTCCTCCTCCCTCCCCTCCTGGGCGCGAACCCAGACAGGATCGCGTCGTACAAGAACTCAGGACGCGAGGTTTTTGCCAGTTGTCTGCCCCTGGGGGCCCTCGCCGGGCCTCGGGACCATCAAAAAACTACTCAGGATGAAAAACCGGCCCCGGGGAAAAGGGCGTGACTTCCCGAGGCACCGTCCTGATCAAAAATCAGGACGTCGCGTGTCTGGGAACCCGACTTGTCTGGCTGATGTTCTGGGGAGCGGCCGAACAGGGCGCGCGGAGCACGGTCTCCTTGCGCGCCCTGTTTCGCGCACCGTTCGCGCCCTGGGGGGCATGGCCCCTGACCGTCGGCGCTACTGCTCGAGACGACGATGAAGCCGACGACGCCTGCGACGAGACAACCATCTAATCGTCGCGGAGCCTTCGCTCCGCGAGCCTGTTGGAAGCCAATTGATTTTTTTGCGGAGACCCTGCAAACAACCCTGCAATGACCCTGCAAAGTCCCTACGACGACCCTGCAATACCCTTCAGTCCGAGCCATCTTGAGGCCCCAGAAGGCCTTCGGAAGCGATACGGCGAGAACGCAACAGCATTGTTTTGTTTTCTGGGGTTGTTCAATGGTGTTGACCTGTTTTGGCACTCGTGGGGCTCTCTTGGGGCAGTCTTGGGGCCTTCTTGGGGCTCTTTGAGGAGGTCTTGGGCCTCTTGGCGGGTGTCCTTGGAGGGCTCGGAGAACCTTTCTAATCGTCTTGGGGCTGTCTTGGGACCTCTTGCAGGTATGTCGGAGGCTATGTTGAGACATCTTGAGCTCTCTTGCGCCATCTTGGAGGCCATCTTGCGGTTTCCGAGGCTCTTTTCGAGCCATCTTGTGCCATCTTGGGCGCTCTGATCGCTCCGTCCCCCCCCCTCCCAGGCCCAAGGGCGGGTGTCCAGGGAGGGGTCAAGACACCTTCCCCGCCCGCAAGCCGTCTCGCTCACTCCCACTCGCCCTCCCACCACGTAGTCAGCACTCGAGCCGCAGCGTGTTCAGAGGTACTCTTTGGATGGGCAGCTCAGAGGAACTAAAACAGGGTTCGTGTGCGCAACGCTGGGGCGAGGTGCGCCAGGCGTGCCAGGCTCGCCGCGCCCGCCAGGTGCGCAAGGCACCTCTTTGGCCCAAGCGTGCAGGGCACGCCTGGTGCGCCAGATGCGCCACGTGATCTACGTGTGCCATGTGTGCCGCATGCTCCAGCCGCGCCAGGTGCGCCACGCTCGGGGCATGCGCAGAGTGTGCCAGGTGCGCCTGCGCACGTGGCAGTACACAGTCGAAAAACGTGTCGGCCCCCATCACCCTTGTCGAAAACAAGCACGCAATCGCGGCGGGGTAGTCATCATAGCGTCTGGTGGGCCTGCACAGCAGGCAATATGCCAGCACCCCCGCCGTCCCAGTCAAACACCAACGCACAGTGATCGTGGGGCGCTCGCGCATGATCCAGATTTTGTGTCGAAGTGCATGCTGTATTGTTTTTGACAGTCATGTTGGCCCTGCGTGCAGCAGGCAATTTGCGAGTACCCCCGCCGTCCCCGTCAAAAACAATACAAGGTGCTGACGGCCCCCACGAGCATGACCCAAGATTTTGCCCCAAAGTGGACTTCACAGTGTTTCCGTCACAGGGATGTTGGGGACGGGTGCCCTCATTGGTCCTGGTGTGCTGCCGGTTGCCTGGGGGAGGGAGCGCTTACTAAGAGGGAACAGTGATAAACCCCTTCCCCGAGCAAGGGAAGGAAGGATCATGCCAGAGAGGACAAAACTCATTAAACCACCTACGCCCAGAGGGCTGGTGGGATTCTGTACAGGAAGTATTGTAGGCAATATGAACCCATGTTTTGTCATATTGGAGTCCAAGCTTCCAAGGGATGCCCCTGAAAAGCCAAACTCCGCTAAGCAACGTTCGTGTGTTGCGGCGTGCATTTCGTCGCCTCCCCCCCTCCCGGTCTGAGCCTAAACAATCGCGGCCCTCTTGGACCACTATTGTGGCTGCGGCGCCTTGGGCGTTCTTAGGGCCGTCTTGGCGCCTTAATGGCCCTCGGAAACGGAATTGCATTTGAATGAGTTGGGTACCTCGGGAGTCTCATCTGAAGGCTCTGTTCCCACCTTAGAGCCGTGATGTGCGGTTTTGGGCCCTCTTGGAGGCATGTTGGAGACCATCTTGGGCTGTATATTGTTTTCATTGATGTCATCTTAGTCTATCTGAGGCCATCTTGGGTCAAAAGGGACCTTCTGACACCTTGGCCCCCCCAGAGCCGCGGGAGGATGGAGCCCCTCCTCTGGAAGGGGATTGGAATCATGTTTTTTATCCCCAGTCTTTTCGTTCATAAGTTGCCCGTGACTCAAAGGAGATTCGGTTGATTGCGTTGGGGGAAAGGGAACGTCGGCGTCAAGGATGTCTGCACCTTCAGTTCGCCGTGAGTCGATATGACCAGTCCATGTGCCAGTCGAAGGAGCACCATGGGACTGACACCGCATGAGTTGTATTGGTTTGTCTCGAACGCATACCATACTAGTCTCATTGCTCGCGTTCAGGGAGGTGGAGGAGGAGGAGGAGGAGGATGAGGAGAAGGAGGAGGAGGAGGAGGAGGAGGAGGGAGAGGAGGGAAGGACCCTCCTTCCATTAGCGCCTCGCCTTCTCGTACACCCTTCACCTTCCCTTTTCGCCCTCCCTTCCCCTGCCCCCTCTTCCCCAGCGCACCGGCCCGACAAGCCCGCCAGCGGCCGCCCGCGCTGTGCTGCGCCCGCCCTCGGCGGCGAGGGGTGGCACCAGAGGGCCACCAGAGAACGAAGCGGCATGCGCAGTGACGACAAGCAGGTCACCAGTGGGGACGCGCATCGTGATCGCCTTCTTATTCCTTGTCTTGCCGATCGGCGCGGGCCCTCGCCCTCCCCCCCTCCCCCCCCCTCCCATGGAGTAGGTCTTAGCTGTTTTTGGCACCCGTTTCGAGCAGGTGGAGCCCCTTCTCCACAGGGCGCACTGCTGCAAACAGTCGCACTCAGCAGAGGTTCGGAGCCAGACCCCCCCCTCCCCCACCCCCCTGCCGCCCAATGTCGAAACGCCGAAAAAGAAAACGCTCACAAGCAGTTTCCAGTGAGGACGCATATTATGAAACAGGATGCGCTTCGTCAGGGATCCCTGGGTTTCTTCGTGTCCAGCGATGCGCGCCGACTTCTCCCGATAGTTAAGAGACTGTTCGCCTTGGGTGCCCAGGGTTTCTCCGATTGGATCCCTTGGACATAAACCCAAGGCCTTGGGCAAGAAACTTCGAGGACTATCAGGGCTGGGTTTCTTGCGAGGGTTTCTTGCGGCCGCGTCCCCAGTGTATTTTAGCGGCTCTGCCGCTTCAACGCGTCGGCGATGCTTGCGCGGGGGGCCATAGGTGAGCGCCCCCTGGGGGCTCGTTTCTGGCTCTGGGTGCAGCGGACAGGAACCCATGGTCAGAAGTTCATGCGAAGTATGATGTCAGCCAGCAGGTAACAGGGTTCAGCGCGAATGGGGCCAAGCCAAAGCTCAAGATCTTGCAGGATCCTGGAAAGCCAGGTTGTAGAGACCTTACGGCCAGAGCCGCCGACCCGTAACGACGACGACGACGATGCTGACGTGGGTCAGAGTCCTCAGGGATGCTTCGTGGGGTCTCTTCGCAGAGCTCTCGGGGGCCTCTGGTGATAGGTGGGGTGTTCTCTTGGGAGCCTCTTGGGGGCCTGTTGGGAGGTTGCTGGGGGCCGCTTGGATCTTCCTGCGGGCCTCTTGGGGGTCTCTTGAGGGCGTTTTGGGGGCTTCGTGGCGCTTCCTGGGAGCCTCTCAGGCCGAAGGCTCGAAATGTCCGTTCGGGTCCCCCGTCTGGGCACTCCTTCTTGGGGACATCTTGGGCCGTCTTGGAAGCCTCTTGAGTCGTCTTGCGGCCCTCTTGGGTTGTTTCGGGGCCCTCTTGGAGGCCTCATGGCTATCTTGGGGCGATCTTGGGAGCCTCTGACCCGGGGTTTGCCACTGGTCCCTCCAGGGACCTCCCCGTGACCCCCCCCCCGGCGGGAAAGGGATGAAAGGGAAGGGGCTTCTCCTTGACTCAACTGCGACGTTGTTGCTCAATTTCGCTTTGGCCTGTGGCTGGCGCGCTTGAGGAGGAGGGCCCAGCGAAAGGGGGCGGGCAGCGACGACGATGACGATGACGACGAACGGAAGAGCGTCTTCCATGATGGCGACAAGGATGGCAACGATGACGACGATGACGACGACAACGATGACGGCGACAACGACGACGAACGACGATGACGACGAACGGAAGAGCGTCTTCTATGATGGCGACAAGGATGACAACGATCGACGATGATGACGACGACGACGAACGACGACGACGACGACGAACGGAACGAACAACGAAGAACGACGGGGTCCGGCGGGCTTTGGCCGAGGTGGGGTCCGGGAGCCGCTTGCGGCCCTGCACGGTGGCCTCCTCGCACGGTCGGCGGAGCCGGGTCTGGGGGGCCCCAGGGCCGAGGAATCTCTCTGAGTCGAGGGCAAAGGTCAGGAGGAAAAAAAAACACAGACACAATTAATCGTCGATCCCCCAGAAAACATGGGAAAATATGGGCAGTGGGGGCGAAGACAGAAACCCAGAAAATATGGGAAAATATGGGGAATATTTTTATTTGTGTGTATTTATTTGTGTGTCCTGGGGCCCCTTCAAAAGGGTGAGACTTGCCGTTTCGATGGATTTCCGAGGTCTGGAATGTGCAAAAGGTGGATCACAAGACGGATTGATCTTCGAGGTGCCAAAGCCCATATGGATTTCACCCTGAGCCCTCCACCCTAAGAGAATGCCCAGCAGAAGCAAGTAGGGACAACAAGAGCCCCCAAACCCTGATAGCACAGCGAAGATGTGGCCTCACTGAGGTCTCCTTCTTCGCCTTCGCGACGATATTTTCGGGCGGCTTGGCTCGATACGCATCTGCAGAAAAAGATCACCTATCCCTAATGATGTTTGGCCCCCCTAGGATCCATCCCAAAGGGTTAGGGGTCCTTCTTTGTGTTAGCACAAAGTGGTTGGGCTGGGATTGCGCTGAGCCGGGTTAGTCTTATGTCGGGCGTGTTCCTCTACAGCAGGAATATTCAAACATAGTGGAACAATAGTCTGGGGGCGATGTTTGAGTTTGAGTATTTTTGCATAGCTTAGGTTTTTGTTTTAAGGTCTCCTCCCAAATCCGCCTGTCGGGGGGACCTGCCCGACCTAGGGTTACTCCAGATTTCGTAATAAAAGGGAGGGGGTCTGGACCCTCCAAGACAAGCCATTTCAGACCTCCCCCGTGGGGGAACCCTCCAAAACATCGTCCCCAGACCCCCCCCAGGCCCTCCAAGATAGCTTGGAAAAGACCCCCCCCGAAATGAGACCCCCCTCCCTTTTATTACGAAATCTGGGGTTAGTCGAAGCCCGATGCGGTCAGGCGTCGGTCGGGAGGCCCGCCGGGAGCGGAGCTCTCCCGCCCCCAAAACGGCAGCCGCGCTGTCGCGGCAGGCCCTCCACTGGCCGTTGGTGCCGACGAGCCTTGCCTCTGCACGAACGAGATGGGCACGGAAAGAATGGGTACAATGCCCAACAGCAGTTCCTGCTCATTTTGAACAGGACTCGCTGTCGGCGCGGCCGCGGCCTGTGTCCATTTGGGACAGAAGGCCGCCTGCCCAACAGCGGCCGCTGTTGGTTCGGGACAGCATTTGCTGTTGGGCATTGTACACCTTAGGCGATGCTGAAGAAAACCTAAGTTTTCGTCCAGAGTCTCGATTATTCTTAATCTTTCAATGTAAATCCTAAGATTTTGATCGAAGTTTTGGGTTTTATTCAATTTCTGAGACCATGAATTTCTTAACCCATGATTTCTTAAGCATTTCGCAGGGTGTACCCATTCTTTCGGTACCCATTTCGGGTGTCCAAATTGCCGCTTCCCCCCAGGAGGGCCAGCTGCTCTACAGGCTGCGGCGCAGCGTGACGCGGCCCGCGGCGATCTCGTGCCTGACCTTCAGGCCACGGGCGGGAGCGCCGGCTCAGCCTCGCCGTTTCCTTTCAGGAGAGGAAAAAACACACAGACACAATTAATCGTCCACTCCCAGGAAAATATGGGAAAATATGGGAAGTGGGGGGGAAGACAAAAACCCAGAAAACATGGTGAAATATGGGGAATCCTTTTATTTGTGTGTATTTATTTGTGTGTCCCAGTTCCCCTTCATCCTTGGCATTCCTATCGTCGGTGGTGCAGCTGTCCAAGCAAGGCCTGATCGGTACCCGTCGGTCGTTGGAAGTAGGTAATTCCTGGACGCCCAGATCCCAATCCACTTCAGGGACGGTTCGTTCCGCTTTCCTCCTCTTCAGGGGGCGGGCGGAAGCCCGGTGCATCTTCGACGCCGTCCTCGCCATGTTTCTAACCATTTGTTCCGACCGACGGGTATCCTCGCAGTCATTATTGATTGCGCCCGGTGTGCGCGTCGTCATCATCCTCCTCCTCTTCCTCTTCCTCCTCATTATCATCATCATCATCATCATCATCAGCAGCATCACCATCACCATCACCATCACCATCACCATCACCATCAACATGATCATCAGCATCAGCATTATCATAATCATCAGCATCACCAGCATCAACATCATCACCATCAACCTCGTCATGATGCTGACGATGGCGATGACGATGACGACGATTCTGATTATAATGGTGATGTGAAGATGATGGTGATGTGAAGATGATGGTGATGCTGATGCTAATGATTATGATGATGATGCTGATGGTGATGGCCATCAACAGCATCACCAGCATCAGCAGCATCATCGTCTTCATTTGGGGTGGCTCCTATCCGTGTTCTCTATCGGGCCCCTGCCGGGCACAACATAAAAGGAGAACCGCGCGAACAACACAAAAACACAGGGGGGATACGCGATAACCACTGGAGACGATCCAATCAACACGCGAACAGAAAATAAACACGCGAGAACCACGCGGGCGGGCAACACCAACCACGTGAGGAACACGCGACAAAACGCAATGTAACCGCGCACACAAAACATTAGAACCAACAAACATAACCACGCGAAAACCATTCCAAAGACGCGGCGCACGCAACATAGCCAAGCAGCACAACAAACTCAACCACATCACTAACGTACAATAACTACGCGGGAACGACGCGAAACATGCAAACTACCCACGCGGGAACCACGCGAAAGGCGCAAGCATACCAGGCGGGAACCGCGGAAAGAACGCACACAAACACGCGGGAACATACGACAACTGCAAGACCAACACGCGGGAACCGCAAAAGAACCACGCGGGAACCACACGAATAGCCACGCGGGAACCACGCCGAAAACGCAAAACAAACACGCGGGAACCACACAACAACCACGGGAACAACGCGAAGAACGCAGAAGAACAATGCGGGAACCGCACAAGAACCATGCGGAAACAACGCGAGGAAAGCAACACCACCACGCGGGAACCGCAAAACAGCCACGCAGGAA
The DNA here is from genome assembly GCA_963575745.1 of Prorocentrum cordatum. NCBI lineage: Eukaryota > Dinophyceae > Prorocentrales > Prorocentraceae > Prorocentrum > Prorocentrum cordatum. The sequence goes on from CAUYUJ010012725.1 coordinate 323,157, forward strand.
CACGCCAAAAACGCAAAAGACCACGCGGGAACCACGCGGGAACCGCAACATAACCTTGCGGGAACCGCAAACAAAACACCCGGGAACCACGCGAAACATGCAACATGACCATGACAATGAATTTTCCATCCCCTGCTGTTATCATTATCGCGGCAAATTATTAATTCCGAAAGGGGGGAACCAGAACGACATCAACAGAACACTCCATAGTTCATGAATTCCCGAGGTGGGAGGAGGTGGAGCAGCGAGTTCTCAGGAGTCGTCCGGGATCTGCCAGGGATCTTGGAGGACTCCTCAGGGATCCGTCAGGAATCAATTTCGAATCTCAGGAATCTGAAGGGGCCACTGGAAGCATTGAGGGAATCTTGATGAACCCTCAGGAATCCTCACGAATCCTTCATGAGCCGGCAGCAAACCTACAGGAATCCTCCTGGAGTCCTTCGGGAACCCCACAGGAGTCCTAAGGAATATTTGGGAATCTTGGGAAATCCTTTGGAACCCCATGGGACCTTGGGAATCATTCAGGAATCCTCAGGCATCCTTCAGCAACCATCAGGAACCAGCAGGAATCCTCCTCCTATCCTCCGGGAATCCTTCCGAATCCGATCGCGTCTTTTTGGGGAAGTAGCGAATTCTCGAGGATCTTCGGGGATCGTTCAGCAACCCGCAGGGATCTTCATGAATCCTCCTGGAATCCTGAAAGAGCCTTCAGGAATCCTCCCGGAAATGGCAGGAGTCCTCGGGAACCCTCCCTCCAACGGCCATTCTGTTGTCCTGAAGAACCTGTATGACCTCGCAGCAGGAATCGTCAGGAACCCTCAGGGGTCCTCACGGATCCGCTTGGGATCGCCAGACATGTTGTGATGAATGTTTGGATATCCACCAGGAATCCGCCAGGAGCCTCAGGAATCTTTCAGGCATCTTGGAGGAAAAGAGTTGAGAGGAGTCCTCAGGAGCCGTCAGGGATCATCCAAGGGGCCCGCAGCAGGAATCTTCAGGTATCCGAGAGGATTTTTACGAATCCTCAAGGAACCCGTAGAATCCCGGCACGAATCCCCAGGAATTGTTCAGGAATCCACAGGAGCCCGAAATAGTTGTCCGTAATCATTCAGGAATGCTGCAACAAATTGTTGGGACAGTTGCGGGAATCCGTAGGAACCCTCCTTGGACCATTTTGGAGTCGTTAGCGCAACATAGCCGCACAGGTAACGTTCCTTCTTTCTCCCTTCTCCCTTCCTCCCTGGACTAACTGACGACGATATGCCCCGACGCTGCTCAAGGAGGGGGGGGGAGGACGACACGGGGCGCAGGGGAGGAACAACGATGGGAAAAGGAGCAGGAAAAGGACGAGGAGCAGAAGGAGGAGGAGATGGAGGGCGCTGTTGCACTGCGAGCTTGAACGTACCATTACCAACGCCACCCCTCAGTGCCTTGTTCGCTACTCGTTGGCAAGCAATTGCGTTTTACATCCAAGCCTTGTCTTAGCACGGCACTCAGAGCAACGCGCACATAATCGATCATACGATGAGACATTATGTTTCTTTGGGGACTCTTGCGGGGTCCTGAAGGATGTTGAACGATGTCTGGGCGAGTAACTAACTACTCCTGGGGGGTTCTGAGGTGCCCTTTGGATTTTATAGATCCTTGGGGGGTCCTCGAAGGACTCCAAGAGGATGCCTGAAGAATCGATACCTTGGATTTTGCAGGTTTCGATGGGTTCCTGATGGTTTCGGAAATACCTTCGCGCAGCCTGAAGGATACCAAAAAGGATCCCTGAAGAGTCTGGAACGAGTCGTGCGATTTTCGCGAGGATTCCTGGAGGCTTCTGCCGGGATCCAGAAGACTTCCTGCGGAGCCCTAATGGCCCCATTCGGATTCTGGGGGCGGTTCCAAGACGTGTCCTGAAGGTCAGGCCGATTTAGGTTCAAGCCGTCATAGGTTCGCTACGGTAGGTTCGCGTTGTGTCGACAGGCGACCCCGCCGCGGGCGTTCAAGGTTGAATGCCGCCAGTGGCCCAGAATCGGCCTGTATGGAACGGTCGGGCGGCGAATGAAAAGCAGCCGATCTTTCAAGGTTGACCGATCCGCGCGGTGTCAGGAACCAACGCCGGGGTCGACACGACGCGAACTTGCCGTCGGGCTTGTCCCTCTGCAGAAGGAATATTCCAAGCCAGTCAAGAAAATAGCCAGGGGACGATCTTTAATAACCAATGTTGATGATCAGTTTGGTGTATTTTGTTGACTACGTTTTGTTCTTCGTCCGAAACCCGCCTGTAGGGGGACATGCCCGACCCAACCGTAGGCGGTTTTTGGGCCGTCTTTGGCTGGGGTGTCTCGGGCTCTCGGGCCGCCTTGGGTTGGGGCGTCGTCCAGGAGGCAAAGAGACACACAGACACAATGAATCGCCGATTCCCCAGAACATAGGGGAACACATGGGAAGTGGGGGGGAAGACAAAAGCTCAGAACATCTGGGAAGTCCTGTCATGCTTGTGTGTTTGCTTGTGTGCCCTGGGGCCCCCTCGGTCCTGGGCCCCGCGTGCTCTCCTGGCGGCTCTCCTGGCCGCGCTGCAGCCCTCACCGCGCGGGGGCGCGCTGCTCGCAGCACGATCCTGCGCAGCGTCCCGCAGCGTCCCGGGCGCCTTCCCAGACGAGCTCGTCTCGGGGGCGGAAAAGAGGGGGGTGATGACTAGGGGGGGGGGGGATATCATGGCGGGGGGCATGATATTTCCTCAGGTTTCATGGCGCCTCTTCTTATTTCATTACGTCCCTGGCCCCCCCGCTGGACCGCGCACATGCCGCCAGTCACGATTTGCACCCCCCCCTCTTGGACACCCCCCTCTTTGCCGCTCCCGATCGTCTCGATCCCTCCGATGCGATTCGATTCGACTGCGGTGGCCTCCCATTCCGTTTCGGTGCGACTCGGGGTTCTGAGGCGGGTTCCGTTTTCCGATTACAGGCGTCCTGGCCTGCCGATTTCTGCCGATTCGACTTCTCCCGACTCGGCTGCCGATTTCCGCCGATCGCCGATCGTTTCGATTCTGGGCTCTCCTGCATCATCCTCCGATCGTGGTTCGATATCCTGTAGGTTTCTGGATAGACTTGAGGGTTCCCTCAGATTCTTGGGCTTACGCCACACCGCCGACCTCTTGGGGGGGCTCGCAGCGCGTCGCCTTCGCTCATGTTGTCGGTGTCGGTGCCTTTGGGAGCTCGTTTTGAAGCATATGTTGTGCCTCAGAGGTGTCTTTTTCGGCTTCGTGTGCGCCTCTTGGTGGCCTCGTGGTGCCTCTTAGAGGCCTCTTGGTGCTTCCTGTGGCGTTGTGGGGCTCTGTTGGGCCGTCTTGGCTGCCTCTTGGACTGTCTTAGGCCTTTGTTCGGACTGTCTTGGGTCTCTTTTGGGCCGTTTTGGGCGGCTCTTGGCCTGTGTTCGGGCTCTCTTGCGGCCTTGTTGGGACTCTCTTTGGCCGTCTTGGTGAGGTCTTGGGCGCCTGTTTGGGCTGCTCGTGCCGGCGGAAATTCGAAGAGGCAAGAAGGCCCAACACTTTACAAAGCTTAGGCAAATCAATTAGTTTGGCTTCTTGAAGCCCGGTTGGGAGGCCTCTTGGGAGTCTCTTTGGTCGTCTTTGGCGTTTCTTGCTTTGTCTGGAGACCATCTGGATGCGGCTTGGGGCCATCTGGGGCCAGCTGGAAGCCATCTTGGGCTGTCTTGGAGCTTCTGGGTGTCATGTCGACGCCGTCGGGCGCCATCCAGCAGAATTTCTGGAGCAATTTACTCCCTCCGGGGTCTGTGGGGGACCCTCTTCGAGGCTTCTGGGGCCGTCTGGGAGCGGGTTTGGGAGCCTCTTGGGCCGTCGGGGAGCATCGGAAAGATCCAAAGCTGAATTTCTAAAAAATGTACATTTCACGAAGGGAATGGCCCAATTTTTGCGTCTAGGGTCCCTTGTGGAACGCATCTCGGAGGCCCTCGGGGGGGGCTCGTGGGGACCTCTTCTGCCGTCGAGGACGCCTCGTGGCCCGTCTTCGGGCCAACTTGGACGTCTTGAGCGCTCGTGGGGCGTCCCAAACCCATTTCGAGGACACCAGACGCGTCCCTACACGATTTTCACGCGTTTTGTCCACGACTTCCGGGAGCGGATGAGACCTCCAGGGGGTTCCGGGCCGCCCAGGGCTGTCCGGGGCCGTCCGGCCGGACCCCCCCCCCTCCAAATGGACCGGACCGGGCTCCCGGGGGAGGGGTTTGGGGAGGGGGAACATCTCACACGCCGATGAACCCCAAGGGGCCGTCTTGGACGTCAGTTGGCCCGTCTTGGGGCCCTCGAGGGTTGTGTAGGAACCCTCTTGGAGGCGTCTTGGGCCGTCTGGGAGCGGGTTTGGGGGGCTCTGGGGCCGTGCAGGAGCGGGGGACACCCCCAAAGGCGCACGTGTGAAAAAGATACGTTTTACGAAGGAAACGAGCGATTTTTTGCGTCTAGAGGGCCTCTTGGGGGGAATCTTGGATGCCTGTGGGGGCGTCTGGGGAGGCCTCGTGAGCCGTCGGGAGGTCGTCGTCGATGTTTCTGATCGCTCTTGGACCGTCTGGGACCATGTGGAGCTTCGTGGAGGCAACTCGGAGCGCTCCTGGAACGCTCTTGGGGCCGTTTTCGGAGCCCTCTTGGGCCGTCTTGGACGCCTGTTGGCCCATCTTGAGCCCTCTAGGGGTCTGTGGGGGACCCTCTGCGAGGCTTCTGGGGCCGTCTTGTAGCGGGTTTGGGAGCCTCTTGGGCCGTCGGGGAGCATCGGAAAGATCCAAAGCTGAATTTCTAAAAAGTGTACATTTCACGAAGGGAATGGCCCAATTTTTGCGTCTAGGGTCCCTTGTGGAACGCATCTCGGAGGCCCTCGGGGGGGCTCGTGGGGACCTCTGCCGTCGAGGACGCCTCGTGGCCCGTCTTCGGGCCAACTTGGACGTCTTGGAGCGCTCGTGTGGCGTCCCAAACCCATTTCGAGGCCACCAGACGCGTCCCTACACGATTTTCATGCGTTTTTCCACGATTTTCGGGAGCGGATGAGACCTCCGGGCCGCCCGGGGCCGTCCGGCCGGACCCCCCCCCCTCCAAATGGACCGGACCGGGCTCCCGGGGGAGGGGTTTGGGGAGGGGGAACATCTCACACGCCGATGAACCCCAAGGGGTCGGCGGATTCCTGTTTGTGTTGGCAAAGCAAATTCAGGCTTCTGCATCGTCCTCAGATTTTGCGAGCTAGTACAGCATGATCGCGGTCGTGCTGCTATGGTCGGTTGGCCTCCGTTGCCTCCCGTTGAATCCCAGGGGCGCCGCTGTTGCGAAGAGACAGGTATTTAGTGGCTTCTCGATGAATCGTGTGTTTGCGCACCTGCGAATCCTTCCTAGCCCGCCTTGCTGCCTCGCGACGCTGTCGCCCGCGCGAGGAGAAGGAG
>CAUYUJ010012725.1:333586-338586 GCA_963575745.1 Prorocentrum cordatum
TGCGGCGGCTGGCTCGGGACGAGCCGCGCTGCCGTAGGGTGCGGTGTCTCCTCCAGCGGGGGGGCCCCGCGGCGTCTTCCTCCACGCGGGGGAGGTGGCCGTGGTGGTGGCATCATTGGCGGCATGCCTGGCGGACGGCATATCTGGCCTGGGAGGAGCGGGCGCCATCCTCTCGGCATCAGCACCACCTGACCTGTGTGGGGTGGGTGCGCGGGCGGCTTGGGCAGGAACCACCCTGCCCACGCCGCCCTGCGGTCGCCGCCCTCCACCTGCCCACTGCGTCTGGAGCGGCTGCGCCCCCTCTGCTCCTGCCTCTGCGTCTGGAGCGGCTGCGCCCCCGCTGCTGCGAGGGCACTCTCCTCATTCGGTTTCTGCTTCTCTGCTCCCGCTCTCTGCGTGTGGAACGGCTGCCCCCCCGCTGCTGCGAGGGCTTCGTCCTCTTTGGGGTTTTGCTCCTGATATCGTTATTATTCTTATTATTCTTATTATTATTATTATTATTATTATTATTCTTCTTCTTCTTGTTATTATTCTTCTTCTCCTTCTCCTTCTCCTTCTCCTTCTTCTCCTCCCTCTCACCTCTGTCAGGGTTGCTCTGTTCGTCCTGGGGCGGCGTGGGGCTGCAGGAGTCGACCCAGAGCGGGGCCTCGTCGCCCTCAAGCTCCTCCTGGGCTCCGTGCGCCCCCGCTGCTGCGGAGGCTGCTGCTTCAGATTCTGTCTCCGCCTCCTCCTGGTCTCCGTGCGCCTCCGCTGCTGCGGCGGCTGTTGCTTCGGGTTCTGTCTCCGCCCACTTTCCCCGCTGTTTTTCCCACTTGGCTTCCCGCTTCCGATCCTTCTTCCTGGCCGCGGCGCCTTTGCCAGACTTCCTGTTCTTGGCTTCTATAAAAACGAACAGTGTGTGGCAGTGTTCCGTGAGGCGGTTCGCATCCTGGGCCTTGTGGATCACCCTGTGCAAGTGCGGCCAGTCATATGTATCCTGCTCCTTGCGTTCCGCGTCCGTGAGCCTGACCCAGGTCGGACGCGCCGCCCAATCCAATTGGCGGTGCTCCAGCCTGGTGAGGAGCCCCCGCTGCTGCGGAGGCTGGAAAACCTGATTCCACCAGTGCGGCAGATCCGGCTGCTCGCTCGCAGGGTACTCGCGAACCTGAGCGGGGCCAAGAATCACGATGTAGTGCGGGTGCGTCACGTGACAATCTTTTTTCGGACTCCACAAAGCCAAGCCGAGTACGCCTGTACCAGACGCGCCGCAACTTCTGAGCAGCTCCGAAAGATCGTCCCTGTCTGCGTCGAAGATCCCGGCGAGAATACGCACTCGGTACCACAACACCAGGTTCCGCAGCCCGTTGCGGAAGTTTTCGGGCCACGGGTTTCCCGCGAGGCTCGTCTGGTGTCGGAAGAACACGCCCCCCACTGCTATGGAGAGTTTGCCTTCCTTTGCTTGCGGATTGTGAGCCACCGCTGCCAGGGTCACCGACCAGGCCTGAACCAGGAACTTCCCGTGGGAGTGCCAGCGAAGCTCCTCGCACTGCTCGACGCGCTCGGGAACCCAGAGGAGAGCCCCGACGCACTCGCGCGCGACCTTCCCGTGGAAGCCACTCTGGCGGATGAGATCGTCGAGACATTGCTTCCGCTGATCGCGATTGATGCGTGCACCAGGCTCGAAGGACACTAAGACGACCCCTTCGCGCCTGTCCCTGACAGCTGCGACCCAATCCGACAGGGGGCCGCCCGCGCGCAGGACGAGGGAAGCAAAAGCCAGATTCACGCGCGCCTCTGTCTGCCCCTCCTGCACCTGGTCTTCGTCGTCGTACAGCAGGGGCTTAAGAGGCTTGGAATGGCTCGGGCCGCGCTCTTCCGATGGGAAGTGCGGGCGGCCTTCCTCTGGGAAGCCCTCTTGGGCAGGAAGCGCTGGCGACCGCGCCTTCGAGGTCAGGGCGAGAGGCTTGGTCGCGCGGGCCCCCGCTGCTGCGGGGGAGCTGTCACGCAGTTTGCGTGCTGCGATCAGAGCCTGCCGCTGTCGCCAATTTGTCGTGCAGGGAGATCTCGGTCTCGGGTCATCGGAGCGGGCGGCGTTCTGTCCAGGCTCGATTACCACTGCGGCGGCGCCTGGCTCCACGGATGCCCCCGCTGCTGCGGAAGCCGCCTCCTTAGCCGTTGTGACTACAAGGAGGTTGGCGGCGGCCGTTAACTTCCGCGCCTCTTCGATCTCGCCCTTCTCCATCATTTCCTGAGCAACCAGCAGGCTCTGCGAAGCGCTTTCCTGGGCACCAGAAAACGACGAAAGCAATGTCCGAAGTTTCGTTGCACCCTCCTCCCCCGCTGCTGCGGAGGCTGGTGCTGAATCTGCCAGTCCCTGCGGAACTGCATCAGGGGCCTCCTCTGGCAGCCCCCGCTGCTGCGGAGACTTCGGCAGAGGTTCCTGCGCGGTTCCAGTCGCGCCTTGCTGCTCCATGCCCCGGGCCGCTCCCGTCGCGGGGGCGGGCGGGCGCGGCGGGGGGGCAGACCTGCAACGGCTGCGGATTCACTTTATCGCAATGCCATCCCTCCCTGCGCTCAACTGACTTTTCCCCTTGCGCCAGTCTGCTGCTCCCACTTCTGAACTACATCATCCCTTCTACCTCTGCCTGCTCCCTCCTCTTCCTGTTCAGTCCTCCCTCCTCCCTCCACCGCGCTCATTTCTCCTTGCCCCCTTCTCTGCTCCTCCTACGTGGGGCGTTTCACGACAACGACGACGACGACGCCGACGAGAACGATGACCACGACGGCGACAACGAGGGCAACGACGACCACGACGACGACGACGAGGACGATGACCACGACGGCTACCAGCGACGACGACTAGCGACGACGACGATCGACGACGACGACGCCGACCACGACGACGACGGCGAGGACGACAACGAGCGACGACGACGACGACAATCGACGCCGACGAGGAACGACGACGACGAACGAGGACGACGATTACGACGACGAGATGACGAAGGATCGAAGATCGAACCTCGAAGTGCGAAGCTTCGAAATTCAAACTTCGATCTTCGAACTCCGAACTTCCAGCTTCTAACTGCGAACGTCGCTGGGGTGCCAGGGATGGACTGGGATGGAGGGAAAATGGGAAGGAAAAGCGAGGAAGCGGGAGAGGAAGTTGGAGGAGAACGAACAGGCGTGGAGCGACGAGGAACGGGCGGCGAGGGGCCGACGTTGAGGGCGGCGGGATGGGGGGGCAGGGAGGAGAGGGGAGACTTCAAAACGAAAATCGCGCCACGGCGCCTGCACGCGCGCTCCCGATCTCGGCGGCCGACGCGCGCGCCCCTGCAGAAATGCAACGCGCCCTTCATTCGAGCCCCGCTGCTGCGGAGCCACCTACTCCACAACCAAATCGTCTGGGGGGCTGTTCGGACCCCGAACTACTAGTTCTTCAGCCACTCGGCTCTTGCGAGTCCGCCCTCATGACAAGGGCAACCTTCACATGGGGACACTCACTGGGGTGTTGATTGAGAACGCCCCATGCGGCTGGTGGCAGGAACGGACGAGGGGGGGCGGATAGAGGAGCAGGACGAGACTTGGCAGGGGATATGCACCAGGAGAGAGATCTCATGGAGGAAGAGGAGGGGAGGGGACGAGAGCCACTCATAATTAAGCGCACGCAGGCCCACGCACGTGCTCCATTTCTCAGCGACCGCCGCGCCGCCATGAGAACTGTCGTACCACCGCCGCTACTGCGGCGGATGCGTGACCTCTCCCATCCCTGTCCTGCGCTGTTTCTGCTACCACCCTCCCCCCTTCCAGCCAAGCTCGGGTTCCATGCTCGGAGACGGGCGCGGCTGGCGGCTCTTAGTGCGGGTGCGCGTGCGCCTCCAACTCCTCATCCCCCTCCTCCTCCTCTCCTCATCCCCCCTCCTCTTCCTCCTCGTCCTCCTCTATCGGCCCAGCTCCGATCGCCGCTCAGCTCTCCTGGTGCGGCTGGCGGCAAAAGTGCCGAATATTGCCTGGGATGTCCTTCACCGTCTTCTTCGACATCTCAAGCATCATCTTGCCCTTCTCCTCGGTGCGGCGCGCCTCCTCCATCATCTGCCGCGCCTGGTCGACGAGCATCTGGCCCTTCTCTCCAACGGCGCGTGCATGGCGGCAACGATTGCGCCACTGGAAAAACCGCACCACCATGGTCGCCCAGTTCCAAACACTGCCCTCCGTCGCGATGAGCTCGAAGTCATCGACGTCGTACTTGCCCGCGATGCTCGCCATAGCGGCGCAAAGGCCGCGAAGGAGCCTCCTCTGGCAGTCCCCGCTGCTGCGGAGACTTCGGCAGAGGCCCCTGCGCGGTTCCGTCGCGGAGGCGGGCGGGCGCGGCGGGAGGCAGGCCTGCAGCGGCTGCGGCTTCACTTTATCGAATTTCCATCCCTCCCTGCACTCACATGGCTTTTCCCATTGCGCCAGTCTGCTGCTCCCACTTCTGAACTACCTCATCCCTTCTACCTCCATCTGCACCCTCCTCTTCCTGTTCAATCCTCCCTCCTCCCTCCACCGTGCTCATTTCTCCTTACTCCCTTCTCTGCTCCTCCTACGTGGGGCGTTTCACGACAACGACGAGGACGATGACCACGACGGCGACAACGAGGACGACGACGACCACGACGACGACGACGAGGACGATGACCACGACGGCGACCAGCGACGACGACTAGCGACGACGACGACCGACGACGACGACGCCGACCACGACGACGACGGCGACGACGACAACGAGCGACGACGACAACGACAATCGACGCCGACGAGGAACGACGACGACGAACGAGGACGACGATTACGACGACGAGATGACGAAGGTTCGAAGATCGAACTTCGAAGTGCGAAGCTTCGAAATTCAAACTGCGACCTTCGAACTCCGAACTTCAAACTTCGAGCTGCGAACTTCGCTGGGGTGCCAGGGATGCAATGGGATGGAGGGAAAAATGGGAAGGAGAGAACGAGGAATCGGGAGAGGAAATTGGAGGAGA
>CAUYUJ010012725.1:343586-452472 GCA_963575745.1 Prorocentrum cordatum
GGCCTGACTGAGTGAAGCCTACGTCCCGATCCTGTAGGATCGGGATCGGTCGCTGCAGAGCGTCCCAGAACGCTCCCGGAGCGCGCTGCAGAACGCTTCGGAACGGCCATGGCGCCCGAGGCATTCCTCCGGAGCCGCCAGATCTCAGAGGGCCCAGAGTTGCTCCAAGTCTCCGAGCGTGCTCGTCGGCTCTCGAGGCTCTGTGCCCGCCCCGGGGTGCCCTCCGGCCGCGGCGCCTCGCCGGGAGCGCTCCCTCCGCGGCGGGCTCGGGCCGCGCCCCGGGCGGCCGCCGGAGGCCCGGGCCACGACCCGAAGCCGCCAGTCAACGGCACCGTAACGGGTACTTACTAACGGGTACTTTGAAATTTTGCCGAAAGTTGCCACTTTCGGGCCTCTTTCTGGCAATGCAGCGTTGCCCGCATCGGGAAGGATTGGGTTCGCTGGGTCACTGGCCAAAGTACCCGTTAGTGGAGTCCCCGTTTGTGGGGCGCTGAGCCAGGCGTGGAGGGGGGTGTGGCGCCCTCCTCTCGGGTCGGACGACAGCGATCACGATAACGATGATCGGGGGTGGACAGAACCCCCAACATCACGACCCACCAAGCCACCCCAACCCAACCCGAAGGCCTCAATTTGCCCTCCATTTCCAGTGGGGGGGGTCCAGGAACATCGAAAAAACACATATGGAGCCCATGATTACCCCCCCCCAACCCGAAATTCGGGTTTTCGGGTTGGGTTGGTGTGGTCTGGTGGGTAGTCACAACAGTGACACGTCGATTAGTGAATTGTCCGTTTTCGGTTCTCGAGGGGGCGCCGTGGCCGTCATTTTCCAGGCTTGCGCCCGCCAGGTTTGGGCTTGAGGTCGTTTTCACTAAACCACGTTTTACTGAAGGGGTGTCTGTCCATCCCCGAGGTGTGGTGCCCTCCTCTCGGGTCGGACGACAGCGATCACGACAACGGTGATAACAGATCTATCATTAAGTCGGGCGTGTCCCCCTATACAGGGGCATTTCCAACGAAAAATAATAATAATAAAAAAAACATGCACCAGCATTGTCAAACAAATATGTTTAAAAATAGTCCCCAGACTATTTTTGGACTATTTTTGGATTTTTGTTTGGGGTATTTTTTCCGTCGAAAATCTCCCTGTAGGGGGACAGACCCGAGTTAAACCTATCATCGATATCATGCTTACCATTGTTATCACGATAGCGATAGCAACGTTATCGCGTTCGTCTGTTATATCATTGTTATCGTCATCGGTGCTGTCGTTGTCATCGTTGTCGCTGCCATCGTTGTCGTTGGGATCGCTGTTGTCGCTGTTGATGTTGTCGAAGATTGTTAGAGGAAGAGAGCTGAGAAGCCTTCTCCTTCTCACTTCCCCCCCTCGCTCGCCGCCAAAAAGGGTGGCGACACCTGCGGCGTGCAGCTGGTGTCGGCTCCACCGCCAGGCGCTCCTTCGATACACTGGCGCGCCTCCTGGTGCCGGAGAAGTCCGCCACGTGAGCTGATTCGCGACCCCCCCTTTTCTATCTCACCTTTTCGTCCGTCCTTTGCAAACGGGGCTACAGTAAACGGGGCGGCAGTTCAGGGGCCTCTTGAAGCGGGAACGGGGTGACAGGGCATTTGCCTCGCATCTGTGCGTGATACATCGGGACGGCAAAATCGTGGATACATCATCAGAACTCCGGGCGGGGGGGGGGGGGACCTCGCACTTGTGCGCGGCAAATGATTCCTTGAAAACAAACATTGGACACGCACCCATAGTTACCAGCCCGTTTACTAACGCCCCGCTTGCAGGGGCTTTGCTTCGGCGGCGCGGAGGGCGACCCAGATAACCGGCGGCTCGAGAAGGAAAGACGGACTTCAGAGATTGTTTGGGGATAGCTCCTTGCCCGCCTCCCTTCTCACTCTTCCCTGCCTCCTCCCCCCACTGCATCCCTCCTTCCCTCCTCCTCCTCACTCCTCCCCCTCCTCCCTCTCTCCTGGGGCGTCAGGAGGCTGCAAGATTGCACTGGAAGGGGGGGGTCCTCTCTGTTTGTTGGGGGGTCCTCTCTGTTTCTTCGGGGGCCGTCCCCGATCGACTCGGGAGGAGGAGCAAGAGGAGGAGGAGGGGAGGGAGGAGGAGGAGGAGGAGGTGGATGAGGAAGGAGAGGAGGAGGATGAGAAGGAGGAGAGGGGGGGATGGAAGGGGAGGGGGAGGGGATGATGGGGGGGGAGGGGCAGGGGAGGGGGAGGGGGAGGGGGAGGGGGGAGGGGAGGGTTGGGGGAGGGGGAGGAGGGAGGAGGAGGAGGAGGAGGAGGAGGAGGAGGAGGAGGAGGAGGAGGAGGAGGAGGACGAGGACGAGGACGAGGACAAGGACGAGGACGAGGACGAGGACGAGGAGGAAGAAGAGGTAGAAGAAACATACTACTGATAATAAACACACGAAAAGTACCAAGAGTACCAATATAGTAGTAGCAGTAATAAGCGTACTGCTAAGACTTAGTGTTCTAGTAAGAATCGTTTAAACAATATGATCAATGCTTATACGACTCGAAAGGAGAATGGCAAGACCAATGATAATATTAATGATCATAATATGACTAAGAAGGAGACGAACACTCATACGAATAAGCAGTATATGACCAATCAGAGTGGTACGAACACTAGCAAAATAGTGATCACCACAGGACTGCTACTTAGCATACTGATATGAAGGAAACGAAGAAGAAGGAGGAGGATGAGAAGGAGGGGGAGGACCTCCTCGTGCTCCCTTCTCCCCCGTCCTACATCTGGTAGCGGTGATGGAAGATGAAGAAGACGAAGAAGGATGATGATGAGGAGGAGGACGAAGAAGAAGAAGGAGGAGGATGAGGAGGAGGAGGGGGAGGACCTCCTCGTGCTCCCTTCTCCCCCGTCCTACATCTGGTAGCGGTGGTGGAAGATGTGCCCATCACGGGCGGGCCCACTGGGAGGCCATCGAGAGGTCCGGGCGCTCTCGCACCAGAAGAGTCTCGGCAGCGCCGGGTGTCCCCTGGAGGGCACGGCCTCCGTGGGCGTCCCCCGGAGACCCCCCTGGCGTGGGCGTGAAGATTGGGCGCCGCGTAGTGGGGGGGTCATAATGCTATCGCTGCAGATGCTGTCGAAGATCGTTAGGAGGAAGAGAAGAGGGAGGCGGCGCGCCCGGGGGGGACACGAGAAGGGGCGGGCCTTCTCAGAAGGCTCGGAAGTTTCCCAGCCTTCTGAGAAGTCTTCTGAGTTGGGCGCCGCGTAGTGGGGGGGTCATAAATGGGGGGTTGGCGAGCGGGGTCCGAAAAGGTACCCAAGCGGTACCTAAATTAACGAGCCCCCTGGGGCTCTGGAGGGGCCCGAAAGGGGCACGAAAGGGGACCTTTTCCGGACCCCCCCATTTGTGACCCCCTATTAAGCCACGCCCAAGAAGAAGCCACGGCGGGTGGCCTTGAGCAGTTCTTGGCCTCCGGGGGCCCTTACCAGGCCGCGGGAGCGTCAACAAAAAGATTCAGGATGAAGAACGGGTCCCGGGGAAGGGGTCTGGACCTCGACGTTGCGAAAGAATCGGGCCGCGGGACCGTCAAAAACGATTCGGGATGAAGAACCGGTCCCGGGGAAGGGGTCCAGACCTCGACGTTGCGAAAGAATCACGGCGTCGGGGGCCTGGGCCTCTGGCGATGGTGAGGAGCAGGAGGCGCACAAGGACGATGGCGAGGCCGAGGGCGAAGAGGAGGACGAGGAGGCCGAGGAGGCTCAAGAGCATCCGTCGTGGCTTGTGTGGGTCGTGCCCAGGCCTTGCTCGCTGTTTTATGCTGCGGGGCGGCGGAACCTGAGCTCTGGTGTTGCCAGAAGTGGTCTTGGCCCAAGGCGTCCCCAGCTTTCAGCGCCATTCTGGAGCCCTCGGCGGGGCCTCGTATGGGCCGGGGGCGCCTTGGGCAGCACCCGAGTGAGGAGGGGGAGGTGCCCCTCAGTAACCCTTCCCAGACGGCGCTGGCGCGGGGGGGTTACTGGTCGTTGTCGCGAGTGCTGGAAAACGGGCTCCAGGCTTTCTCACGGCGCCGTGGGAAGATCGCGACGGCGACAGAGTTTGGGAAGCTCTCGGCCTCTAATTACAGGGGAGGTCCATTCCAAGAACACCCTCCAGGGTACTCTGGGTTTCTCGGGTTTCGATGGTTTTGCTCTGGAGGGCGCGACGTCCCCACGCCAAAGATCGACGGACGTCCTGGGGTCTCAGGGTTGGGTTTCTTGTGGGGGGGATTTGTTTTGGATTTGAGTTACCTGAATTTCCAAAAGAAAAAATCTGATTTTTCATATGTGGTAACTGTGGTTGATAGGCTTATTTGTTCTTGCTATATTTGAAGCCTGTATTAACTACATTGTTGTTATGTTAATGTGTGTTTGTGGTGGAATCACATAAAAAACAACAAACCTTTGTTTAAAGAGGTAACTGCATAGTTGTTTTATTCTCGCTGACCCTTGGGTTTCCTGTGGACAGGGCCCCTGCTGGTGGGGGGCCCTGGCCAGGCCCTGGGGCCGTGCAGCGGGCGCGCCCCAGGCGCAAGACAAAAAAGCAGCAGCCCTGGGCCAGGGTCTGGACGCCCGAAATGGGTACCGAAAGAATGGGCACAGTGCCCAACAGCAGTTCCTGTTTATTCTGAGCAGGACTCGCTGTCCACGCCGCCGCGGCCTGTGTCCATTCGAGACAGGAGGCCGCCGGCCCAACAGCGGCCGCTGTTGGCTTGGGACAACATTTGTTGTTGGGCACAGTGCCCATTCTTTCCGTGCCCATCTCGGGTGTCCAGACAGGGGGCCGAGGCCCCTCGGGGGGCCCAGCGTTTTGAAGAGGTCGCGACGTCGGGGGCTTGGGAGACGACGCTATTTAGGGTGGCCAGGGCCGCTCGCCGACGCGCCAGGGCGCTCGCAGACCTTATTTAAGGCCGCCAGGGGGGCTCCCCGGCCCCGTCGGCCCCGGGTTTGGGGTCAATGCAGAGGAGAGGCGGACACCCAAACGTCGGAAGGGGGACGCATGGACGGGGATCCGGCGGGTGCTAATGCCAGGCGATCGCAGACATGGATCAAGGGGGCGTGGATCAGCGACGGGCCCCGCTTCCACGGGAAGTCGCGGAGTTCCGCCGCCGAGCGAGGCGGCACCGGCCGCGTTTTGGGGAGGGCACTTCCCCGGCCATGGATTTGACAATCGCGCGCCAAATCCGTGGATCGCTAACCCATTTTTGCACGCCCCCGATGGTAATGGGGGTGGCTCACATTGGGTGTGGAGAAAAGGCCCTCAAGGCCAGCTCTTTTAGGGCCCCTTTTGGAGTTTTAAAGGGGTCCGCAAGGGCCCCGTTGGGGCCTGTCTCTTCACCCTCCATTTGGGTCACCCCGTGTAAGCACCCGCTCGCGGGGATTTTAGCAAGCGAAATTGGTGCCCCCAGACCCTCTCGGGTCATGAAACAATCACGACGGGAGGTTTTTCTATGTTTTCGGCCTCCCGGGGCCCTTACCGGGCCTCGGGACCGTCAAAAGAAGATTCAGGATGAGAGACTAGTACCGGGGAAGGGGTCCAGACCTCTGGGGGTCGACGTTGGACAAAAATCATGACGTCGGGGGTCTGGGAAGGGGAGGCACGGACGGGGATTTAGCAGGCAACAGCGGTGCACTGCACAGAAGGGCATCCGCGGAGGAATGGGGAGCGGGACGCCACTGCCGCCAGTCCAGCGCGGACGACGACGGACGACGAAGCCGATGTCGTCGGCGGCGGCGGCGGCGGCGAAGGACGATTCACAACGACGACGACCGACGACAATTGACGACGGACGGTCGACGACAAAGACGGCGGACGACGGTTGACGGCGGATGAGCGACGAACGACGGCGACGTTCGCCGGCGCCTTCCCCGCACCCGCTGCGGCCCCCCAAGGGGGTGAGCGCTCCCATCGAGCAGCTGGCCTCGCAGGTCTCCTCCGATTGTTGTCGTCGTCATTGACGTCCTCCTCCCCCTCCTCATCCTCCTCCTCCGTGATCCCCCTTCCTCCCTCCTTCCTTCCTCCATCGTTCTCCCTGCACACTTCCCTATCCTCCGTTCCTCCCTCCTCGTGCATCCTCATCCCTCCACCGTCCCGTCCTCAATCCTCCTCCTCCCCATCCTCCTCCTTCTCCTTCTCCTCCTCCTCCTCCTCCTCCTCCTTCTCCTCCTCCTCCTCCTCCTTCTCCCCAGGCGGGGCCTCCTGCGCCGCCCCTGGCTTGCTCCGAGCGCCAGGGACGGGGGCGCCCTGCGCCGGTCCGAGAGATCCGCGCGGACCTCCGGGCGGATGGACGATGAGGAGGGATGAGGAGCCCTCGTGCATCCTCATCCCTCCACCCTTCTCGTCCATCCTTCTTCCTCCATCCTCCTCTTCCTTCTCCTCATTATTTTCCTCCTTCCTCCTCCTCCTCCTCCTCCTCCTCCTCCTCCTCCTCCTCCTCCTCCTTCTCATCCCTCCCTGATCGTCGATCCGCCCGTCCTCCTCCCTCCATATAATTCCTCTCCCCCCTCCTCTCCCTTCCCCATCTCCTGCCGCCTTCCTTCTCCCTCGTCTTCCTCCTCGTCGTCGTCGGCGGACGAGGACCAGGAGGCGGCGTTTGACTACTTTTTTGAGTATGTTTGACTATTCTTCGCTTTCCTTCCAAAATCCGACGAGGACATACCAGAACAAATTCCAGAGTCAAGTCGGGCATGTCCATCTACAGGGAGAGAATTCACAAATCGTCAAAAAGTAGCCCGGAGACGTCACGCCGCTTCTTTTTCACTACGTTTTGGAGTAGTTTGGACGACGTGTCGCTCTTCTTCGAGAAAGCCCGCCCGTAGGAGGACATACCC
Organism: Prorocentrum cordatum; assembly: GCA_963575745.1. Lineage (NCBI taxonomy): Eukaryota > Dinophyceae > Prorocentrales > Prorocentraceae > Prorocentrum > Prorocentrum cordatum. Next base: position 350,437 of record CAUYUJ010012725.1, read on the forward strand.
GACCAAGAATTCCAGGGCTGTGCGCCCGCTCGTCATCGCGCGCTGCGTTCTAGGCCTCCCAGATGGGGTCGGAGTAGATGGGGTCGGAGGGTCGCGCCGCATCGGCGATACATCGCCGATTCGGCTCGATGCGGAGCCCGATTTTCTCCACGCCGACGTCGCCGATGCGTCGCCGACGTCGGCGATGCATCGTCGGAGCATCGCCGATGCATCGCCGATGCATCGCTGATGCATCGCCGATGCATCGCCGATGCGGCGCGATCCTCCGACCCCATCTACTTCGACCCCATCTAGGAGGCCTCTATGCGTGGACTCCTCCGTCGTGTGCTTCCGCTTCTGCTGTGCGGGGCGCGCCGTGCGCCCTAACCCGGGCCTCCCCGCGGCCGCGGGACGACGCAGCTCGCGGAGCCGGCAGGGGCGGGCCCCGAGAGGGGTCGGAGCGGGCGTGGGCGTGGCTATCGCCGACGAAGCCCAGATGTGATCGCGCCGTAAAAAAAATATTGGGCGGGAGGTTTTTGGCTCTTTTCGGCCCCAGGGGGCCCTCGCCGGGCCTCGGGACCGTCAGAAAACGACTCAGGACGAAAAACCAGTCCCGGGGAAAGGGTCGGGGCTTCCAGGGACGCCGTCCTGAAAAATCAGGACGTCGCATGTCGGGGAACGTAAGAGTGACCTTTCGCCGGAGTGACCTTTGGTGCGGGCGCAGATGGGGCCCCCGGATGGCTGCAAACAAGGTAGTAGCAGCTGCTTGCGCGCCCAGGTTTGGCCCCCCCGCGGCCCCCCAAAAAGCCGCGCACCAAAGGTCACTCTTACCCAGGGTCACTCTTGCGTATGGCCGATACAGGTTATGAGCATGTTTGGGTCGGGGGAGGGTGGCGGCCTCAAAGAAGAGGCACGGATCGAAGGTGAAGCAACCGCCACAAACATATAAGTTGTTGGTGGTCTGCGCAGATGTCTTGGATCTGCCCTGGGCGGCGCCTCCGGCGCCGCCCCTGGCGCGCTCCGCGCGCCAGGGAGGGGGATCCAGCGCGGATCCAAGAAATTCGTGCGGAGCGCCACAAGTAACTTGTGGTTATGACTTTTAGTTGATGGTTGCACTGTTTTTGTTCTGTAGTTAATGGTTGTGCAGTTCATGGTCCAAGAAACTTAGTTTATGGTCATTCAGAGCGTGAATTACCTACCCCGCTTTCGCTTCCAGGCAAAACCAAGTCATACCACGCGCCTCCTCGTCAAGCGGCCTGACCAGTACAGGCCGTAGTTTGGCATCGTTTGGTATCTCTTGGAAGCGAGGGTGGTCAAAAGCGAGGTAGGTTTGTTTTCCCCCTAGTCATGCAGTTGGTTCTCTATGTGCAGAAGCCCTCCCGCCTTCTGACAAACCCTCCTGGAAGGCTCCCCGTGCTTCGCTGCGTCCCATCGGCCCTCCCTTCTCTCGCGCGCCGCCGACGCTTCTTTGGGCCACCGCCGCCATGGCAAGGTGGATTTCGTTCGGAGGGCACCAACTATACACCAACACCGATCCTGGCCCAGGATCACCCTGGGCCCAGGATCGCTGTATATGCCTTCTTGCGCAAGGCAGGAGGGCGTATACACCGATCCTGGGCCCAGGGTGATCCTGGCCAGGATCGGTGTTGGTGTATAGTTGGTGCCTTCCTATTCGTCCCCAGAGTGACTGGCTGGCTAGTGGCCGCACGCGGCTGCAGAAAACGCGCCGGGCCTCATCCTCAGATTCCTCCTCTTGGAAGGGGCTCGTTCTATGAACATGAACATATCACGTCGTTTGGCCGGCCAAGGAGCCGAAGAGCTCGGCGAAAGAATTCTAGACGTTTCGCGTGACCCCACCGGCCCATCCGGAAACGATGCCAGGCGAGTTGCCCTGATCAGGAATGTGGAGGAGCATGCAGTGAAGCAATAGGCTGGTGAAGCCGTCATACCCCGACAGGGGGAGCATGGAGAAGAATCGGAGGATGAGGAGGGGGAGGGGCGGGAAGGGAGGAGGGACGAGGAGGAGGAGGAGGAGGAGGAGGAATAATAGGGATGAGGGACAGGAGGAGGGAGGTTGAGGAGGCGGGAGCAGGAAGTCAAGAGATTTCTTTCATACCTCTCGGAGTCTTCTCGGATGTCTTTTGAGAGCTTCCTGGAGTCCTCCTTGGACGTTTGGGGAGCCTCTTGGCGGTCCCGGGAGCCTCTTGGAGCAGCTTGGGTGCCTCGGGGGAGCCTCTCGGAGACCTTTTGGGGGCCTATGGGGACCTCCTGGGCGCCTCTTGGGGCCCTCCTGGGCCACTCTTGGAAGCCTTCTGGGCCATCGCGAGGCCATCTTTGAGGATTTCGATCAAAGAAGGATTGTCCTTATGACTCGACCTCCTGCTCCTCCGTCCCGTTCCTCGCCTCGTCATCCATCCCTCATCCTCATTCGTCCTCGGGAAATTCCCCCCTCCCCTTCCTCCCCATCTTCCTCTTTCCTCCTCCTCCTCCTCCTCCTCCTCCTCCTCCTCCTCCTCCTCCTTCCTCTCACCCGCCCATCTCTTTCCTTCTCCTCCTCCTCCTCCGTCCGCCGCCTCCCACTCCTCTATCCTCCCTCCTCCTCCTTTTTCTTCGTCGTCCTCCCCCTCCTCCTCCTCCCTACCTCCTCCTCCTCCTCCTCCTCCTCCTCCTCCTCTTTTACTCCTCCTCCTCCTCCTCCTCCTCCTCCTCCTCCTCCTCCTCCTCCTCCTCCTCCTCCTCCCCCTCCCCCCTAATCCCATCTTTGTGTTACCACTTGCTGACTCATGCCCTGCAGAAAGAAACGCGCCTCGCTCCTCCCGCCCATGGAGAAGCAAGCATCTGTCCTTGAAGTCTCGCCAGGCAACAGGGGTATGCAATGAGGAAGTGGCGGGTAAGGGAGAAGGGACGGTGGGGGGGGGGGGAAACGATGTGCACACCACTCCCTTTGGTTGTCCAAGGAGCTCGGTGTATAGGCGCCCCAGCTTCCCAAGATTGCCTCCGTCGCCTTCAATCGCTGCGCGCTCACGAGTCGGGAAACAGGGGCGAGAGCTAACTAGGCCCCGCAGGGAAACTGATATGACGTTGGAGCGTGTGTGTGTGTGTGTTTGTGTGTGTGTTTGGGGAGGGAGGTGGGCGTGTGGGAAGGGCGTGTGTGTGTGTGTGTGTGTGTGAATGTGTGCGTGCGTGCGTGCGTGCGTGCGTGCGTGCGTGCGTGCGTGGTATGTGTGGTTTGGGGGGGGGGGGTTGGGGTGGGGGTTGGGCGGGCGTGTGCGGGTGTGTGGTGTGTGCGTGTGTGTGTGTGTGTTGTGTGTGTGTGTGTGTGTTTGGTGCGGTGTGCGTGTGCGTGTGCGTTGTGCGTGTGCGTGTGTTTTGTGTGTGTGTGTGGTTTGGTGTGTGTTGTTTTGTGTTTTGTGTGTGCGTGTGAGGTGTGGTGTGTGTGGTGTGTGGTTGTGTGTGTGTGTGTGTGTGTGGGGGCGTGGTGTGGGGGCTTGGGGTGTGTGGGCGTGGTGTTTGCGTGTGCGTGTGCGTTTGCGTGTGCTGTAATGTGGTGGTGTTTGTGTGTTTTGTTTGGGGGGGTGGGCGTGTGGCGGGGCGTGTGGCGGGGCGTTGTGGCGGGCGTGTTTGGGTGTGTGTGTTGTGTGTGTGTGTTGTGGGTGTGTTTGTGTGTGTGTGTGTGTGTGTGTGTGTTGTGTGTGTGTGTGTGTGGTGGGTGTTGTGTGTGTGTGTGTTGGGGGTTGTGTGTGTGTGTGTGGGTGTGTGGTGTGTGTGGTGTGTGTGGGGTGTGTGTGTGTGGGGGGGGGGGCCGTGGGTGTGTGGGCGTGGGTGTGTGGGCGTGGGTGTGTGCGTGTGCGTGTGCGTGTGCGTGTGCGTGTATGTGTGTGTGTGTGTGTTTTGTTGGGGGGGTGGGCGTGTGGCGGGGCGTGTGGCGGGGCGTGTGGCGGGGCGTGTGTGTGTGTGTGTGTGTGTGTGTGTTGTGTGTGCGTGTGTGTGTGTGTGTGTGCGCGTGCGCGCGTTTGTGTGTGTGCGTGTGTGTGTGTGCGTGTGCGCTCTATTGGTGACCCATCAACTATCCGTCCATTGATCCTGCATCTACCCTCCAGCTCTCCCCCCCATATCACAAGGTACAGAAGGCCGTGGGCAGAGTCTCTTCTGCGGCGGCCGCCGAGACCGTCGGTGACATAGTGTGGGGCCCAGGAGGACAACGCAGTGTTGCGTGAGCCGCAGGCGGAATGACAGCGGCCGTCGCGTGGAATGCGGAGAGGGAAGTCGAGGAGTAGGTAGGAGGAACAGCAGGAGCAGCCATGGAAGCGCCCAGGGGATATGAGAAGCCGGAAGGAGGCTGAGGAGGAGCAGCGGCAGCAACATGGGGATGTGGTGCGATGGGTGGAGGAGGGCGCGGACGGAGGAACATGAGGAAGGGGCGGAGGATTCAGGCAGAGCGAGGAGGAGCCCGTAGTGGCGCAGGAGACGGGGGAGGACGCCGACGGCCACACGGAGCAGGGAGGAAGGCACAGGCACAGAAGCTGACCCCGTGCTCATTCGCGGTTCCGTGATCTGAGTCTCTATATATTTTGGTGTGGTTGGTTAGTTCTCTGGTTGGTTGGCCAGTTGGCTTGTTTGTTTGTTGGTTTGTTGGCTCCTCTCCCTCTGTCTGTCTCTCTCTTTCTCCCTCCCTCTCTCTCTCTCCCTCTATCTCTCTCTCCGTCCGTGCCTTGCTTTCTCTGCCGCCCTCGAGTCTGGGATCCTCCCCCCCACGCGGTCTCCGGCTGTGCTCGGAGGCCAGGGCGCGATAGTCCGGGAAGCTCACGAGCACCAGCAATATGTTTAGGCCATACACGCTGGTCGTCGAAAGTAGGTACTTCTGGCTTCCCAGATCCCCGTCTACTCCATGTGCCATCCTACGTCGAGATTCCATGTGCGTTTGGTGCGTTGCTGTTCTCTGGGAGGGCCTGAACCCAGTCCACTTCAGCCGCCCTCATACTTCGTGTGTGCTGCCTACTCCTCCCGACCGACGTGCAGCGCTGGGGTCAGCCCATCTCACCTTGCCTTCGGTCGCTGGCTTCTCATGCCGGAGGCGACTCTTGTCGGCCCCGTTTGGGCGTTGCGTAATGGGGGGGTCATAAATGGGGGGGCGGCGAGAGTGGTCCGAAAAGGTACCCAAACGGTACCTAAACGAGCCCCCTGGGGCTCCGGAGGGGCCCGAAAGGGGCACGAAAGGGGACCGTTTCTGACCCCCCCATTTGGTGACCCCCCCGTTAAGCCACGCCCAACCCCGTGTCCCGGAGGCGCACCCCCGACGCCGCACCGCACGCACGGGACAGGGATCCCCCGCCCGATGACGAAGTCCGCCCTTGCCCCTCCTGGTCGGGGCCAGCCCGCCTGCCCGCCGCCCAGTGGGGGCGGTGCCCCCCGCAGAGGAGGAGGAGGAGGAGGAGGAGGAGGAGGAGGAGGAGGAGGAGGAGGAGGACGTTGAGGAGGAGGAGGAGGAGGAGTAGGAGGAGGAGGAGCCCAGTGGGGGAGGTACGCCCCCTGGAGGCGCAGGAGCACGAGGGTGAGAGGGCGGCGCATCGAAGGTGGCGGACCCAGACCTCCAACGCATTGGAAAAATACAGACGGAGGTTTTGGTAGAGTTTCGGCCTCTGGGGGCCCTCGCCGGGCCTCGGGATCGTCAAAAAACGACTCAGGATGAAGAACCGGTCCTGGAGAATGGGTCGAGACTTCCAGGGACCGCGTATTGATAAAATCACGACATCGGATCTCTGGGGAGGGTGAAGGGGCAGCTTCCTCGACGAGGAGGGTCGCGTTCCGCAGCGGGCGTTCGGTGTCACCGCCTCCAGCGGTGCCTTCAGCAGTGGCGACCAGAGCCGTGCCTCCAGGGGCGTCTCGAGTGGCCAGTCCGGGCTCTGGCTGACCACCGCTGCAGCGATGGCTGCAGGCGAGGGTGGCGGCATAGACGTAAACGAGTGGTACCTCGTCGGGGCGGAGACAGTGTGCGCCGCAACCCAGACGGCACCAGCGCCACTGCCGCCCGTGGAGCCGCCACAGGTGTCCCTCCCCTCCTCTTCCATCCTCTTCCTCTTCGTCTTCCTCCGTCTTGGGTGGTCGACCGTGGACCCGCTCAACTTTCTGGTGCGGCCGTTCGGCTCTCGCGCAGAAGACCGCCCAGGAGTCCCGAAGACCGCCAGGCACTGCCGCAGTCCCAGTGAATCTAGCGAGGGGACCACGGGCGGACGGTTCATCCCCCCCCCCCACGTGTGGAGGAGGAGGAGGAGGAAGAAGAAGAGGAAGAGGGAGGAGAAGGAGGAGGAGGAGGAGGAGGAGGAGGAGGAGGAGGAGGACGAGGAGGACGAGGAGGACGAGGAGGACGAGGAGGACGAGGAGGAGGAGGAAGGAAGGAGGAGGAAGGAGGGGGAGGTAGGGGGAGGAGGGGGAGAGGAAGGAGGAGCGGGGGAGGAGGAGAAGGAGGAAGGAAGAGGAGGAGGAGGAGGAGGAGGAGACACCGGTGGGGGACGGTTCATCCCCCCCCCCTCCCCCAGGTGCCATACCACGTGTGGTCTTTGCTGGACGCCGGCGGCCTGGGTGGCACCGTGGCCCTCGCGTCCGCGGGCGCCATCCTCGGGATCTCCCTGGGCGCTGCGCTCGCGCTGCGGTGGCGGAGGTCGGCGGCAGAGCCGCCAGCAGCAGCAGCAGCAGCAGCAGCACCGGCACCAGCAGCGGAGGGCGCGGTGGCCCAGCGGAGCCTCCCCGCGGAGCGCCCCGGCCAGCAGGTCCTCCCCCCCTCCGCCTGCCTCCTCCACTCCCTCCCTCCTCCCTCCTCATCCCCTCCTTCTCCTCCTCCTCCTCCTGCTCCTCCTCCTCCCCCTCCTCTCCCCATCTCCTCCTCCCCCTCCTCTCCTCATCCTCCTCCTCTTCCTCATTCCTCCTCTCCCTGTTTCCTCTTTGCTCCTCCTCCTCCTCCTCCTCCTCCTCCTCCTCCTCCTCCTCCTCCTCCTCCTCCCGGCGGCGCCGGCGTAGGCCGCGGCGGAGGCCGCGGCGGCGGCCGCGGTAGTGGGCGCCCGCGAGCGGCTGGCGGGCACGGCCGCGGCGGCGCCGGCGGCGGCGCCGCAGCCCAGAGCCCAGCCAGTGGCGGGGGCGGCGGCGCAAGGGCGAGGCATCGAATGGCATAATCTAGGCCTCCTAGATGGGGTCGGAGTAGATGGGGTCGGAGGATCGGGCCGCATCGCCGATGCATCGCCGATGCGGCTCGATGTGGAGCCCGGCTTGTTCCACGTCGACGTCGCCAATGCATCGCCCACGTCGACGATGCATCGCCGGTGTATCGCCGATGCATCGCCGATGCATCGCCGATGTATCGGCGATGCGGCGCGATCCTCCGACCCCATCTCTTCCGACCCCAGCTGGGAGGCCTCTACATAAGCTCCATGTCCCGAAGCATCTCAGAGCGTGAATTACCTACCCCGCTTTCGCTTCCAGGCAAAACCAAGCCGTACCACGCGCCTCCTCGTCAAGCGGCCTGACCAGCACAGGCCGTGGTTTGGCATCGCTGGGTATCTCTTGGAAGCGAGGGTGGTCAAAAGCGAGGTAGGTTTGTTTGCCCCCTATAAGCTCCATGTCCCGAAGCATCGGGGCCCCACCCTCAAAAGTCGGGCCTGTCCCTCTGCAGGAGGAATATTAAAAGAATAGTCAAAGAAGAGTCTGGGATTGATTTTGGAACCATCTTTGAATATTTTTGGAGCATATTTTCATTATTCTTTATTTGTTCATCTAGAATCAGCCTGTAGGGGACAGGCCCGTCTTTAGTCGTACCCCAGGATGGATTATTCTTCGTCGGCTCTACGGGACATTCGTAAATCTCACGCAGGGTTCCGATCTTTCGGTAGCCAGTCACAGGAGCCTGGTGTACCCTCTTAATTCCGTCTTTCGCGTCGACTAGCGTCGATTAGCGTCTGGGAGTCGACGAGATAGATAGCGCCGATTTAGCGTCGACTAGCATCGATTAGCGTCGATTTAGCGTCGATTAGCGTCGACTAGCGTCGATCAGCGTCGATTCGCAGGAGCCGACAAGATGAAATGGGAGGTTCCCATGAGTTGCCACCGAACGCTCAAAATTCCGAGTCATTAGGGCCTCATTCTCGAGCAGGAGATGGATTGCAGAGTTGTCTTGCCCCAGTATGGATTATTGTCCGTAGACTTTGCGAAGCATCTCTTCGTACATTTTGCGGAGGTCTTCGAACATTACATGATTTGTTTGCTCCTAGGTTCGACGGAACATATTCAATGTTGGGGCACATCAGTTTTGCAGTCGATCTCCTACTCGAGATTCGTGCCAAGGGGGCCCAAACCGGAGCTGCCCCGGACCAGAGTCATTCCATCATTCGGGCGTTTAACTCTGGGGTGGACAGACCTCCTACCCTGACACGTCGATTAAGGAATTGGCCGTTTTCGGTTTGCAAGAGGGCGTCGCGGCCGTCATTGTTGCGGGTCCAGGTCTGTCGGTTTCAGTCCCAGGCCGTTTTCACTACGGGGAGGTTTACTAAAGGGAGGTTTGACAACCGCCCACCAACAACCCCCGAATCATTTGGGAGGGATCTTGGATAACTCCGGCTTCCAGTAACCATAATTTTTCAGAGTTCCGCGCGGATTTCCTGGATCTGCGCTGGGGTCCCTCCGGAGCCGCCTCTGGCGCCGCCCCTGGCGCGCGGTGCGCGCCAGGAAGGGGGTTCATCGCAGATCCAAAAAATCACGCGGACCTCCAAAAAATTAGCCTGCAAAGGACCCAACCATATGCAGCTGTGAGTACCGCAATAGTGAACATCTTCTTCGGTGCGGCGCCGCCATGCCAACGCAGCCACTGTGAGCTTCGGTGGAGCTCCCTATGGAGCCACGAAGCGTGTAAGGGGTGTGCCGAAATTGGTGCGGCGCCGCCATGCGAACGCAGCCACTTTGGCCTTCGGTGGAGCTCCCTATGGGGCCACGAAACGTGTGAGGGGTGTGCCGAAATGGGTGCGGCGCCGCCATGCCAACGCAGCCACTGGGGCCTTCGGTGGAGCTCCCTATGGGGCCACGAAACGGTGTTGTGGAGGGGTGTGAAGAACGAAATGGCTGTGCGGCGCCGCCATGCGAACGCAGCCACTGGGGCCTTCGGTGGAGCTCCCTATGGGGCCACGAACACGTGTAAGGGGTGTGCCGAAATGGGGGTGCGGCGCGCACATGCCAACGCAAGCCCTGGGGGCCTTCGGGAGCTCCCTATGGGGCCACGAAAACGTGTGAGGGGTGTGCCGAACTGGGTGTGGCTGACGCATGCGGGCGGCAGCACTGGGGCCTTCGGTGGAGCTCCCTATGGGGCCACGAAAACGTGTGAGGGGTGTGCCGAATTGGGTGTAACTGACGCATGCGGGCGGCGGCACTGGGGCCTTCGGTGGAGCTCCCTATGGGGCCACGAAACGTGTGAGGGGTGTGCCGAAATGGGTGCGGCGCCGCCATGCGAACGCAGCCACTGCGGCCTTCGGTGGAGCTCCCTATGGGGCCACGAAACGTGTGAGGGGTGTGCCGAAATGGGTGCGGCGCCGCCATGCCAACGCAGCCACTGGGCGCCTCGGTCTTCGGTGGAAACTCCCTATGGGCCACGAAAACGTGTGAGGGTGTGCCGAAAATGGGTGCGGCAGCCGCCATGCCAACGAGCCAATCCTAGAATCAGGAAAAGGCTGCCATGGGGCCACGAATCGTTTTTTAGGGGAGGGGGGTTGCGAAATGGGGTCGGCGCCGCCATAACACGCCAACGCATCCACTGGGGCCTTCGGTGGAGCTCCCTAATGGGGCCACGAAAAACGTTACCTCGTGAGGGGTCTGTGCCGAAATGGGTGCGGCGCCCGCCATGCGAACGCAGGCACTGGGGACCTTGCCGGTGGAGCTCCCTATGGGGCCACGAAAAAGTGTGAGTGGTGTGCCGAAAATGGGTGTGCGGTCCTTCAGCTCCACTTGGGGGGGGCGTCACCGGGGGGGGCGAAAGTTGAGCGCGTTTGCTGGCGCGAGATCGTCTTTTTGTTTCTCGGAAGGCGGCCTGCGCATGTGAAATGTTCCCCAGAAGTTTCGTCCATGCGGCAGTTTGAAAACGCCTTGATGTCGCTCTGGGTTGGCTTTGTGTGTGACTGAAGCGGTTGGGGCCTGGGCGCATGTTTATCGGCGTTTCTTTTTCAACGTCTGGACACGTGTTTTTTTTCGTTTTTCTTTTGGTTTTGTTTTTTTTTTTGTTTTTTGGTCTGGACACGCCATTGCGATTGTGCGCTTTTTTTTTTTCTTTTTTTATTTTTTTTTTTTTTTTTTTTTTTTATTGTTTTATTTTTTGGTTTTGTTTTCGTTTCTTTTTTTTCTTTTGTTTTTCTCTTTTTTTTGTCTTTTTTTTTTTTTGTTTTTTGGAAACGCTGCTTTACATCAATATCTTCTTTGCCCTGGGTCAAGGGGCAGATGTTTTCGGAATGCCCGAGTTTGGGAGCGGTTTGGGGGGCCATCCCCCAATTTGTGTTTCGCCGGCGTCGCCTCTCTCAACCATCTTGTGGTGTTAGGTCCTCGTTTCGAAGAGAGTGCCCCACGTTCCTTCCTCCTCACCTCCTCGCCCCCTTCTTCCTCCTCCCTTTTCCACCGTGCGCCCCCCGCACACAGGACAACGTTTCGTGGCTCTGTAGGGAGCTCCACCGAAGACCCCAGTGGCTGCACTCGTTTGCGGCTCCCCCACCTAGGACTGCGCTTCGTGGCGCCATAGGGGTTTCTACCGAGAGCCCCAACGGCTGCAGTAGCATGGGCAGGCCGGCGCTTCGTAGCCCGAAAAGGAGCTCCACCTAGAGCCCGAGCAGCTGCACTCGCATGCGATCCCATCCGCCCAGGATCGTATTTCGTGGCACCGTCGGGAGCTCCACCGGTGGCTGCATTCGCAGGCGCGTCCCCACCCACGACCGCGCTTCGTGGCCCCATGGGGAGCCCCACCTGGTGGCTGCATGCGGTTCCACCACCCAGGACAGCGCTACGTGGCCCCATATATGGGCTGCACCGAAGGCTCCGGTGGTTGCACTAGCATTCGGACGTCCGACCCAGGACAGCGCTTCGTGGCCCCATGGGGAGCCCCGCAGAAGGCCCCTGATGCTGCACTCGAATGCGATCCAGCACTCACGCCAGCGCTTCGTGGCCTCATCGGGAGTTCCGCCGAAGGCCCATGTGGCCGGACATGCATGCGGTTCCCTCCGCCCACGACAGCGCTTCGTGGCCCCGTCGGTAGCTCCGACGAAGCCCCAGTGGCTGCACTCGCATGCGGTTCCCTCCGCCCAGGATCGCGCTTCTCGGCTCAATCGGAAATTCCATCGAAGGTCAAGTGGCTGCACTCGCATGCGGTCCCCCCAACCAGGACCAAGTTTTTCGGCTCAAGCGGGGATTCCACCGAAGGCCATGGTGGCTATACTCGGATGCGGTCCCCCCCACCCAGGACAGCGTTTCGTGGCCGCGTGGGGGAGCTCCACCCAAGGCCCCAATGGCTGCACTCGTATGCGGTTCCCCTGCCCAGGGCCGCGTTTCTCGGCTCGATCGGGAGTTCCACCGAAGGCCCCGGTGGCTGCACTCGCATGCGGTTCCCCCACCCATGACAGCGCTTCGTGGACCCGCATGGAGCTCCATCGAAGGTGAAATATTCATAATTGCGGAGCCCACAACTGCATATGGTGAGGGCCATATCCAGGCAAATTTGCGAGGAATCGTAGCCACGAGAGCGTGGACCTGATGTACTTCCACGGAGGATCCTTGTTGCGGGAGTGAATATTTGTTGTTCTTCACTGGGGAAGCGCGGCCCGATGCATGCGGCGTTCTGCGGCGAGAGGGGCGGCGGGAGCCCCTGAGAAGACTTGCAGAAACCCTGTCAGGCAGCCCTTGGCATTCTAGCGCGCTCCTAACGAGCACAAGGCCCTGTGGCATGTGCATCCTCCACCGTTTGCCCTCGTTTGGGAAATATGTTTTGGCTCCAGTTGCCATGGTCCAGGCCATCGGGTCCTCGCCGTGTGCTTCTCCTGCCTTCCATCCTTCTGCTGCTGTCCTCATGCTCCCAAATCGCATTGCCATCAAACCCTTCCGAAAATTTCCACTGGCCATCGCAAACGGTCTCAATTGTCCTCAACTGGACCGCCTTTCTCGTCTCAATTTCTCTTAATCCACGGCTTGAACGAAGAATTGTATCTCAATTTCTCTCAAACGATCTCAATTCCTCTCAATCCGTCTCAATGTTTCTCAATTCGCCTCAAAACGAGAGTTCCATAGTATACGCCGGCGTGTTGGGGCCCCGCTCCCCTCTCAAAATATCTTGTTGGGAATGCCGCGCAGTCCCAAGCCAGTTCAGATTTTCCTGCCTGCTATTCCAATTCATCGGGAATAAGGTTCCCATGGATCTCATCGTGGTCCTCATGCTCCTCCTCAACCCTCACTTACCACCCCAGCTAGCTTCTCCTCGTCCTGATCCTCCTCCTGCTCCCCCCTGCTGACCGCTCGTGTTACTCCGCCGAAGGCCCCAGCGGCTGCACGCACATGCAGTTCCCCCACCCAGGACAGCGCTTTGTGTCCCTATCGGATGTGCCACCGAAGGCCCCAGTGGCTGCCCTCGCATGCGGTCCCCCCGCCCCGGACAGCGTTTCGTGGCCCCGTAGGGAGCTCCACCGGAGGCTCCAGTGGCTGCACTCGCATGCGGTTCCTCCGCCCAGGACAGCGTTTCGAGGCCGGGAGCTCCACCGAAGACCTTGGTGGCTGCACTCGCATGCGACTCCCCTGCCCAGGACCGCGTTTCTCGGCTCAATCGGGAGGTCCACCGAAGGCCCCAATGGCTGCACTCGCATACGGTTCTCCCACCCAGGACAGCGTTCCGTGGACCCATGGGGAGCTCCATCGAAGACGAGTTTCAACATTGCGGAACCCACACCTTCATATGGTTGGATCCATTGCCAGGCTAATTTTCCAAGTTTCCGTTGCGAAAACAACATGATGTGCGCCGCATGCAATCCCGTCACGGCCTGTGGGAGGAGAGGGCGCGAGAGGGAGGGTGGCACAAACGAGGATGGAGGAGGAGCAAGGGGGGGGGAGGATCAGGAGGAGGAAGGGCAGTAGGATGAGTAAGAAACTCCGTATGGTGCCACGAAACGCTGTCCCCGGCGGGGGACCCACATGCGAGTGCAGCCACTGGGGCCTTCGGTGGAGCTCCCGATGAGGCGAAGGCCCCAATGGCTGCACTCGCATACGGTTCTCCCACCCAGGACAGCGTTCCGTGGACCCATGGGGAGCTCCATCGAAGACGAGTTTCAACATTGCGGAACCCACACCTTCATATGGTTGGATCCATTGCCAGGCTAATTTTCCAAGTTTCCGTTGCGAAAACAACATGATGTGCGCCGCATGCAATCCCGTCACGGCCTGTGGGAGGAGAGGGCGCGAGAGGGAGGGTGGCACAAACGAGGATGGAGGAGGAGCAAGGGGGGGGGAGGATCAGGAGGAGGAAGGGCAGTAGGATGAGTAAGAAACTCCGTATGGTGCCACGAAACGCTGTCCCCGGCGGGGGACCCACATGCGAGTGCAGCCACTGGGGCCTTCGGTGGAGCTCCCGATGAGGCCACGAAACGTTGTCTTGAGAAGGGGAACCGCATGCGAGTGCAGCCACCGGGGCCTTCGGTGGAGCTCCCTATGGGGCCGCGTAGCGCTGCCCTGGGTGGGGGGGGGGGGGGGAACTGCATGCGAGTGCAGCCACTGGGTCCTTTGGTGGAGACCTCTACAGAGCCACGGAACGCTTGTCTGAGTGGGGGAACAGCACGCGAGTGCAGCCACCAGGGTCTTAGGTGGAGCTCCCGACGGGGTCACGTAGCGCTGTCCTGGGTGGAGGAACCGCATGCGAATGAAGCCACTGGAGCCTTCGGTGGGGCTCCCTACGGGGCCACGTAGCGCTGTCCTGAGTGGGGGAACCCATGCAAGTGCAGCCATTGGGGCTTTCGATGGGAATCTCTTTGGAGACGCGAAGCACAGTCCTGGATAGGGGAACCGCATGCGAGTGCAGCCGATGGGGCTTTCGTTGAGCCCCCATGGGGCCCCGAAGCGTTCTTCTGGGCGCGGGAGGCGCATGGTGGAGGAGGGAGGAGGGAGGAGGGGGACAAGGAGGAAAGAAGGAAGGAGCGCCGGGCACTGTCTCCTCAAAACGAAGGCCTAACACCACAGGATGGTTGGGAGAAGCGAGCGCGCACATTCGCATAGCGAGACCCTATGCCCACTGCGGCCTCGAGCGTTCTTCGGGGCGTGATCCACCCAGAGCAACCGCTCCGCTTTCGCATGCGCACAGTGAGACACCACTTCAGCACTCTTCTTGAACGCTCGCTCTGGCAGGGAGTTCACCAGGGCACCGCCCAAGTGGCCCATGGCATCTACAATGCCGCGCCCGCCTTCGCCTCACCAGTGTCAGCAGCGCGGTTCCTCTTGCTTGCAGGCCCCGCAGCGCTTTGGTCTTGCTGGCGAGTCGGTCTGTGGGCTATTCCCAAGAAAGAGCCGATTTGGCCGCTGGTAGCGTTTCAATGGTTTGATGCCATGAAGCGTCTGTGCCGCAATGTGTTCCAATGGTGCGCGGTTGCGCCAGGATGTTGTTCCGAACTGCCCACTCTACGGCTCCGCTGTGCCAACTTGGCTTTGCGTGGCGCCTTTCCCGATGGGAGATTCCATTGTTGTTGCGCATCGTTGCGCAATTAAGCGGGTTTGGTTGTGTTTTGAGCGGCCTTGCGCTGTCTCAGCGGCGGTTTGGTTGCCCCCCCCCCGCTTCCGCCACCCCCAAGTGGAGCTGCATGATGCGGCGCCGCCATGCGAACGCAGCCACTGGGGTCTTCGGTGGAGCTCCTTATTGGGCCACGAAGCGTGTGAGGGGTGTGCCGACATGGGTGCGGCGCCGCAGCCACTGGGGCCTTCGGTGGAGCTCCCTATGGGACCACGAAACGTGTGAGGGGTGTGCCGAAATGGGTGCGGCGCCGCCATGCCAACGCAGTCATTGGGGCCTTCGGTGGAGCTCCCTATGGGGCCACGAAACGTGTGAGGGGTGTGCCGAAATGGGTGCGGCGCCGCCATGCCAACGCAGCCACTGGAGCCTTCGGTGGAGCTCCCTATGGGGCCACGAAACGTGTGAGGGGTGTGCCGAAATGGGTGCGGCGCCCCCATGCGAACGCATCCACTGGGCCTTTCGGTGGAACTCCTGATGGGGCCACGAAACGTGTGAGGGGTGTGCCGACATGGGTGCGGTGCCGCCATGCCAACGCAGCCATTGGGGCCTTCGGTGGAGCTCCCGATGGGGCCACGAATCGTGTGAGGGGTGTGCCGAAATGGGTGCGGCGCCGCCATGCGAACGCAGCCACTGGGGCCTTCGGTGGAGCTCCCTATGGGGCCACGAAACGTGTGAGGGGTGTGCCGGAATGGGTGCGGGGCGCCGCCATGCGAACGCAGCCACTGGACCTTCGGTGGAGCTCCCTATGGGGCCACGAAGCGTGTGAGTGGTGTGCCGAAATGGGTGCGGCGCCGCCATGCGAACGCAGCCACAGGGGCCTTCGGTGGAGCTCCCTATGGGGCCACGAAACGTGTGAGGGGTGTGCCGACATGGGTGCGGTGCCGCCATGCGAACGCATCCACTGGGGCCTTCGGTGGAGCTCCCTATGGGGCCACGAAACGTGTGATGGGTGTGCCGAAATGGGTGCGGTGACGAGGGAGGGGGCATGGCAGGAGGGAGGAGGGGGGGGGAGGAGGCGGAGGGAGGAAGGAAGGAAGGAAGGAAGGAAGGAGTGAACGCGGGGCGCTGTCTCTTCAAAACGAGGACCCAACAAAACAGGATGGTTTGGAATTAGTCTTATGCAGATGTTCTTTCTGAACCAGCCGCCGCTTACCAAACCACCCCAACCCAACCCGAAGGCCCCGATTTGCCTTCCATTTTTGTCCAGTGGGGGTGGGGGGATCGGGGAACATGGAAATTCGGGTCTTCGGGTTGGGTCGGGGTGGTCTGGTAGGTACGGTAGGTGCGTGTCGTGTCGACCGGCGGCGACCCCGCCAGCGGCGTTCAACGTTGAACGCCGCGGGCGACCCAGAATCGTTGGATGTGGAACGACTTGGACGTGTCGGAAACGGCCGATCGTTCAAGGTTGAACGATCCCGCGGTGTCAGAAGCCAACGCCGAAGTCGGAACGGCACGAGACTGACGTAGTCATCCCCGATGTTCCAACTGCCATGTATAGGACGGGGGAGCAGGGAAGATGGAGAGGTCCTCCTCCGCCTCCTCGTCCTCCTCATCCTCCTCCTCCTCCTCCCCCCCTCCTCCTCCGCCTCCTCCTCCTCCGCCTCCTCCTCCTCCTCCTCCGCCCCCTCCTCCGCCTCCTCCTCCTCCTCCTCTTCCCCCGCGCCGCGGGCCCTCCAACTGCCCCTCTGCTGCTCCCTCTTCCTCCTCCTCCTCCTCCTCCTCCTCCTCCTCCTCCTCCCTGGCCTACCTCTGGTAGTGGTGGTGGAGAAACAGCCCGTTGTGCCCCCTCTCAACCAGGGAGCGGGGGCATGTGGCGGCCGGGCCTCGTCGCGGGCCTCGGCCTCGGCTCCCTGCTCTCCTCCGTGGCGCTCGGCTGCCTCGGGCTGCGCCGGCTGAGGCCCCCACACGGGAGGGACGGCGAGAGCTGAGCGACGCAGAAACTCTGTAGCCCTCCTCCTCCTCCTCCTCCTCCTCTCCTCCTCCTCCTCCTCCTCCTCCTCCTCCTCCCCCCCTTCCCCCTCCTCCTTCCCCCTCCTCCTCTCCTCCTCCTCCTCCCCCTCCCTCTCCCTCCCCTCCTCCTCTCTCCTCATCCTCCTCCTCCTCCTCCTCCTCCTCCTCCTCCTCCTCCTCCTCCTCCTCCTCCCTCGTAGCCCCAAGGGTTGGCGGGATTTCCACGTTCTGCCTGGCTGCTGCAGATGACTCCTCGACGGACTTCCGAGGCCACCGAGAGACGAGCTGGCCTCTTGGGCTCCCACCGGCGGCCCAAGCTGGCCGCCAGGTGGCCCCTGAGAGCGTCTAGGCCTCCCAGGTGGGGTCGGAGTAGATAGGATCGGAGGATCGCGCCACATCGCCGATGCATCGCCGATGCAGCTCGATGTGGAGCCCGATGTGTTTCACGCCGGCGTCGCCGATGCATCGCCCACGTTGCCGACGCATCGCCGATGCATCGCCGAATCCTTGAAACTGCTGTATGCTCTCAGAACGACTGCGCGGCGCTCAGGCGAGAACCACGTTTCGACAAGGAAAGGCCCTCCGTCCGTGAAACTCTTGCACTTGTTCTAGCGAATGTGCTCGGCGCTGAGGCGAGAGCAGCATTTTTCCCAACTATCCTGTGGTGTTTGGTCCTCGTTCTGCAGAGACAGTCTCCGCGTCTCCTCTTCCTCCTCCTTCGCCCGCTCTTCCCTCCTCCCATCCTTGCCCGTGCCTTTGCCTTTTGCCCTCCCTTTGGCACACCCCTCACACGTTTGTGGCCCCACGGGGAGCTCCACCGAAGGCCCCAGTGGCATGGTTCGCATGCCGCTCCCCCTCCACGTTGGCACACCCCTCATACGTTTCGTGGCCCCCTCGGGAGCTCCACCGAATGCCCCATTGGCATGGTTCGCGTGTCGCTCCCCCTCCATCTCCACGGGGGCTCTACCGAAGGCCCCAGTGACAGTGTTCGCATGCCGCCCCCCTCCATTTTGGCACACCATTCACACACTCCGTGACCCTATAGCTTCACCGAAGGCCCCAGTGGCAGTGTTCGCATGCCGGTCCCCATCTACGTTGGCACACCCCTCATTCGCTTCGTGGCTCCATGAGGAGCTCCACCGAAGGCCCCATTGGCATGGTTCGCATGCTGCCCCCCGTCCAAATTTGACACACCCCTCATTGGTTTCGCGGCCACACATGGAGCTCCACTTAAGTCCCCAGTTCGCATGCCGCCCCCCTCCAGTTTGAAACACCCCTCACACGTTTCGTGGCATGGTTCCACCAAAGGGAGTTCCACCAAAGGCTCCAGTGGTATGGTCCGCGTGCTGTTCCCCCTTCACTTTGGCACACCCTCATACGTTTCGTGGCCCCCGTAGGGAGCTCCACCCAAGGCCCTAGTGGCATGGTTCGCATGCCGCCCCCCTCTATTTTGGCGCACCCCTCACACGCGTCGTGGCCCCGTAGGGAGCTGCATCGATAACGCCTGTTGCAGTGTTCGCATGCGTTTCGCCCCCCTCCCCACACCCCACACAGTACAGCGCCTCGTGGCACCGTAGGGGGCTCCACCGAAGGTGAGATTGGCGGCGTTCGCATTCGTTCTCCCACCCAGCACAGCGTTTCGTGGCCCCACGGGGAGCTCCACCGACGGCCGCAGTGGCGGTGTTCGCATGCGTTTCCCTTACCCAATACAGCGCTTCGTCGCCCAAGAGGGGGCTCCAACGAAGGCCCCAGTGGCGGTGTTCGCATGCGTTCCCCCCGCCCAGTACAGCTCTTCGCGTCCCAATAGGGAGCTCTAAGTAAGGCTCCAGTGGCGGTGTTCGCCTGCGCTTCCCCCACCCAGAACAGCGCTTCAGGGCCCCACAGGGAGCTCCACCGAGGGCCCCAGTGGCGGTGTTCGCATGCGTCTCCCCCACCCTGTACATCGCTTCGTGGCCCCATAGGGAGCTGGGCCGAAGGCCCCAGTGGCGGTGTTCAGCATGCGTTTCCGTGCGTTTCCCCCACCCAGAACAGCGTTCGGTGGCCCCGCGCAGCTCCACCGAAGGCCCCAGTGGCGGTGCCCGCATGCGTTTCCCCCACCCATTCCAGTGTCCGGCACACGTGGGGAGCTAGACCGAGTTCGCGTGCGTTTCCCCAACCGTGCACAGCGCTTCGTGGCCATAGTGGCGGTGTTCGCATGCGTTTCCCCCACCGAGTGCCGCGCTTCGTGGCCCCATAGGGAGCTTCATCGAAGGCCCAAGTGGTGGGGTTCACATGCGTTTCCCCCACCCAGAATAGCGCTTCGCTGCACCCTACGGAGCTCCACCGAGGGCTCCAGTGGCGGTGTTCGCATGCGCTCCCCCCACCCAGTACAGCGCTTCATGGCCACATACGGAGCTCCTCAGGAGGCCTCAGTGGCGGTGTTCGCATGCGCTTCCCTTCGCCCAGTACAGCATTTCGTGGCCTCAATGGGAGCTCCACCGAAGGCCCCAGTGGCGGTGTTCGCATGCGTTTCCCCCGCCCAGTACAGCGCTTCGTTGCCCAATAGCCAAGGCCCCAGTGGCGGCCCCGCCCCATTGCGGCGCACCCCTGGCCCTGTAGTGGGTTCCGCCTAAAGCACCAGAGGCAGCGCCCACATGGCGGCCCCGCCCCACATCGGCATACCCTTCGCATGCTTCATGGCCCCATGAAGTGATCCCCCCAAGGCGATGCCCGCAACAACTGTACTCATAGCTTCAGATGGTTGGGTCCTTCGCCAGGGTAATTTAAACGGACCTGTCTTCAATCCGCGGAATCATTTCAATTTTAAAGCGGATGTGCGCGGCGCCCAGGCGAGAACCACATGTTGAAAACAATCCGCCCTTCATCCGTGAAGCTCTTACACATGTTTGAAGCGGATTGGCATGGCGTTTAGGAGAGAGCCACATTTTCAAAACCACCCCTCCATCCGTGAAAGTGTTGCAGAGCGTAAGTTTCAGGATCAAATTGTGAGAAAGTCTCAGGCGAAACGCCCAGCCCGCCCTTCCGACTGGTCTCGGGGAGTTGAGGAGGAGGATCGTAGCGATTTCAGAGGCATTTTTGGGGAAGCATGGGCTCAGGGGGGGATGCATCCACCGACCCCCTTCCCAAATTTCCCATTCATCGCCGATAGCTCCCGCCCAGTAATGTGCGGTTTCGCTATTGGAGGTCTATCGCCGATCTATCTGCGATGTACTGCCGATTCCAGTTCGAATCCCCCCCCCCACCGATCCATTTCGGATGAGGAGAAGGCGTCAGAGCGTGAATTACCTACCCCGCTTTCGCTTCCAGGCAAAACCAAGCCATACCACGCGCCTCCTCGTCAAGCGGCCTGACCAGTACAGGCTGCAATTGGGCATCGCTTGGTATCTCTTGGAAGCGAGGGTGGTCAAAAGCGAGGTAGGTTTGTTTCCCCCCTAGAAGGAGGGCGGGTCCAGGTCCGTCGGTTTCGGTCCCAGGCCGTTTTCACGAAGCGGAGGTTTGCTAGAGGGAGGTCTGTCCACCGCCGACGTTCCGTCGGCTCTCTGGGAGGGCGAGGAGGGGGAGGAGGGGGAGGAGGAGGAGGAGGAGGAGGAGGAGGGGGAGGAGGAGGAGTGTCGTGGCGAACGAGGGGGAACATAATCCTAGTCGGCTCCGAGCCTACGCGGGGGCCTGACGCCCCGCGTGGGTACAGGGTTCCCACAGCCTTCCTGCCACGCCCCTTCTGAATCGGGGGCGGACAGAACCTCCAACAGTGCCACGTCGATTAGTGAAGTGTCCGTTTTCGGCTCTCGAGAGGGCGCCGCGGCCGGTATTTTCCAGGCTTGCGCCCGCCAGGTTTGGGCCTCGGGTCGTTTTCACTAAACCACGTTTTACTAAAGGGAGGTCTGTCCATCCCCGACTGAAGCAGTCCCTGGCAGCCATTCTTGGTGGTCGTTTTTTTTCATTCTTTTGCCGATCGGCGCGGGCCCTCGCACTCCCCCACCTCCCCCCCCGTGGAGTGTAGCTCTTGGCTGTTTTTGGCGCCTGTTTCGAGCAGGTGGGGCCTCCTCCATCGGACGCACTGTTGCAAATAGTCGCACTAAGCAAAGGTCCGGAGCCCCCCCCCCCCTCCCCCCCTCTTTCCGCCCAATGTCGAAGCGCCGAGTAAGAAAACGTTGGTGGAACTCCTTGGCAATCCGAGCCTGTAGTGGGAGCCCACGCCAGGAAGCACCCCGCTCGCCTCCTGTTTTCCCGGGGTCTCCTTGGGGGGTCGACGGCTCTGCTCCAGAGAGCGTGGCGCTCCCACGCCTCGAGTTTCTGACGTCCGGGAGCTCCAGGGTCGGGCTCCTCGTGGAAGGTTTCTGGTGGTTGAGCTCCTACGGCACAGTCGACCCGCAGAGCTGGGATGTGCAACCTTCCCAAGGGGTGCCCTTTGCATCCTTGCTTCCTGGGTCCGGCCTTGAATACTTTCGTTCGCCGCGCCCCGCTCGAAGCGCTTCGAACTGGGCGTCCGAGGGCCTTGCATCCTTATCGCGCATCCTTGCTATGCGGGTTGACCGTAGCCGAGTCGAGAGGGCGAGAAGAGTGGGAGAGCCCTCCTCCCCCCTCCCCATCCGCTGTCGCTCCTGCTAGGACGCCCCTCCTGCGCCTCCTCCTCCTCCTCCTCCTCCTGCGCCTCCTCCTCCTCCTCCTCCTCCTCATCCTCCTCCTCATTCTCCTCCTCCTCCTCCAGGGCGAACGCCCGGAGAGAGGGCGGCCTCGACCGCGAAAGGCGTCGCTTGGGGCCCCTCCTTGCCCCTCGGGGCCCCATTCTTCAGGGCCCCGTCTCTGAGCAGCAGGCAGGACGATGAGCGCTATGAGGAGGAGGAGGAGGAGGAGGAGGACGAGGAGGAGGAGGAGGAGCAGGAGGAGGAGCAGGAGGAGGAGGAGGAGGATGATGAGGATGAGGAAGGATGAGGATGGTGATGATGTTGCTGCTGATGATGATGCTGATGATGAACCTGTTAATGCTGAAGATGATGCTGATGGTGATGGTGATGCTGGTGATGATGCGGCTGATGATGATGATAACGATGGTGATGATGCTGATGATGGTGGTGACGGTGGTGATGATGCTGATGATGGTGGTGGTGATGTTGGTGATGTTGATGATGCTGATAGTGGTGATGGTGATGATGATGCTGATGATGGTGATGATGGTGATGGTGATGGGGATGGTGACGGTGATGATGACGATACTGACTATGACGTGGATGATACTCATGATGATGCTGCTGGTGATGATGGTGGTGATGGTGGTGATTGTAATGCTGATGATGAGTGTGATGCTGGTGGTGGGGATGATTATGGTTACGAGCATGGTAATTGAAATGGTGTGAGTGCTGATGATGATGATAGCAATATTGTCGATGATGACGACGATGATGATGATGATACTGATGGTGATACTGATGATGATGAAGAAGATGATAATGATGATGATGCTGCTGATGATGATGATGCTGATGATGATGATGATGGTGCTGGTGCTGGTGATGCTGGTGATGTTGATGCTGATGGTGATGGTGACGGCCACGACGAAAAGGAGGATGAGGATGAACATGAGGATGAGGATGAGGATGTTGAGAAGGAAGGGGGGTGACTGGGGGATGAGGAAATGATGAGGAGGAGGAACGCGGCGAACCCGAGGGCAGCTGTAGGGGGGAATGGGCTCAGGGCGGGATGCAATGACACCCAATCGCCACGTTCGCGCCAATAGGGCCCTAATATCCCAATCGTCTCCGGGACGCGAGTCTGAGCTCAAGAAGATAGCCCATAGGGGCCTAGTAGACCCATCCATCGCCCGTTCATCGCTTAGAGGGCCTCGTCGCCCATTCATCGCCTGTAGGGGCAGAATGGCCCGCCCCCCGCGAACCAGGGAGATGAAGAGGAGGAGAAGGAGGAGAGGGAGGAGAAGGAGATGAGGACGATGAGGATAAGGAGAATGAGGAGGATAAGCTCAGAAGAAGATGGGGAGGAGGGGATGATGATGATGACGATAATAATGATGATAATATTTATGATGATCATAATCATGCTTGTAATGATGATGTTGATCATGAGGAGGATTGGGGAGATGGTTAGGAGGATATTGCTGATGATGCATGTGAACATTAAGATGAGGATGATGATGAGGATGATGATATTGACAGTGATGATGACGATGATTGATGATGGCGATGATGGTGATGGTGATGGTGATGGTGATGGTGATGATGCTGATGGCGGTTATGATGATGTTGATGATGATGATGATGATGATGATGATGATGATGATGATCATGAGTGTGATTATGGGATGGTGATGACGATGACGATGATGAACATGATCATGGTGATACTACTGGTGATGATGATGATGCTAATGATAATGATGTTGATGCTGATGCTGATGATGGTGATGATGACGATGATGATGATCACGGTGATGTTGATGGTGATGGTGATTGTGATGATGGTGATGGCGATGGCGATGGCGATGGCGATGGTGATGGTGCTGATGGCGATGATTTCGCAGCTGCTGATGCTGATGGGGATAATGATGGTGCTGCTGCTGATGACGACGATGGTTATGATGAGGAGGATGATGAGGATGGGGATGAGGAGGATGGTGATGATCATGATCATGATCATGATCATGATGATGATGATGATGTCGGTGTCCATGTTGATGTCGATGTCGATGTCGATGTCGATGATGAGGATGATGATGGTGGTGGTGGTGATGATGACGATCATGATCATGATCATGATCATGATCATGATGACCATGATGATGGTGAAGCTAGTAATCATGACGACGAGGACACGACGGCAATGACAACGTCGACGACGGCGAGGACGACGACGATGCTGATTGTGCTGGTTGTGGTGGTGGGGTCGTTGTGGTGGTGACGATGATGACGAGGAGGAGGAGGAGGAGGAGGAGAAGAAGGAGGAGGAAAAGGAGGAGGAGGAGGAGGACGAGGACGAGGAGGACGAGGACGAGGAGGACGAGGACGAGGAGGAGGAGGAGGAGGTGAACAAGAGGGGCCCCTGCCCGTGCAGACCGCGAGAGGGAGCCTCCCCAGGCTCGCGGGCGCGGCGCGCGGTGCGGCGGGGGCGCCCGCTGCGCGCCCGGCCCGCGTGGCCGCGCCGGTGCCTGCAGTGCTCGTGCAGGCTGCGGGCGGCCCTTGGGAACCCCCAAACCGGGTGGTGAGATACCAGGTGGCGACCTGGAATCCCCAAAAAGGTCACCGCTGGGTTTGGGGACGCGGGGTCACCACCGGGTTTTGTGACTCCTGGACCCACCAGTGTCCGGGACATACTCGGAAAACCGCACGAGTCCCCAAAACGGGTGGTGACACCAAATCGCCCGAGACTCACCGCCAGGTGTTGTCACCACCACGTTTGGGGACTACCAAGGCCCGGTTGATGATGGAGCAGTAGCATGCCTATAGGCTTAAGTCGGGCCGTCCTCCTACAGGGGCATTTTCGACGAAGAATACAAAATACTCAGAAAATAATCAAAAAAGAGTCCCAGCATAGTCTGGGGACTATGTTTTTAGTATTTTTTAGATTTTTCTTGTGTTTTTGGTGTATTTTTCGCTTTTCGCCGAAAATCCCCCTGTAGGGGGGCAGGCCCGACTTAAGCCTACCAGAGAATGTTCTAAGAACTTGTCTGTGGTCTCCACGAAATTTTCTCAGAACAGTTCTGGCCGGGGCTGTCTTGTTTTCACACGTCGGGCTGGGCTTCTGTTCTGAGAACATTGTCCCCGTTCTTCGAACATGTTGGGGTTCTGCGAATATTTCGTGGTAGGCCTATAGAAATGCGGGGACGGTCGGTCCCTGCTCAACGGCTGACCTCTGCGCCATCGGGGGTCGAATCGATGCTTTTACGTCGGCGGCGAGGCAGAGGTATATTGAACCAGCGGCGGGAAGCGATGCGGGGCGACCGAGGAGCGAGTGGGCCAGCATGCGGGAGGAGGGACAGAGACAGGCAGAGCGGCCGCAGAGGCGGGGGGAAGCAGATGGCATCCGGACGCGGAAGAGTTCCGACCCGACGACATCGATAAATATCCACTGCGACTTGGCCAGGCCCATCCTGAACCCAGGAGCTGTGTATACGCACTCCTGGCCAAGCCAGGAGGGCGTGGCGTATACTCCGCTGTTGGGTTCAGGATGGGCCCACCGCCGCTCTATCGGCGATGTATCGCCGATTCCAGCTCGATGCTTCCGATCCCTAGGTTGGTCCCACCTTTACGTACCCCTCAGGGGCAGAAGCCGACAGAAGCGCACCGATCCCGCTCGAGCGTTGCCCCAAGGGGAGCAGTCACGAGCGCCGCCCGTCGCGCGTGTCGTGCGACGAGAGCTATCATGCACGTGCACCGATCCAGGCCTGGCCCTTCCTGAGGAGGAGGAGGAGGAGGAGGAGGAGGAGGAGGAGGAGGAGGAGGAGGAGGAGGAGGAGAGGAGGAGGAGAGGAGGAGGGGAGGAGGAGGAGGAGGAGAGGAGGAGAGGAGAGAGGAGGAGGAGGAGGAGGAGGAGGGAGAGGGAGGAGGAGGGAGGAGAGGAGGGGAGGAGGAGGAGGGGAGGAGGAGGAGGAGGAGGACAGAGAAGGAGGAGGAGGAGGAGAAGGAGGGAGGAAGAGGAGGTAGAGGAGGGAGGAGGAGGAGGAGGAGGAGGAGGAGGAGGAGGAGGAGGAGGAGGAGGAGGGAGGAGAAGGAGGGAGGGAGGAAGGGAGGAAGGGAGAAGGAAGAGGGGGCGGGAGGGCGGAGGGAGGGAGGGAGGGAGGGGGAGGCGGGAGGGCGGGAGGGGCGGGAGGAGGGAGGGAAGGGGGGAGGGAGGAGGAGGAGGAGGAGGAGAGGAGGAGGAGGAGGAGCAGAGGAGGAGGAGGAGGAGGAGGAGGAGGAGGAGGAGGAAGGGAGGAGGAAATGAGGAGGAAAGGGGGAGGAAAGGAGGATGAGGATGGGCATGTCTCCTTGGCTGAGCTCTGCGCCGATCGCTGGCCCTGGCTCCGCCTGGCCAGCACAGGCGTGTACCCAGGCCTCCCAGCTGGGGTCCGAGGGAATGGGCTCGAATGATCGCCCCGCATCGCCGATGCATCGGCGATTCGAATCGACGTGGAGCCAGAACGCCTCCACGCCGACGGCGCCGGTGTATCGCCGATGCATCGTCGATGCACCAGTGATGCGGCGCGTGCCTCCGACCCCATCTGCTCGGACCCCAGCTCGGAGGCCTCTGATGTGCGAAACTCGAGCATGAAGGGGGACAGGAGGGGGAAGGGGGAGGCGGAAGAGGAGAAGGTGGAGGTGGAGGAGGAGGAGGAGGAGGAGGAGGAGGGGCAGGGCGAGGATGATGATGATGTCGATGCGGAGGAGGAGAGGAGAGGAGAGAGGAGGAGGAGGAGGGGAGGAGGAGGAGGAAGAGAAGGAGAAGAGGAGGGCAGGTGAGATGCAGGCGGTGCAGACAGCAGGAGAGGAGAGGAGAGGAGGAGTGAGGAGGAGGAGGAGAGGGAGAAGGAGGAGGGGAGGAGGAGGAGAGGTGAGGAGGAGGGAGGAGAGGAGGAGGAGCAGCAGCAGCAGCAGCAGCAGCAGCACAGCAGCAGCAGAAAGCGGAGGAGAAGGATGAAGAGGTAGGAGGAGGCGGAGGAGGAGGAGGGGCGAGGACGGAGGATGGGAGGGAGGAGGAGGAGGAGGGGAGGAGGAGTAGAGGAGGAAGAAGGATGAGGTGGGGGGGGAGGAGGAGGAGGAGGAGGAGGAGGAGGAGGACCCCATCTCGAACGCCTCCGCTCGAACACTTCCCAGAGGCCAGCAGCCCCCCGATGCTGCCCCTCCGCCCCGCCCCGCTGCTGCTCGGCGCGTCGCCCGGGCAAATGCTCCCCTTCGGGGCGCGGCTCCCCGTTCGGCCGCCGCTGCAGTACGCCGCCCCGGACAAGCAGGAGTCTCCGGGGTTTCCTCCTCGCAATGGGCCTCTCCTCTCCTTCCGCCCTCCTCCCTCCTTCCTCCTCCTCCTCCCTCCTCCTCCTCCTCCTCCTCCTCTCTCCCTCCTCCCCTCCTCCTCCTCCTCCTCCTCCTTCTGCACCTCCACCTCCACCTCCACCTCCATTTCCTCCTCCTCCCCCTCCTCCTCCCCCCCTTCCTCCTCCTCCTCCTCCTCCTCCCTCCGCCTCCTCCTCCTCCCCCCTCCTCCTCCTCCTCCCTCTCCTCGTCCTCCTCCTCCTCCCTCCTCCTCCTCCTCCTCCTCCCTCCCCCCTCCTTCTCCTCCTCCACCACCTCCTCCTCCTCCTCCTCCTCCTCCTCCTCCTCCTCCTCCCTCCTCCTCCTCCCCCTCCTCCTCCTCCTCCTCCTCCTCCTCCTCCTCCTCCCCCTCCCCCTCCTGGTTCCCAGCTCTTGGTGGCTGCATGGTCGTGCTGACGAAGCTTCCCCTCGACCTGCTCCTCCTCAGTTGCAATTCTGGCTAGAGATTTCGAACTGCCTACTACAGCGCACGGATACCGCTGACTCCTGGGTGCTTTTTGCAATTTGTCAGTGGTCCTTGTTTGCCGTCATGGGTCCGTTGGTTTTGAGCGGAGTCTGTGTGAAGAGCGGAGGGCTCGCGCGGCCCATGGTACGTATTCCAGATGTCCTATTGGGACCACGTCAACCCGAATGGGATTGCCCGTGCGGATCATGCAGGAATTGGGCGTCACGAGGCATGTGCAGATATGGACGCGCAGCTCCTGTTCGCAAGCTTAGTGCCGCCAAGGCTGCTCATGCCACGTGTGCGAAGGAATCGAACGGGGGCCCCAGTGGCGCACGCCAGCGCGGCGGACCAACCACCGTGAACGTGATGAAGGACAGCTCCTTCGCAGGCAGCTTGTTCAATTCAGTGTTCCGCGCGGCCGAGAGGAGGAAACTGGTCCACCCACTCAGTGGGCACTCGCAGAAGGGGAGGCCGACCGTCTGGCGTTGCCCAACACCGTGCCAGTGCCGTGAGAAGCCAATCGGGGATCCCTCGATGCCGGCATCGCTCCACGCCGAGTGCACGGTGGACATCGACAGCGTCGAGCCCCACGGTCGAGAAGTTCCAGCTGTCCCTGGCTTACCAGTTTGAAACATATCCCTATCCCGATGTTCGACATCACCTCACCTCGATGCCGATCTTGAGGACTCCCTCAGTTTATGAGGGCCTATCCCTAAGATTGTCCTCGCAATTTGCTCGCCCATCTTAGGGATGGGGATACGTTCGAGGCTGGTTACTGGCGTCACGCGCGAGGAAGATGCATGCACGGTGTCCCAAGCTGGCCTGCCAGAAGGTGTGCTCACCGCTTTCGAGACTCGCGCGCGGAGACGGTTCAAGATCCTGGTCAATATCGAGAAGCAGTTCAAGACCGCAGTCGTCAAGAAGAAAGAGAGAGGATGCATATCGATTGCTGAACTTGCTGGCGCAGGCGTTGCTGGTAATCGCGTTGATTCTTCCACAGGCGGCGGCGATGAAACGCGGGACGCCCCACACCGCTAGGAGATGACAGCCGCCGAGTTCAATATATTTTGTGAGCTCGTTGCCAGCACAGTAGAGTTCGACGACACTGACAAGCAGCAACAGTTGCAGGAGCTATGGAAGACGATGCGTCGCGACAAGAAGCAGAGAATGACCCTGAGGTCGTTGTAAGTTGTAAGATGTTCGCCCGTGCATCAGGGCCGCACCTGACCTTGTGCAAAACCCGGATCCTAGAACAGACTTTTTTTTTGAGGCGTTTAATGCTAGAAGTGGTGCGCGGACCCTTGAGGATCGGATCCAGGCTTCAACGGTGACCGTGTTTGTGGCACAAGGAATTGTCGATGCTGATTGCGACCGTCATGATTTTGCGTCGCGGGCAGGCAGGCGTGGACGGAACCTTCTCGCAAGCGCCAGCCTTGCCGGCAAAAGGGGCCCGCAGGGGCGCGAGCTGTTGCCGCCCTCGCCAAGGCCTTCGCGGGCCTGCGTGGCGCCGATGATGCCTGAGATCGTGGTGCACCGTCGTCGGGCCCTCCACGCTGTTGTTTACTCCAGATTTCGTGATAAAAGGGAGGGGGTCTGGACCCGAGACAAGCCATTTCAGACCCCCCCCCCCCCCCCGCGTGGGAGAACCCTCCGAAAAACATCGTCCCCAGACCCCCCAAAGCCCTCCAGGATGGCCTGGAAGAGACCCCCCCCCGAAATGAGACCCCCCCCTCCCTTTATTACGAAATCTAGAGTACCCCTGATGATTCGGGGCTCTGACTGACCGCAGAGCCCCGGGCGCGCGCCGGAAACTCCGACCGCGGCCGGCGCCCGAGAGATTGCTCGGGGGGGGAAGCGGCGGCGCCGCCCGCAGGCCGCGCCGCGCTCGAACCGCGGGAGGTATCGGTGCGGCGCCGGCGCGTCGAAGACCCCCCTCCTTCGGGAGCCTCGAGACGGGGGTCAGTGCAGACGGGGGTCAGCCAGAGTGCCGGATCTTGCAGGATCCTGCAGCGCCAGGGTCGCATTGACCCGGGTTTGGGTGCAGGATTCTGCAGGATCCTGCAGGATCCGTCGCATTGACCCGGGTTTGAGTGCAGGATTTTGCAGGCCTGATTGACCCGGGTCTGGATTGACCCGGGTCAGAAGATCCCCGACTCCTTTTATCACGAAATCTGGAGGATACGTCGGGGTGGCCATCCTCGCGCGCGTCGGATGTGGTCCACCAGGGGGCGTCGGGGGCAGGAGACTGGAGCGCGGCTGGCGCCCAATCTCCTTCTCCTCCTCCTCCTCCTCCACCCTCCCTCCCTCCCTCCCTCCCCCTCCCTCCCTCCCTCCCTCCCTCCCTCCTCCCTCCTCCCCCTCCCTCCTCGCTCCTCCTCCTCCTCCTCCTCCTTCTCCTCCTGCCCCCATCTTCCCCTCCTCCTCCTCCTCCTCCTCCTCCTCCTCCTCCTCCTCCTCCTCCTCCTCCTCCTCCTCCTCCTCCTCTTCCTCTTCCTCCTCCACCTCCTCCTCCTCCTCCTCCGTCCTTGCAGGAGATTGGAATGCGAGCCCCCCTGAGGAGCCTGGCTTCGAGCGCGAAGCGAAGATTGGAACTTTCGCCCCGCGCCTCTCCGCGCGCGTGGCGCCCGTGTCCGGCCGCGCCATCGACTGTGTCGCTGGGAATGCCGTGGCCGAGGGGTTGCTGGAGAGCGCCCGAACAGATTGTTCTTGTACCAAGGGGCCCCACGGACCAGTGCAAGCCAGGTTGTCAACGGATGGCATGAAGCAGCGGCGCCGCGTTTATTTACGTATTCGGTTAGAAGCTCGGCACAGAAAGAAGCCTGGCCCCGCGTTGCAAAGTCCCCCTTCTCCCCCTCCCCCCCCTCCCTCTCCTTCTCCCCCTCCTCCTCGTCCTCCCCCTCCCCTCCTCGTCGCCGCCTTCCCTCCCCGAGCCTTGCCCTCGAGCTGGCGCTCGCTCGCCCCCTCTCCGCCCCCCTCCTCCCCGCGGGGCGCTGCGGCGCCAGGGGGTGGAGCCGCTTCGCGTCCGGCCGCGGATGAGGGGCCCGTGCCGAGACTTGCGGCGCGAAGGATTAGATTTTCGGATGCAATTCTTGGGAGGTCAACTTCAGATTCTGCCCTGGTCCGAAATCCGGGTGGATCCCGATCAATCCGGCCTAATCCCGCTTTAGGGGAACGAACACTGACATAAACATAAAAACTCAGAGGTCCGCGCGGATTTCTCGGATCCGCGCTGGACTCCCCCGGCGGCGCCTCCGGCGCCGCCCCTGGCGCGCTCCGCGCGCCAGGGAGGGGGTTCCAGCGCCGATCCGAGAAATCCGCGCGGACCTCCGAGTTTTTATGTTTATGCCACTTTTTGTTCCCCTACGCTTAGTCCGACTCAATCCCGCTCGGTCCGAGGCCCTTTCCAGCGCAACAGCCCCTCAAGGGGGCTCAAACATCTTTGGTCCTTCTGACGAAGGCCTCCCAATAGTTGTCCCCTAAATCACAGCTGGCGCGCCAGGAACCAACGACGGGGACCAGGCGAGGCCGCGCCCCAGGTCTGGGGGCTCCGGGCGAGGCTGGGGCTGGGGCCGGCGCCGAGGCCGGGAACCAGCGCCCGGGGGCGGCGGCGCACTCGAGGGCTCTCGAGCCGAGACCTTGGGCGCGATCTTTGGCCGAGGTCCAGGGCCACCTTCGACGCGCCGGCGCCACACCGATACCTCCCGCGGTTCGCACGCGGCGCGGTCTGCGGGCGACCCCGCCGCTTCCACCCCCGAGCAGTCTCGGGCGCCGGCCGCGGTCGGAGTTTCCGGCGCGCGCCCGGGGCTTTGCGGTTAGT
This sequence comes from Prorocentrum cordatum, assembly GCA_963575745.1. Classification (NCBI taxonomy): domain Eukaryota; class Dinophyceae; order Prorocentrales; family Prorocentraceae; genus Prorocentrum; species Prorocentrum cordatum. The sequence continues at coordinate 381,411 of CAUYUJ010012725.1, forward strand.
CAGAGCCCCGAATCATCAGGGGTACGGTAGGTTTGCGTCGTGTCGACCAGCGGCGACCCCAGCGCGGGCGTTCAAGGTTGAACGCCGCCGGCGACCCAGAATCGATCGATATTGAGCGATCGGACGTTGCGGCAGCGGCCGATCGTTCAAGGTTGAACGATCCCTGCGGTGTCAAGAACCAACGCTGGGGTCGGCACGGCACGAACCTGCCGTAACTCGGGTCAGGTTTAATTCGGGTGCGTTTTTCGGGAATCCGAACCCGAGTTGCCCCGGGCCCGAGTTGCCTCGGACAGTTCGGGCGTCCAGAGAGCCCCACATCTCATCAGGGGTAACTCGGGTCGGGGTTGATTCGGGTTCGTTTTTCGGGAATCCGAACCCGAGTTACCCCGGACCCGAGTTACCCCGGATAATTCGGGCGTCCAGAGCCCCACATCTCATCAGGGGTAACTCGGGTCAGGGCTAGTTCGGGTTCCTTTTTCGGGAATCCAAACCCGAGTTCCCCTGGGCCCGAGTTACCCCAGATAACTCGGGCGCCCAAGTTAGCTTGTGTTCTCAGGGCTCGGCTTTGCCAGTTTCGCGTGCGTTGGGGGGTTGCTGGCGCGCGTGCTTTTAGCGCTGGCCAGTTTCGGTTCTTCTCCGGCGCTGGCCCGGCCCACTCGGCGTGGCCAGACGTGTCGTTCGTTGATGGGCGTCTGCGCCGCGCGTCAGACTTCTTTTCAATCGCAGCCTTCCTGTTCTCTTCCGCGGTTCGGCCACTGATTGTTTTCAACGGCTGTCTCGCTGCCCCAAATAGTTTATCCTACGGATTGGCCTTTGGCCAGATGCCATTCCACCCAGTCAACCATGGTATTCTTGACGCTTCGCGTCTCCCCACCAACCCGACTAATATTCTGGCTGGGCGCCTCAGTCGTCCCGGTTTGCATGCTGCACGTGCGTGGGTTGGCGCCCTGTCGGTTGCTTTCCTTCTCTCGCCGCTTGGCCTTCTGGAATTTGTTTCGTGCAGGATTGGTTGTGTGCCTTCCTGCCGGCGCGGCAGGCTGTCGTCAGGACGGTCCGCTCTCTAGAATTTGTCCCGCGCAGGGTGTGTGTGTTCGCCTGCTGGTCTGGTCGGCTGTTGTTAGGACGGTCGGTCTAATATTCTGGCTTGGTGCCGCTTTTGTCCTGTTCTGCATGTTGCACATGCGTGGGTTGGCGCCCTCTTGGCGGCTTCCTGCTTTCGTGGCCTGGCCCTCACTAGTTATCTGGCATTGCGCCCCATTGCCTGTGATTGACACGCCCTCTGGACTTTTCCTTGCGGGCCGCCGAACAAAAAAGTCCCCCACCAACCCATCCAGAGACGATGCCCACGAGAGCTGACGGGGGGAGAGGAAGAGACACGCGCAGCCAAACAGCGAGGGAGGCCCGCCTGGACGGCGTGCTGGGGCCATCTCAGGGCCCGCGTGGCTGCTCGTCGGTCTCCTGGGGAGGTTCCGTGGCCATCTCAAGCCGTCTTGGGGTGGTCTCAAAGGCCTCTTAGAGCATCTTGGGAGCCATCTTGAGCCGGCTTGGGCTATCTTGAGCCATCTTGGAGGTCATCTTGGGCTCTTCGAGGAAGCTCGGGGGCCTCTTGGAGCCTTCTTGGAGCCCTTTCGGGGCCCCTTGGGGCGCTCATGGGACCCTCTTGGGGGCTTCTTGGGTGCCCTGGAGGGCTTCTTGGGGTCATATTGGAGGCGGTCGGTCAATAGAGGGGCGGTCCTCGATGTTCGTCCCCCCCATCGGGGGTCACGGTCCTCGTGAAAGGTATCAGAAATTGGCCCTCCCATTGGCCGAGAAAAGGACCCTTTTGCCACATCGGTTTCCCTCCAATAACAAACCAGGAAAAAGGGGGGGGTCCCTCCCCCGACGGAAGAGGGGTTGCGGAAAAGGAAATGGACCCTCCTTAAGCCACCTGTCGCCCAGAGGGCTGGTGGGAGTTTGATTGAGTTTCCAACCTCACCACTTCCAGCCTCCATGTGCTTGCCAGTGGAATCAAGTATTGGTGAAAGCAGGCGGAGCATGCCGCGAGTGCGGTCGTCAAGCCGCCCAGTGCAAGTCCGGGCCGCCGAAGAGCTCCCAACAAAATCAGGATGAGCCAGAGGAGGGGAAACTCTGTTGGCCTGGTGGAAAGAAGGGACTCAAGTCTCGAGGCAAGCACGAATGTCAATCCAGCTGGCTGTCCGTCAGCACCCCTGCTGGACCAGGCCATCGCAGCCACTTCGGCCCCAAATTGAATCAGGCCCTCGAAGCGCAGGAGGCCATACAGTGCGAACCCATGCCAAGAAACACCCTGCCTGCCTCCAGGGTGCCCTGGGTTTCTTGGGTTTCGATGGTTCGGCTATGGAGAGCGCGGCGTTCCCACACCAAATATCGATGGGCATCTTGGGGTCTCTGGGTTGGGTTTCTTGTGTAAGGCTTCTTGTGAATAGGCCCCCACTGCAGTGATGTCCTACTCCTGCCCTCATCCTCTTCCCCTGCGCGTGCGCTGTTTCTGCCTTCCCCCTCTTCCCTCCTCCGCGGGGCGTGGGCCGCTGCGCCCTCTCGGGCTCGGGCTCTGCGCGCGGGGGGGGACGGGGGCGAGCGCTACAGCCGCTACGGGTGGCGCAGTTCACCGCGAGGCCAGACCCACGGGACGCAGATGCACAATGCAGTTTTCAGCTTTCAGCGGGACCATGTAAACCATCGTCCGAGGTTCCACGCTGGGCTGGGGATTTGGTTTCGCTCCCAGTGTTAAGGCTTGCGTTGGGAAGTGTGCGACTTTGCGCGAGGCCCCCATCGCAACAGGTCGTGCCCAGTCATGACGTATTCGCTTGAGATTCCGGACCAACGTTTCTTGCAACGATGAGCGTCCCCGAAATGGCAAGTTGCAGCTACATTAGGTGCAGGCCGACTCGTACTAATCTACTTTCAGCACCTTCTTGCGTCAATGATCGAGGGGCTTCACCTTTTCCGTCATCCTTGGGAAGCGGACTGAACCCAATCTATTTTCAGCGCTCTCCTACTTCACGTTTCTGCCTACTTCTTCCGACCGATGGGTATTTGACAGAGTTGCTCACCAGAACTTCAGACTTGTGTTCACATGGTTTCAGCAAGTGCACTCGCATAGATCTGGCAACCGCATGGTGAACGCCACATCTCTTGTGTCATAGCTTGTGAGTCGGTATGTAGTGAAGCGGCTGCTGACCACAGCATGGTGTTTGAATGGCTCTGATTTGCGCGCGCGCGGCGGTGCGCGCACGTCGCCCTCATGGTCTTGGCTGGCGGAGGAACCTGCAAGCACACACACACATTATTTTAGATCAACTCACGCGCACCGCATTCCATGGTTTTGCGGGGGGTGACGGGGGGCGGGAACTGGTCGGCCAGAGGGATGCCGACGCAGCCACTTGGGACCCTCGCTGAAGCTCTCTGTGGTGCCATGGAGCCTGTGAGGTGCGTGCCAGAAGGGGGCCGAGTCACCATGCGGACGCAGCCAATGGGGTTTTCCGTGGCGCTCACCATGGGGCCGTGATACGTGTGAGCGGTGCGCCAGAAGAGACCCGAGTCACCATGCGGACCTTGTCACTGGGGCCTTCGAGGGAGCCCCTTAACGGGGGCACGAGATGCGAGATGGATTGTGCTGGAAGGGGCCCGAGTGACCATGCGGACGCACCAATGTGGGTTTTCGGTGCAGCTCCCCGTTGGGCCACAAGGCGTGTGAGGCTTGCACCAGAAGGGACCCGAGGCACGATGCGGACGCTGCCATCAGTGCCTTCGGTTGAGCTCTCTATGTTGTCACGACACGTGTGAGGGGTGTGCCAGAAAGGACCCGAGTCGCCATGTGGAAGCAGCCATTGGGGCCTTCGAGGGAGCTCCCTATGGGACCACGAAACGTGTGAGAGGTGTGCCAAAACGCACCTGCGGAAGTCAAAGCAAGGAGGAGGAGGAGGAGGAGGAGGGGGAGGAGGAGGAGGAGGAGGAGGAGGAGGAGGAGGAGGAGGAGGAGGAGGAGGAGGGGAGGAGGAGGAGGAGGAGGAGGAGGGAGGAGGAGGAGGAGGGAGGGGGGGAGGGAGGGAGGGAGGGAGGGAGGGAGGAAGGGAGGGAGGGAGGAGGAGGAGGAGGGAGAGAGGGAGGGAGGAGGGAGGAGTCGCGTGGCGCTGCGAATTCAAAACGAGGGCCCAACTCAAAGGCGGGTTAGGGAAAACACAATTCGTGCGTCCACTACCAATTTTGCGAGACGGTGCTCCGCCAAAGTTGACACTACCTCAATGGAGCACGTTTCGCGAAATGCAGACCGCCCCGTGGATGAAGGACAACATCTGGATGTTGTCTTTAGTGTCGCCCTGAGCTTCGCGTCACAACGTGTTCGAACCTTTGCGGCAATCCCGGATCGTGTTTCTGTGCGCCGTGCATCGGGGGCGGAAAAGAGGGGGGTGATGACTAGGGGGGGTGGATATCATGGCGGGGGCCATGATATTTCCCCAGACCTCATGACGCCTCTTCTTACTTCATTACGTCCCTGGCCCCCCCGCTGGGCCGCGCACATGCCGCCGGTCATGATTTGCAACCCCCCCTCTTGGACACCCCCCTCTTGGCCGCCCCCGAACAGGAACGCTTCGCCAGCGTGGACGTCTGCTTTCAGGTCATGCGCATGGCGTCCCCGGGGCAGTACGGCCACCGGGCGCGCTGCGCCGACGTCGCCGTCGTGAACGGCGTTGTCCGCCCTGCGTCGCCGACCTCCTCCCGTGTCTTCAGGATCCTGCCGCAGCAGTGAGGATGCGCGTCTGCCCAGCCTGTGCATCGGGCGATCTGAATTCGACGTCGATCCGAGACCGTATAACTTGGGCTCCGTTGCATGTGGCCCCATCGCTTCAGGCCGCTCAAATGGGGTCGAAGTAATCGGAGACTGTGTATCGCCGGGCATCGCCGATGCATCGCGGACGTCGCCGAACTTGCCGATGCATCGCCGACGTCGCCGATGCATCGGCGATGCGGCGCGATCCTCCGACCCCATCTCCTTGGACCTCACTTTGGCCGCCGCCGAGATACCTCGGGCTCCCCACCCGAGAGGCATGGCCTTTGCAGAGGACCGTCTCTGTCCCTCGCACCTCCCCGAGAGACCTGCGCCGGCGCCCTGCTCTGTGCACGGGCGCCCGTGCCTCCGAAAGCGTGCGCGGTGCTGCTCTGCGCCTCGATTTCGTCGGCCGACGGGCAAACGCTGTGCAGGATTTTCCAGCGACTGGCCCCGCATAGGGGGAGGCCGCAACGGGCGCGCCCCCTGCAAGCGGCAGGCGGTGCAGGAGGAGGAGGCGGAGGAGGCGGAGGAGGAGGAGAAGGAGGAGGAGGAGGAAGATGGGAGGAGGGGGAGGGGGAGGGGGAGGGGGAGGGGGAGGGAGAGGGGGAGGGGGAGGGAGGGAGGAGGAGGGAGGAGGAGGAGGAGGGGGAGGAGGAGGAGGAGGAGGAGGAGGAGGAGGAGGAGTTGTACATACAGGTGGTGTCGTGCGTGGCCTCGTGGCGGGCTGTGCCCGTGGCCCGGCTCACCAGCCACTGGGCATGGTGGTCGTTTCCAGGCGTGCTCTTTCGGCAGCTCTGGGTCGCTTTCGCTCTCTGTAGCAGTGGTGCTGCTGATGTACGACGCTTGATGCTTCTCGACCAGCTGAGAAGAATGTACATACAAGCTCGTCTACAAGGCCACTTTCATCTGTCATTTGAAATTCAGATTGTGCTGGTCGGCAGACCACGCTTCCTGCCAGCACGGTTCGAACACTCGATCGTTGCCATCGTCGTCGTCCTCCCCTGCCTCCTGCCCCCCGCTGGTTCTCCGACTTCCCCTTCTCACTCCTTCCTGCTCCGTCTCATTCTTTGGCTTCCTGCTGCTCCACCTCTTCCACTTCAGCACAGCATCGGGTTGACAACAATGTAGTGAACGCGGGCCATGAGCGTTTTTTTCTTTTATTGCTCGGGGCACGACGGGCGTCATGGCTTCCGCGCCCCCCCCTTTGACGCAGCGCTCCCCCCCCCCGGTGCGTTCCGGGCACTGCCGCCTTCGTGCGCCTCGTGATCCGCACGGGTGTCCGCATAGGAATCCGCATAGGAGTCTGGTCCGCAATCGTCGTCGTCGTCGTCGTCGTCGTCGTCGTCGTCGTTCGTCGTCGTCGCTCGTCGCTCATCGTATGCTCGTTGCTCGGTGCTGGGGGCCCTTGGGGGCCTTCACGTCCACCCATGCAGGGGTTTGGGGGGAGGCTCGTGCATGCCGCGCCCGAGCACCCGGATAGGCTATCCGGTCGGCTCTTCCATCTTGATCGGATTGGGACGGCGGCCGGCGATCGCCGTTGATCATGATCGTCGTCGTGCGCGCGGGCGCGGCTGTGGTGCTGGAGCCACACGGCGGTGGGGGGCGCTATGTCATACCCCCCCCCCCCGCCCCTGACCCATGACGCCCGCCACCGCCGAAAACAAAGAAACGCGCTCCATGGAACAATCATAGCTATGCACGCACCTTGGCCCTAGAGCTCGTGCCTCAGATGCCGCTGGTTCGAACATGCACCAGGCAGAAGCAGAGGGTGTCGAGGATATGGATCCGGATGAGGAGGAGGCGCGGCACAATAATGCAGCAGTGGCCACCGTGTCGGGTGGACACATGGCATTGTTGGCAGAGCCGTGCGGGCAACGAGTTCGGTCACGATGATTCGCGTGTGCAGGACTTCCTGGGTCCTGGAGCGGCTGGTCTGGTTTGCACCACTCGCGGAGGAGCACGCGGACATCCGAGCACGGCCGAGTAAGATATTGGACGCACGTGCAGTATCTTGGGTCACTTGGGGTCGCGGGCTGTGCCGCATCAGAACAGGTTGGGGTCACCTGTCGAACTCAGGAATGACGATGACGAGCTCAGCCCCGCCATGTACATCTTAATCTTGATCGTGCCAGGAGGGAGAACGATGGGAAAAGAGATGCCACTGTACGCAGCTTGAACTTCGTGGCCCGTTCCAGACTCGTTCTCCACGCCCTGTCCGTCGTCGTCCTGCTCCCTTCCTTCGTGGCTGGCGGGCCAGACTCGGCGCGGCCGAAGCGATTGCGGTGCTGGCCTCGGGGACGGGGGGCAACAAGCAAGCCACAGGGCTGGACACGAGATAGAGGCACGGGTGGATGGCGACACATTTTTGTTGGTCTGCGGGGCGAGAGCGAACCTCTTCCGGTAAGGGGTGGATGGCGACACAGGGGGGCCTGGGTCTCTAGGTCAGGGTACTGTTGGCGCCAGTCTACCTGGAGCACAGTGTTAGTGCTCGAGGGCAGCAGCGAGTTCCTGGAAGCTAGAGGCGCGGCGGCCAGGGGGCAGAGGGCGCCGCGGGTGCTAGGAGGGGAGTGCTGCACGCATGCTACTTCTCGGGAGCCAATTGGGCCGCGGCCACTCTAGGGTTCTCCTGGGAGCTTCCTGGGGGCCTCCTCGGGCCTCTTAGGGGGCATTTTCTTGGGTGTCTTTGGCACGTCTGCCGCAGTCGGAGGCCGTCTGGGGGGCCTTCCCAGTCATGGCAGCGCTCGGACGTGTGTGTGTTTTTTCCGACGGGCGCGGCGGGACGCTGGCCATTGCAGGTGAAGCGGCGATAGGAACCAGCCGACAGCGTGGTGCCGTCCGAGCGTCCCCGAACGTCTCCCTCGGCTTCATCCTCGTCGAGACGTTTTTGTATCCCCGTCGGCGATAACAAACGCGACGCCGGAGAGGGGTGGCGAAGGGGCTGGTCACGTCAAGATTCGCCTCGGCGCCACTTGGGGATGCTTAGGACAGGTTACTTCCCAGACGGCGCTGGCGCGAATCGTGATGTGGCCAGGGACGGGGGGGAAGGGGGCAGGGGGCCTGTCACGGGCACGGTTGCGAAAAATAATCAATTGACTCCTCATTCGCCTCGTCCTCATCACCTGACCGCTCCGCGCCCTCCTCGTGCTCGCTTCTCCCACCTCCCCTGCCTCTCGCCCCTCCCCTTCCTGCTCCTCCCTGTGCTCGCCCTCGTCCTCCTCGCTCCCCCCTTCTCGCCCATGCGATATATAGCTGCCTCAAACGGAGCTCGCGTTTTTCTTCGTAACCTGGGTCCTTCGCCTCCACCTCCTCCCCTCTCTTTCGTCGGCGGCGAACCCTGGGGCCAGAAGCAACGACAGGGGGGGAGATAGGCATGGGGGGGACGCATCGACCCCCAGTCGTGCTATTCAACGCCGACAAGGGGTCCCATGGCCCCACCACGTCGAGGAACGTGTGAATTCAATCTCGGGGGCCAATCGCCGATCTATCGGCGATGTATCTCCGATTTCGGGCCGATGTTTCCCTTCCCTTGCCAACCCCCCCTCTGTCGCTGCCCCTCACCAGAGGGGGGGGGGTCGGAGGGGGCGGGCCTTTTTCAGAAGGCCTGAAAATCCAACGCGTCTTCTGAACAGTTGCTCAAGTTTCTTCCGAAGGCACGGACAATGTTCGGCGGGCCGGGGGGGTTCCGAGAAGCTTCGCCGCCTTCTGAGAAGGCCTGCCCTCTCTCTTCCCCCACGGGCGCGCCGCCTAATTGTGGCGTTTCCTACAAGAGGCCCATGCCAAGACACACCCTGCTTGCCTCCGGGGTGCCCAGGGCTTTCTGTTGGGTTTCGATGGTTTTGCTACGGAAAGCGTGACGATCCCCCACCAAAAGCCCATGGACGTCCTGGGGTCCTTGTGGAAGGTTTCTTGTGGACTGGCTCCCACTGCGCCTCCCTCCTCCTCCTCCTCCTCCTCCTCCTCCTCCTCCTCCTTCTCCTCCTCCTCCTCCTCCTCCTCCTCCCCCTCCTCCTCTCCTCCTCCTCCTCCCTCCTCCTCCTCTCCTCCTCCTCCTCCTCCTCCTCCTCCCCTCCTCCTCCTCCTCCTCCTCCTCCTCCTCCTCCTCCTCATCCTCCTCCTCCTCCTCCTCTCCTCCTCCCCCTCCTCCCCGCTCTGGCCCCGCGTCCCCCAGGCGCTGCCGCTCTGCCCCGTTTCTCCTCTCCTCTCTCTCTCTTCTCTCTCCCTCTCTTTCTCTCTCTCTCTCTCTCTCTTTTTATCTGGGGCTGCCACCGCTGCTCCCTCCTCCTCCTCCTCCTCCTCCTCTCCTCCTCTCCCCTCTCCCTCCTCATCCCCCTCCTCCTCCTCCTCCTCCTCCTCCTCCTCCTCCTCCTCCTCCTCCTCCTCCTCCTCCTCCTCCTCCCCCTGCCCTGCGTCTCCGCCTGCCTTTGAGCAGAGCTGGAGCTCGGCCTGCGCCTCCGTCTCCGGCACTCGCCTGCTGGGCTGCGCGCTCCAGATCGGGGGGGGGGTGGAGCGTTGGGATGGAGAAGAGGAGGAGGAGGATGAGGAGGAGGTGGAGAAGATTGAAACTTGTGGAAAAGAGAAGCAGGAGGAGGAGCGGGGGATGAGACGAGGAAGCTAATGCTCCAGTGGACGCGCCCAAGGTGCGCCTGACGTCCGAGCAGCTGGTGCCCAAGGTCTTCAAAGACACCCGCAGCTTCGCGCAGTTCCGGCTGCCTGACGTCAGCCCCGCGTCTCGCGTCCTGCCGCCTCTCGCGCTCGCGTCGTGGACAAGCCACGGCGTTCTTGGCCGTCTTCGCCTCGGGGGGCCCTCGCCAGACCGAGGTGTTGTCGAACGGCTACTCGGGATGAACAAAAAAACTTGCCTTGGGGAGGAGGAGGAGGAGGAGGAGGAGGAGGAGGAGGAGGAGGAGGAGGAGGAGGAGGAGGGGGACGGGGGGTCCAGGAACCACGTGTTGAACAAGTCTGGCTGTGTGCCCTGATTCGGGGAACATCTGGAGATGGGCATCCAATCGCGTTGGCATGTCCGGCACATGTGCACGTAATTATTATGGTTCTTCTCGTGCGCGAAGAAAGTTCAGTTGGGAATTGTTGCCCGGCCTGCTCGGCGTGATTGCGGTCGGGGACCTGTCAGGGAGGGCGGGAGTTGGCGGGCCAGAGCGAGCCACCATCGCCCCCTGCCCCTTGAAAGCACCTGCATGACAGAACACTGGGACAAAGCCTGACCAAGCTAGTTATTGTTTCTGCGTTCCTCGAGCCATGGTGGAAACCCTGGGGGAACATGTTGGGGCGGGATAGAGAGAGAGAAAGAGAGAGAGAATGGGAGAGGGAGAGAGAGAGAGAGAGAGAGAGGAGGCAGATGAGGAGGAGGATAGGGAGGATAGTGAGGACGAGGAGGGGCAGGAGGAGGCCTCTTCGGGGCCTCGGGGCCTCCCAGGGGGCCCGCTGTGGGGCCGATGCTCGGCTATCTTGGGGCCCGCCTGGGGCGCTTTAGGGCCGTCTTAGAGGTCTCGTTGGTCGTAGGTGGCACTTCGTAGAGAGTCTCCTTTTAAAAAAAGAAGGACCCCTCCACAAAGTTAGTGAGGCCCCTCGGGACATGGCAAATTCTTATCGCTTCGCGTATCCCCTCCAGTTCGCCCGCGCGCGCGTCCGGCCAATTAGTTTCGGCCGCAGCCCGACCGTTACTCGCCGCCGCTGGCGCCTTCGCCCGCGGCTGTAAAAAAAGTATCCCCTCCAGTATAGTCCAGCCTTCCAGCAGATTCCGTGCTTCCCCCGCGCCACGCCCCAGCCTACCTGGCAGACTCTGTGCCGCTGTCGCGGCCCTGGCCCTTGGCGCCCTGCGGCGACATGGTCAGTCTGTACCTGGTCGATCCTGGCCACAGCGTTTGTGCTCATCATGCTCGCCCGGCTCCGTTCCTGGCTCCGCACCGCTTTCCGGTTCACCAGCAGCGGCAGCGATCCCCAGAACGCGGCATGGCATTTGCACTGTGCTGGACTGGCGTCCCGGCGTGCAGTTCCTAATTCCACCTCTGGCACCCCTGCCTCAGGATTGCAAGATGCATCAGCTTCCCTGGGCGTTGCAGACCAGCCATCCAGTTCCATCAGCCGCTGCTGCACCTCAGCTGCCGCTTCTGAGTGCTGGCCCGGCCAGCTTGCGTGTCGCTTAGTAGCTAATTCGGCTGGCCCGTGCCCCGGACCCCCTTTCGCCGCCTGCCCTCCTGCTGCGCGGCCGCGACCAAAAAAAATATCCCCACCAGCGCGCTTGGTGCGTCATTTACGCCATTGCATTGTTGCTTCGTTCTGACGGCGCGCGGCTGTACCGCTTGCGCTCGCGAAAAACATATCCCAACCAGCCCATCCAGAAATGGTGTCCATGAGAGCTGACGGGGGGAGAGATTGAGAGACACGCATAGTTAAACAGCGATGGAGGCTGACCTGGCCGGCGTGTTGGTTTTTTAGCGGCCTCTTGGGGGGGCTCCGTGGCCATCTCGAGCCGTCTTGGAGCGGTTTTGGGGCCTCTTGGAGCATCTCGGGAGCCGTTTTGAGCCAGCTTGTGGTATCGTGGGCCATATTGGAGGTCATCTGTGGCTCTCTGAGGCCGCTCGGGGGCCTCTCGGGTGCCTCTTGGAGGCCTTTTGGAGGCGTCTTGCGGTTTCTTGGGTTTGCTCTCGGAGCTCTCCAAGGAGCCTCTTGGGAGCCGTGGAGGGCCTCGTGGTGCCATCTTGAAAGCGGTCGGTCAAGAGAGGGGGGGTCCTCGACGTCTGCCCCCCCCACCCCCGGGGGCCACGATCCTCGTGAGGGGTGTAAAAATGTGCCTTCCGACTGGCCGAAAAAGGACCCTCTGACACATCGGTCCCATCCAACAAACCCCAGGGAGGGGAGGGGGAGGGCACCCCTCCCCGAAGGGAAGAGGGGCTGTGGAAAGAAATTACTCCGACGGAAGAACCCCACATAAGAATCCTCTGGGCGAATCTGGAAAAAAACCATCACCGTCGTCCTCGTGGTTGGTGAGGCGGCGTCCTGGCTGTCTCTTCTGCGTATATTTCCTGTCGCCTTGGCGCGGGCCCCCCTTCCACTCCTTACGTTGTCCCCATCCTCGCCCCCCTGTTTGTTCCGCGCCCCGCCACCTCCTCCCCTTCCTGTTGCATGAGCGCGCATGTCGATGTTCCTCGGCGCCGTCGCCGCCACGGCCAGCACAGGCGCGTTCTCTACTGGTCACGTCGCGCAGCCGTTGGGACAACCCCGCGGGCCAGGCTGTCGGGACAACCCCGCGAGCCGTTGGCGCGCAAGACCAAGCCGTTGGGACAACCCCGCGGGCTTCGAGCGAGGCGCAGCCGCGCTCAGGCGGAAGGCAGCACGAAGCCCAGCTCTGCCGCGAGCTGTTTCGCCTCCGCCCGGGGCAAAACCGCCTGAGACTTCCTCCATATTCAGGCTTGAGGAGCCCAAAAGTGACGACAGCTACAGGGTTCCGATGACCCGCTCGGATTACCAACATGATCTGCGGGCCCCATAAGGAGGGGGCTCCCGCCTGAGACTTCCTCCAAATTCAGGCTTGACGACCCCAAAAGTGTCGACAGTTACAGGTTTCCGATGACCCGTTCGGATTACCAACGTGATCGGCGGGCCCCTATAGGGAGGGGGCTCCCGCCTGAGCCTTCCTCAGAATCTCACAGACGAAGCTCCCGCCTGAGACTTCCTCCAAATTCAGGCTTGAGGAACCCAAAAGTGACGACAGTTACAGGTTTCCGATGACCCGCTTGGATTACCAACATGATCTGCGGGCGCCATAAGGAGGGGGTTCCCGCTTGAGACTTCCTCCCAAATTCACTCACAGACGAGGCTCCCGCCTGAGACTTCCTCCATTTTCAGGCTTGACGAGCCCAAAAGTGACGACAGTTATAGGTTTCCGATGACCCGCTCGGATTACCAACATGATCTGCTGGCCCCATACGGAGGGGGTTCCCGCCTGAGACTTCCTCACAATTTACTCACAGACGAGGTTCCCGCTTGAGACGTCTCCAAATTCAGGCTTGAGGAGCCCAAAAGTGACGACAGTTACAGGTTTCCGATGACCCGCTCGGATTACCAACATGATTTGCGGGCCCCATAGGGAGGGCGCTCCCGCCTGAGACTTCCTCCCAATTCACTCACAGACGAGGCTCCCACCTGAGACTTCCTCCATTTTCAGGCTTGACGAGCCCAAAAGTGACGACAGCTACAGGTTTCCGATGACCCGCTCGGATTACCAACATGATGTGCGGGCCCCATAGGGAGGGGGTTCCCGCCTGAGACTTCCTCACAATTTACTCAACGATGATGAGGATGAGGATGATGAGTGGTGGTGAAGATGAGTGGCGAAGAGGATGATGATTGATTGTGAGTGGTGGTGGCGATGATGATGTTTGAATGAGGATGATGCCGATGCCGATGATGATGATGATGTGTCGTGAGCGTGTGAGAGAGTGCGAGTGATGATGATGATGATGAGTATGTGAGTGACTAAGCATGTGAGAGAGCATCATCGATGATGCTGATGAGGTTGATGATGAGAGAGTGTGAGTGAGTGTGAGTGGGTGTGTGTGTGTGTGTGTGTGTTCCTGTCCTGTTCCTGCGCGGGGTGTCCAGAGAAAACAAGAACCCCACGTTGGATGTGGGGAAAAAATCACCTTTAGACCATTTGTCGCCCAGAGGTCTGGTGGGATTACATATGATTTTGTTTCATTGCTCATTTTTTCCCTACCTAGGCTCTGCCTAGAAGGGTTCTTACTCTCTTGGCTTACAGGGGCCACGCAGTGGGGCTTGCCCCGGGCGGTTCCCCCGGCATCCGCCCGCGGTTCCCCCAGAAACGCCCCCTTTGTTTAGCGTTGTTTATCTCATCCTAGCTTCGCCTAGCTTAACTTACCTCAGCTGAGCTTAGCCTAGCCTAGCTTGGCTTAGTTTAGCCTAGCTTAGCTTTGCTTAGCTCAGCTTAGCTTAGCTCAGCCTAGCTTGGCTTAGCGCAGCGTAGCATTAGCATAGCGTCGCATAGCATAACATGTTATATCATACCATATCATAGCATAGCATAGCATAGCGCAGCATAGCATAGCACATCATCGCATTTCATAGCATCGCATAACACATCATAGCGCAGCACATCATAACTTATACTATCACAGCGTAAATTAGCTTATCATAGCACCGCGCAGCATAGCATAGCATAGCATAACATCGCATAGCATAGCATAGCATAGCGCAACATAGCATTGCGAATCATATCATAGCGCATATCATCATAGCATAGCATGGCAAATCATAGCGCATCATATCATGAAATGGCATCGCATATCATAACACAACATAGCATGTCATAGCCTAGCACCGCATAGAATAACGCAGCATATCATAGTATAGCACACCGCAGCATATCATATCATTGCATACCATCGCGCAGCGTAGCATATCATAGCATGGCCAAGCATAACATAGCAAAGGCTAGCATACCCTAGCATAGCACAACGCAGCATAGCATAGCATGTACGATTAATATTACTATTACTACTACGACTACTACCACCACCACTACTACTACTACTACTACTACTACTACTACTACTACTACTACTATTACTACTACTACTACTACTACTACTACCATTACTACTACTACTACTACTACTACTACTACTACTACTACTAGTAATACTACTACTACTACTACTACTACTACTATTACTACTACTACTACTACTACTACTACTACTACTACTACTACTACCACTACAACCACTACTACTACTACTACTACTACTACTACCACTACAACTACTACTACTACTACTACTACTACGACTACTACTACTACTACTACTACGACCACTACTACCACGACTACTACTACTACTACTACTTCTACTACAACTACTACTACTACTACTACTACTACTACTACTAGTACTAGTAGTACTACTACTACTACTACTACTACTACGACTATTTCTACTGCTACTACTACGACTACTAGTATTATTTCTACTACTACTACTACTACTGCTACTGCTACTACTACTACGACTACTACTACTACTACTACTACTACTACGACGACGACGACGACGACGACGACGACGACGACGACGACGACGACGACTACTACTACCGCTACTGCTACAACCTCGACGACGAGGAGAAGGAGGAGGACGGCGTTTACCGTTACTACTAATACTGCTTTCCTCGGGGCTCCAACTCCTAGGTAGGTCGCTCTGGGATAACCCATATCATTCCGTACCATCCCAGCCAGACCGGAGATCGCCCCCTCCCCCACCCCCACCCCCACCTGTCATCCCTGTCGAATTATGCCATGCCCGCGCTGCAAGTGTTTGATCATACAAACAAAAAAGTAGACCAGAGGTGTTTCAGCACAGAGCTTGCAGATGCTCTGCCCGCGCGCCCCTGCTGAACACATGGAAAATCACGATGGGCTTAGCAGTCTCGTCCAGAACCCGCATTGCCATCTCACCACGCGGCGCATCTGTGTTGATCAACCGTCGGCCCAGATTAGCAGGTCGACCCTGCCAAATCAAGGGTACCCTTGGGTCCTGTGCCTCGCGAAACGTGCCTGCTTACACCCCTATGGCGATGAGGCCTTCGGAAAGGGTCTCGTGTCCTCCCGCGCGCCCTTTTCAAATCAAGGCCGGCTGTAGCATGCCCCGCGCGCACGGTTCCGCTCCCGATAGGCTTGGGCCGCACGCGCGCGCCGCAGCGCGTGTGCGTCGAGATCTTTACCAGAACCATCGGTGCGAAAACACCGCTTGCTGTTCAACAGGAAGTCTGCCAGGATTCTTGCATATTCGCGAGCGCGCATTTCCTTTTCCTGGCATCGCTCGGACGTGTGCATTTTTGCTTCGGCGAGGGCCATCGAGGAGCATCCTTGATCATGTGGCGAAAAAGCCACGCACGAAACCGAACAAAACACAGGGAATGGACGTCCGAGCGATTGCGAGTTTTCTTAGGCAGTAATTTAGTAGATGGTTGCGTTGATGATTCGTTTCTTGACGGCGCGCAGCTGCTCTGTGTCGCTCAAGAGCGACAAAGAGCGCGCGCGCACTTCCTCGCTCCTCAGCGCCACTGCATCACCGCCATTCTCGTCGTCGTCAATCGCCGCCGTTGCCAGCATCATCAGTCCATCGCCTTCGCCACCCCACACATAGATATCAGCATCGTCATCGTCGTGGCTACCATCGGCGCCGTCATTGGCTCTGCCGTCGTCATCGTCATATCGCCACCACCATCGCCAGTAGCATCTTCGTTGCCGCCTGTGTCGGCGTCATCAGGATACCGCGCGCGCCCGAGCCACCGACCCGCATTGTCGCGCCCGCGCGCCGGCGCAGCCAGCTAGACCCGTTTGATGATTTCATCGGTAAGCGCCGTTGCGGCCACGCCAGCTGTGCGAAACCAGCTGGCCGCTCTGCGCGCGAAGCCTCCGTGCGTCAGCGCAGCCGCAGAGATACGACAGCCGGTGCCAAGTAATCTCCTCGATTGCGGCCGCACGGGTTGTGCAAAACAAGTTGCGGGTGAGAGGGTGGGACGTTTGCGCGAACATCGGGGTTGACGGCTTCAAGCTCCGCAACGCGGTTTGCACCCCATGTGTTGCACCACAGTTTTCAGCCACTACAGAATGCACCACCGTGGCTGCACGTTGACAGTGCAAGCTGGCAATATGGACAGATTGTTTGGCGGTCCACGCTCCAACTGGTTTGCGGGATACCCGAAACTTCAGAGATGTTATCTCATGGCCACCGCGCGTTCACCGGTCGTCATGTCATTACGGAATGGAAACCGGTTTTTCTGCGGTGGCGCCTCCATCCTCCAATTTGTTTTGGCTTCGTGATAATCGTAATTGGATTGGAGGCGCAATTCCAGAAATTGATGGGCGCAATGCCGAAAACAACGCAGGGCTCTCCTCTGGTTAGCCAGTATCAGACGATACGCGCACCGTGCGATTGATTCATTGCTCTTTGCAATGCGTTTGCAACCTAACCGAGGCTGGGAGTTGGTCGTTCTGCTGCCGTCATATTCTCACTGGGTCCCAGCTCCGTTCGTGGAAGGCGGGGTGTAGAAGGAAGGCAAATGGTGACGAATGGGAGCGGAACGAGGACAGGGACGAGAAAACGGAATCAGAGTTTGAACACGAGCACGACAAGGGGCACGCACCAAGAGCAGGAGGAGCAGCAGGGTAAACGCACAACGGGAGGGGTGCAGTGGCGGAGTGGGTGGGTGGAGCTTCTGGAGACGTAGGCGACGAGCAGCAGGAGTAGCAGCAGGCCAGCAGGTGGATATTCGTACGCATGGGGCGAGTCAAGTAATTGATTTCGTTGCGCTCAGCTCGCCGGGATCAGGTTGACTCCAACGGGCAGCCAGCCGTCGATGCTAGAAGTAAGCCGCCGCCTCAGCCCGAGGAGGAGGAGGAGGACGAGGGTGAAGGCCGCCGAGATCAGGGCCTTTGGGTTTGTCGGCAGTTCAAGGCTGGGGCCCTGAGGGGATGGACCCCAAGGATAAGAAGGTGTCCAAGCTTTGATTTTCACTGCCTGAAGCAACTCGTCCTTGAGCCTCCATCCCTCAGGACCCCAACTCGTGACCATCGAGCCCGAGTCTTGCCACGGGCCTCCAAGGACTCGATGGCTTCGAGCCGCCAGCCTGCTGGAGCTCTCGGCCCCATCCCCAGCAGGGCCGGTTTCTCATCTCGAGCCGTTGCTTTACGGATCGGGTGCCCATCACCAGCCTCGAATCTATCCTTACCCCTAAGATTGGCATTCCAAAAGGCAATGACGATCTTAGGGATACACTCAGAAAACCGAGGTAATCCCTAAGATCGGCATCGTGATGCGGCGATGCCCAGCATAGGGATGGGGATATGTTCCAGGCTAGTAAGCCCAAGAGCGCCCCCCACCCCCTAAGGCGTCCAGAGTTGTCAAATCATTCGGGCACGATTTGCTTCGAGCCGCTGGAGGTCGGGGGAGGCACGGTGGCTCGAGGGGGCGACGTCCCCACGGAGGCTCTGCCCATCCTGGGATCGCTTCCGAGAGCCTTTGTGACATGCATCTCTATCTACCCGTCCTCCTCCGCCGTCTCCGCCTCCGAGATGCGCGAGAGCCTCGGGCCGACGTGGGCGTGGAAACAGAACTCTTGCTGAAGCGGGCAAGCTGTACACTCCGGCTCAGCAGGCCTGGCGGCCTTCTGCATCCGTGTGAAGACCCTCTGTGGACTCCCCGATGGCCTCCCGAGCTTCAGAAGGAGGACGGCGGCGGAGCATGTGGCACTCCTACAGTCGGGGCGCTGAAGAAGGAACCCTTTTCGTTGGGGAGGGGCTCGAGGTTCCTTACTTGTTCCACACCTTTTTCTAAGGTTTCCCTTCTGTTTCCGATGGGAAGTCACAGTTTAACTTACGAAAAAAAGGGCCTCGTTCCTTATTTAGGGTTCCTTAGGTCAACGCCCCGGCTGTACTCGCTGCGGCCTCTCTTCATCTGCTCCGACCGACGCTCCGACGACGCACAGCTGCACGCCTGGACGTGGACGATGCAGCGGTCCGTCGTGGCCGGGAGCTCGGCCCAGGCTCTGCCGCGGGAGCTCGCGCCTCGCCCCCCCCGCCCCGCGCCGAGCTCTGGGCCCGCGGCCGCCCTCCCGCGCGCCCCCGGAGGCGAGGAGAGCGCCTCCCCGAGGAGCCTCGCCGAAGAGAGCGGCGGCGCCGCCCCTCGGAGGCCCTCGAGCGGGCCTGCTGGGAGGGGGCGCCCCCTTGTGGCCTCGGAGGAGGCTCAGAATTCGCAGTCCTAGAGATTGACACCAACACCAAGATCGGCGGTGTGCCTCCACCGAGGGAAGACGATCCCGATCTCGGTGACGGTGGTCATATTCTGGCTTCCAAGGTGGCCGAAATGTTGCCACCAACACCGAAATCTGGCATCATCGTCTCCCTGTGGAGGCAAGCCCCTGTGCTGGTGTTGGTGCCAATTTCCATCAGGAGGAAAAGAAACACACAGACACAATTAATCGTCGACTCCCCAGAAAATATGGGAAAATATGGGAAGTGGGTTGGAAGACAAAAACCCAGAAAATATGCGAACATATGGGGAATCTGTTTATTTGTGTGTATTTATTGGTGTGTCCTGGGGCCCCTTCATTCCAGGCCTCCAGCAGAAGGCTGGCCGGAAGGCTGGTGGCCCCGCTGGGACGGCCCGCCTCCTCCGCCTCGTACCCGAGGACACCTCCATCGGAGGCGGACAGACCTCCCTCCTCCTCCTCCTCCTCCTCCTCCTCCTCCTCCTCCTCCTCCTCCTCCTCCTCCGTCGACACGCCGAGTAAGGAATTTTGGCCGTCTTTGCTTCGCGAGGGGGCGCCGCGGCCGTCGCTTCTGCGGGTCCGGGTCGGTTTCGGCCCCAGGCCGTTTTCACTAAAGGGAGGTTTACCAAAGGGAGGTTTGTCCACCGCCGACTCCTAGCGTACAGGGCGACGAGATTTGTACATATCCACTGCTGCAAGCCAGGCCCATCCTGGGGCCAGGAATACCGTATACGCCTCTTTTGGCCAGACCAGGAGGTCGTATATACACTACTCCTGGGCCCCGGATGAGCCTGGCCAGCAGCAGTGGATATGCATAGATTTCGTCGCCCCAGCGTACCTCGCCAGCTCGTCCGAGGCGGCGGCACGAGCCCTCGAGGAGCGAGCGCGCGCGCGCACGCCGAGCGCGGTGCGGCGCGCCGAGGGGGCGAGGCCGGCGGCGGGGAGGCCCGCGGGGCGTGCTCCTGGCGATGCTCCCGTCGGGCCCCCGACTGCGGCACGGTGGTGACAGCAGCCGGGTGGGAGGCGGAGGCGGAGGCGGAGGCGGAGGCGGAGGCGGAGGAGGAGGAGGAGGAGGCGGAGGCGGAGGAGGAGGGGGAGGAGGCGGAGGAGGAGGGGGAGGAGGAGGAGGAAGAGGAAGAGGAAGAGGAAGAGAAGAGGACGAGGAAAAGGGAAAAGAAGAATAATCAGAAGAAGAATAATCATAAGAAGAAGAGGAGGAGGAGGATTGAGGAGGAGGAGGAAGAGTGAGGGAGGAGGAGGAGGAGGACGAGAGGAGGAGGGACGAGGGAGGAGGGAGGAGGAGGGAGGGAGGTGGGAGGAGGGAGAAGGGAGGAGGGAGGAGGGAGGAGGGAGGAGGGAGGAGGAGGAGGCGGAGGAGGAGGGGGAGGAGGAGGGAGAATGAGGAGGAGGAGGAGGAGTGGTCTGGGCTTGGGCCCGCGACCCACACGTGGAGACCACCCTGTCGCTGGCCTTCCGATTGGATGTCGCCCCCAGTCGGAGGTGACAAAAAGGACGTCCTGATGGGTGCTCTCTTGTGGTTTGCGTTTGGACCCTGATTTCAAGTGCTCTCGTGGGAACCTCGGGAGCTCTTGGTGAGTGCGCAGGAGGAGGAATAGGAGGAGGAGGAGGAGGAGGAGGAGGAGGAGGAGGAGGAGGAATAGGAGGAGGAGGAGGAGGAGGGAGAGGAGGAGGAGGAGGAGGAGGAGGAGGAGGAGAGAGGAGGGATTGGCAAAGAGGGAGGAGGAGGGTGGGGGGGAGACGACGACGACGACGATGACGACGACGACGACGACGACGACGACGCGGGAGAAGGATGTCCCCGAGGCTTCCTGAGATCCCCGGCCCCAGAAACAGCCGCCGAACAACTACAAGACCTCGAGAGGAGGGAGGAGGGCAGACGAGAGGGAAGGGTAATGGACGCGGGAACAGGACCGGGGCGGGAGGAGAGCGGAGGGTGGAGAGAGGAGCGAGGAGACCTTGAGGAGGATGATGAGGAGGAGGAGGAGGAGGAGGAGGAGGAGGAGAGGAACGATGCTGGGGAGGGGGATAAAGGAGGGAGGCTGCGCCTGCGCCGAGGCAGTCGCGCATCCTGGGGCCTCACGTCGCGTTCCACGCCACGGAGCCACGACTGTTCGTGCTGCACTACAACGGGGCGCCCCCGACGCCCACCGCCGCCCGGGGCTTGACATCGCTCGGACGTGTGCAGTCGTTCTCGGCGGGGACCATCGAGGAACTTTTGGGGTCTGGATCACCTTGCGAGAAAAATACACGCGCGAAGCCGAGCAAGGCACGGGGAATGGACGTCCGAGCGATGGCAAGGGAGTGGTGCTGGGGCGGGGTGGGAGGGGGCAACTCACGTGGGAGCAGCGTATCGGTACGATCGACCTGGGTACGGAGAGCATGGCGACGACGACCGACTCCAGTTCCTGCCCATCCTGATCAGGAATCGCTGACGGTGCCACCGCGAACGACGCCCCCATTCGGGACAAGCATGCCGCTTGTGCCGCAGCGGCCGCTGTCGGTGCTGAACAGCATCTGCTGTCAGGCACCGTGCCCAATTCAATTGTTTCCGTGCTTGTACAGTCGGCCTGGATTAGTAGGTCGACCTTGCCAGATCAAGGCTACCCTCGTGTCCTCTGGTTCGCGACCCAGGCTGTCTACATTCCGACGGCGATGTGGCCTTCGAAAGGTTCTTGTGTCCTCTCGCGTGTCCTCTCCTAGCAAGCCCGACTGTGCCCACTCCGGGCGTGCCACGCGGAGACGGACCGAGGCTCGGGGCACGCGCGTGCCGCGCTTGGGCCTCCAGGCTCCGCAGGCCTCCGCGGAGGCCCCTCCGGGGCCCTCTTGGGTGGGGCCCTCCGCGCGGGAAGCGTCTCGTGGGCTTCTCCGTGGCCTGTAGGCTCAAACAGATTCCAAAAATAGTCAGGTGACTATTTTTGGAGTATTTGTTTGGCCATTTTGGAGCACTTGTTTAGTATTTGTTTGTCAGAAATCCCCCTGTAGGGGGACACGCCCGACTTAAGCACGGGCCTCAGAAGCCGAGAGTTTCCTTGACGCCCTTGGTGCCTTGGGTCAGGGGTCGAATGATTGAGGCGAAGGCTAGCGGCCAGGCCGGAGGATGCAGAGTTTCATCCAGGCTTCTTCTGCACAATTTGTTGTCGTGGGCCGATGCACCACAGCGTGAGTGACCGTTGGTTGTTTCGAGGGCTGTTGGGGCGTGGCTCTGTGGCAGACAGATGGAGCAATACCCTGTGTTCAAGCCTCTCTGGGCATGAAGATCTGGAGTCGTTCATTTGCATCGTCCTTTCTAAGGCTTGTTCTCAAGCAAGCTTGCGCCAAGAGTTCTTCACTGTCTCGTGTAATGGAACGGTGTCTGGACTCCCCTGTCAAACTAGGTGCGCATGCCTTGTGCGCCGCTTCCTCGCCACTTGTTGGTTTGTTTGTGTGTGTGGTGTCTGCTGTTCTGCGTGCCCTGACTTGTTTTGCCTTGTCGTATATTTGGTCATGCTGCTTCGCTACGCAACGCAGTGACAAGGACAGCCAATGACATGCCATGCGTCGCCAAGGACTGTTGTGCCGTGCTGTGCTGTGTTATGTTAATTACGCTAGTTGCGTCACGTCGCACAATGCAGTGGTAGGCAATCCATTGATCTACCATTCGCTGCGATACAATATTCCGGTGTGTTACGCTATGCATTGATATGACATACAACTATTTAGTAGGCTGTTCTAGCTGTGATATGTAACAGTATGCACGATGTGAAGGAACAGTTCGTGTCGCGATGCCGTCCAACGGTATATTATGCAGTTGCATGCAGCGCTGTGCAAGGCACTGCAGCAGTTTTCTGTACTGGGTCAGGATGCGCGCCAAGCGATGCCATGCCAGGGCATGCAATGCTGCGCAATGCTATACTACGCTATGGCGCCAGGACGGTATGCCATGGGCCACTATATGTCATGTGTAACGTTGTATTGTGACATGCTACGTGAAGCTGCGCAATCCTTTGACACGCTATGTAATGGTGTGCCACCCCTCGTAATACGATGCCACTGCTTGCTATGCTACGTCGTGTTATGATACAGACGCAAGCTCAATGCTACGCGATGCTGCCACGCCATGGTATCCTGGTTGTGTTTTGCATGATTGCGCTTCGTTGCATTTGTTTGTGTTGCACCGCACCGTCCTTCCGTGCAGTGCAACAATGCGCACGCTTTCAAGGAACTCCCCCCACTGGTGTCGTGTGGCTTTCAACTGGATGTGACACCAATATCTCGTTCGTAGCCCAGCGCCCTGGCGCCGGGGCTGCACCCGGGGGGGAGCCCTCTGGGGGCAGGACGGGCAGCCGCGAGCCCGTGCGGAAGCGAGGGGGGGCAGGCCTTCCAAGAGGTCGGCCGAGCTCCTCGGAGGCCCTCCGGCCTTCCGGGAAGCCGCCTGTGCTCTCGGAGATGGCTCAGGGAGCTGCTCGGAGGGCCAAGGACTCTGAGCTGCGTGAGGCGGCCCGCCCCCCCTGCCTTCCCCCCTGGGCTCGCCGCCGGCAGGAGCGGGTGCCCCCTCCGGGGGAAGCGGCTCCATGGGGACACTATGTGTTTCGACCATGCAGCGAAGCTCTGCTCGGAAGACACAGTCGGGCACGCGGTCAGCGTCGGCGAATCATCGGCTGAACCACCTGCGCTGCATCCCAGGCTGACTTCGGAAGGTCTGTTCGTCCTTGCCTTTAGCTCGGGCATGTCCCCCCTACAGGCGGATCTTGGACGCAAGAATTGTACACATTCAACACATGTTTCCAAGTTGGCGAAACTAGTCCAAACAATGGTCCCCAGACTATTCTGTGACTGTTTTGGAGTACCCCTCCTGTCGAGGGACCGGAGCGACTTAACCCTACCTTCATCGTCAAAAAAATACACCACCAGCAGAACGAAAGGAAGAGGCGGGGGGGGTGCAGGGGAAGGCGGGGGAGGGACTCGCTGGTCAATTGGGGGCAGAGTGGGGAGGAGGAATGGGTGGGGAGGAGGGGAGGGGAGGGGGAAGGCGGGAGGAGAGAGGGGAGGAGGGAGCGAAGGAGAAAGAAGGGAGGGAGGGGAGGAGGGAGGGGAAGGGGGAGGAGGGAGAGAGGGAGAGAGGGAGGGAGGGAGGGGGGAAGGAAAGGGGAGGGGGGAAGGAAAGGGGAGGGGGTGGGGTCGGGGAGGGGTGGTGGGCGGACCGAGGGCGGAAGCAGGGCGGCACGTGGTGGCGGGGACGGCCAGAGGCGGCGACAAAAGGCAGGAGGGGTCTGTGTTCAGGGGCAACGGTTGGGGGTGATAGGCATAGGGGGGATGCATCGACCCCAATCGCCGATTGATCGCCACTAGGGGCCCGATAGCCCCACCCCGCCCAGGAAGGTGCGGACTCACGATTCGGGGGCCTGTCGCCGATCTATCGACGATGTGTGGCCGATTCCAGGTCGATGCATCCCCCCCTATGCCCATCCCCCCCCCTATCGTTGCCCCTCATGTGTTGCGGGAGGGAGGCGCTGCCCGTCTCCGCTGGCTCGGCCCCCGCACCGCTGGCAGCAGGGCGAGCGAGTTCGAGTACAGTGGAGGCCCGTGTTCAGAGGCAGCCTGCTTGGCCTCCAGGGTGTTCCGGGTTTCTTGGGTTTCGGTGATTCTGCTCTAGAGAGCGCGACGCTCCCACACCAGCAATCGAGGGACGTCCTGGGGCCTCAGGGCTGGGAGTTTGGTGGAAGGTTCCTGTGGTCGGGCCCCTGCTGTGGAGGATCCACTGCAGCATTGACTTACCCCAGGCTCGATTTTCCAGACGCACCCGCGAGACCTGCCGCAGACCCACGAGCATTCTGCGCTCTTCCCCGCGGAGCCGACGAGACGACCAATGCGGGAGTAGACCAATGTTGCTGCTGCAGTCGATCCCCGAGGGGGAGGGGGAGGGGGAGGAGGAGGAGGAGGAGGAGGAG
Source organism: Prorocentrum cordatum (assembly GCA_963575745.1). Taxonomy (NCBI): domain Eukaryota; class Dinophyceae; order Prorocentrales; family Prorocentraceae; genus Prorocentrum; species Prorocentrum cordatum. The sequence goes on from CAUYUJ010012725.1 coordinate 405,957, forward strand.
GAGGAGGAGGAGGAGGAGGAGGAGGAGGAGGAGGAGGAGGAGGAGGAGGCCTGCTCGGATTGCCAGCCCTCCACCGGATCGGGACAGGCGCTGGGGAGGGTCGCTCTCGCGGGCCGCCGGAGCCCCCCGCGCAGGTGCTGTACGAGTGCAGCTTCCGGCCCGACCACGACGTCAACGTCAGCGGCGTGCAGGACCGTCCCTCCTCGCCCCCTTGCTGCTCCGCCGCGAGGCCAAGAGGGCCGAGGCGCACAGGCGGCGTGCGCCCTGGTCAGGCGCCATCTCATTTGCCCGCTTCTTCGATGCCGGGCCCATTCCCAGCTGCCCTCCCCTTCCCACAGGTTTGGAGGGGTAGGAAGTAGCTCAAGCAGAGTGACCACGGCACCTCGCCCATGGCATCGTCCCACCACCCTTACTGCTGTCACGGGGGCTGCCCTGTGGACCGCAGGCGATCTCCGCACAGTGCCGAGGCCCCTTCTCCTCTTCCCCCTCGTCTCCCTCCGATGAGGCTCCTGCTGAGACGAGAGCTCCAGGCCCTCGACGGAGCAGAGCCGAGGTGAGCCCCTGGATCAGGAGGGGAAGAAACACACGGACACAATTCATCGTCGATTCCCCAGAAAATAGGGGAAGATATGGGAAGACAGAAGCCCAGACAAAAATATTGGAAAATCTTGTGGGTCCTGCTACTTGTCTATATTTAATTTTTATATATATATATATATATATATATATATATATATATATATAGATGTGTGTGTGTGTCCCAGGGCCCCTTCAATGAAGTTCGAGTTCTGACAAAGAAGCTCTGAGTGGAGGGCCGCGGCCTTCCGAGCAGGCCACCAGCTGGTGCGTCTTCCCTCCGGGCGGGGCGTCCTCCGCGCACCCGCTCCGCTGCGCGCTGCTCCGCTCCTCTCCTGCGGCTCAAGCAGCTTGAGCTCCGACAGGTTTGGACAGCTCAGGGGCCCCCAAACGGGGTGGTGACCACACCGTGCGGTGAGCCAGCGGGGATTCAGGGTCACCGCACGGTGTGGGGACGCGGGTCGTTCTCCGAGGGCATCTCGGGCGACTGGGGCCTCCCAGGTCCCAAGACCGTGCGGTGACGGACCTTGCGGTGAGGTCTTTGGGGGGTTCAAGGTCACCGCACGGTCTGTCACCGCACCGTTTCGGGACTCCCAAGGTTTTGGACAGCGCCCAAGGCCTCTGCACTTCCACGCAGTGCTGGAGGGACCTCGGAGGACTCTCTCGGAGACCCCATCCGACGATTGAGTCAGAGGCAGGTTCTGTCAAGTCATGGCGCAGCTCTGGACCGTATGCGACCACAGCAGGACATGCGAGTGGAACGGTATAGGATGAAGTTTAGCAAGTGATCCACCACGCTCGTGCTCTCCAAGGGCAAGCAAGGCGGAGGAACACCTTCGGGTCCCGTCCAGACCCCGTCGGGTGTCGTGGGCGATCCCCGAGGATGACGACGAGCACGATGGTTGTTTCTACGACTGCGACGACGGAGTCTCTCTGGGGCAGGGTTAACGGTGGGATTGGGAGGAGGTCACGCAATAGCGCCCCCTCTTCCAATGGCTTTGGCAAGCCCTTGCTCGAAGCGTCCAGGCAGAGGTGGCGGTGCGCAGTCTGAAAAGGCTTCCCTCTCTTGAGGGTCCTCCAGACCGCGCAGGACGCGCACCTCGCCAGCGCGCTCCAGTCCGAGAGCAAGCGCCTCGGGGACGAGGTTACCGCGGAGACAGCTTCCACGTCCCCAGTAGAGACCTTAAGGAAAATGCATGGATTCTATCGGCACGCAGAGCATCTTCATGAACAAGCTGTTGCTTCAATTATCAGACTTGCGGCCGAACTTCGCGGTAGCTGAGGACTGAGATAAAACCAGTAGTTAGGAAGTTCACAGAGGCCGATGAGATGAAGCATGCAGCGATTTTGGTTTAGGCAACGGCGGAAAGAGCTCGTCAACCCCGCCCCCGAGGCCTTACGTGAATTCCTGAGGGTTGACCCCTCGATCCTAAGTGCCGCAAAGTTCACTGACGTAAAGGGTGTCCTCTATCTCCTGAACGACGCTGCCCCGAAGCCGTAAGCGGACACATCGTCGCATGTATGATAGAGGGCCCCAGGGCACCTCGTGCGGCCTCCAGTTCGATTCATATCGGGCTCTACTGGGACACTCAACGCATGGGAAATCGAGTGCACTGCATCCTATATAGCGCTGTCGTCACGAATAAATGCCCAAACTGTTTGAGTCCATTCCGCGACGTCGATAATGCACGGAAGCACCTAAAGAATTTCGATGGGCACGGCAGGCGTTTCATGGGACGCTTATTCATGTCTTGGGACCCCGAGAAACTCGACGAATGGGCATGCCCACTATGTGCTGGTTATTCCGCAGTGTTTGACTCAAGTCTGCTTCTGTTCAGCATCTGCATGAACCTCATGCTTCTACGCCTTCCCTTCGGATCCACCATGCCGGCGCTGCTGGGGGCGATGCCCGAATAGAATGGCGGCGACGGCAACGCGGGGAGCGGCAAGAAGGTCAAAGAGGAAGGCACTGGCACCACGGAGGAGACCTCGACCGCTCCCAAAAAGACGCGAAACGACCCCACCCAGAAGCTGCTGCGCCTCCCGGTGGAGCAGCTGCTCGAGGTAAGCCAGCAAACCAGAGACCTCTCAGGCGTCGTGCTCGACGAGTTTCGGCCCCCTGCCACGTGCGCCATGATGACTAGGAAGGGCGAACCGACGGTCGCCTGCGCCACCGCATTTCAACAGCAAGGAAGAACACCAGTTGGGTCCGCCGTTCATTTGGGCCTTGGGGGGCTTCCTGATGCATTGGCCAGCCTCGGAGACGGAGTCGAAGCCCAGAACGCCCAAGCAATGCAAACAGCTTTCAACGAGCACGGAGAGCATTCAGCCGCGAAGAAGCGCGAGCTCGTGTTTTTCTGCCGCCAGGACACAGTACACCAGGAAGAGCAGCGTCGGTTGAGAATCTCCTTTCGCGACCCCACCTGTCGGAACACCGTGACCGCAGCGGCCGCCCAGATCCCGAATGCCAAGTGGCAGTTCGGTCCGCCCCAGCACCATTCATGGAGGTGGACATTCGGCAGTTGTTCGAAACCTTGCCGAAGTGAGAGGCGACGGTGATGATGATGATGATGTTGATGATGATGATGATGACGATGATGCTGATGATGATGATGATGATGATAATGATGATGCTGTTGATGATGATGATGATGATGATGATGCTGATGGTGGTGGTGGTGGTGATGGTGATGGTGATGGTGATGGCGGTGACGAGGATGATGATGGTGGCGATGGTATGCCGGTTCTCGAAGCTTCCCCTCCATGGACCCAGGCCGAACTCAACAGTGGTTTTCTCATCTTGGGAAGTGGGGAGCAGGGTAGGAGTGGAGAACACTGGGTTCCTTCCACTTTCTCGACAACTTTCTTTCCTGAGGTAACCCCCGTTTAGTGCCCCGCTCCCCCCCTCGTCCTCTCCATCGTCCTCCTTCTGCCGCCTCCTTTCTCTGCAACCTCTGGCGCCCACGTGATCACGGAGTAGTTATCTTCCAGGATTGCCCCAGGCACCGAAAACATTGAGACTTACTTTGGGCGCGAACATATTCGCTGGATTGCGAGCGACGGTGCTACCTCTTAGCTTCTTCGGCTCCTCGTGGCTACACCTTATGCGTCGGTGTCTGTCTGGACCAGGCTGGCCTTGTTCGGGGCCTTGGCTGCGGCTCTGGTGCGTATAGAACGCGGTTCACGCACTTTTTCTTAAAGCCATCGGCACACCGCCCAAACTGCCTTCCGCAGTTGTGCGATGGCCAGGGCCTTCGGCTGCACGCCCGTGTAGTCCGTTAGAGCGTGGGCAATACTGGCGCTGAAGGCTTGCGCGTTGTATTGGTTCTTGTTGCAGATTTCGTCCCCTGATGCCTCGATATCCGGTATCGGATCGCAATCGGCGGTGTGTGGAGTGCCGCGGGTCAGCCACCGTTGTTGCGACCGAAGAGTGTTGGAGTTCCCAGTGCCCGCAGCTTGTCAATGTGGGTGGCGCGATTGCGTCCCCGCCGTATGGGTTCCGAACCCATCGTGCGGAGTGTCGGTTGCATCCTTTTCACATGGCATCAGTGGGGCAGTTTCCAACGAGATTGTGTGTGCGTGTGTGTGTGTGTTTGTGTGTGTTTGGGGGAAACCGCGCACCCACGTTTCTACCTTCACGAAGAACAAGGAATAGTTGGCCCGAGTTCGCCAGGGCTGTACCCCGAAAGTCCTCGGCCGTTGCGAAAAAGGCCAAGCGGGGCCAGGGGGTGTAAAAGTTGATCGGAAGTGGCATCGCCACTGGATCCTCCTACTCCTCCTCCTGCTCATTCCCCCTCCGTTGGATGGTAGCGGTAGCAACCAGGCGAGCAAGGAGAACTTGACTTTCCAAGTGGGAGCCCGCCCCCCCCTCCGTGGGTGGTGATGCCCGTGCACAGCGCCGTGGCAGCGGCCGTGGGCCACGGCGCTGTCGACTAGCCCATGCGTGTCTGCTGCGCCGTGGAACACCCAAAACGTCAGCCGCCCCCTTCTTTCGGGTTTGGGTCGACAGGGGAGGTTTTCAGATGCCGACGTTGCGCAAACCGCTGCGCGCCACCGGTTTCGACCCCGCCGCCGTGCGCATTATTCGACGCACGGCCCCTTCTTCCAGCGCCGGGAATCGCCGGGGGGGGGGGAAGGGGACGACGAGAAGGCTGAGGAGGACGGAGGAGGGGGGGGAGGACGACGAGAAGGCTGAGGACGGCGAGCCCACCACCCCAATTGGGGCGCTGCCCGGCGGGAGCGGGGCAAGCCCGCCTCGCCCGAGTCCCCGCCGCGCCCTGGTCCGCTTCGCCCACCGCCGTCTCTCGCCGTAGTCCTCGTTGGTCGTGGTCGTCACCTCTCGTCACAGGCTGCCTTCGTCGTCGCTCATCATCAACGGCGCGATCCGCACGTCATCGAAGAAGAAAAAAGTGCATGAACCTAAATGCTTGGCGTTCCGCGCGGCTCTTTCTTCTACGTCAAGGTCCGCTCGCCCAGCCCGCCCCGCCCGTTTGGGGCTGATCGCCCGTGTCTTTGCATGCCCGCCTGCCCGTTCCAATGTGCTGCCCCGCCCGAAACAAATCCGTTCGCCCGACCCGGTACGTTGCGTCCGCCCGCCCGACCCGACCCGCCCAGAAAGGGCACGCTAAGGCGATGATGCGTCATCGTTGAGAACGCCCCGCCCGCCAAACCCGGCCCGCCCGCCAGGGTACACGCGTGTCAACTCGATGATGCATTTTGGTTTCATGTCCCGCCCGGCCCGGCCCGCCCGACCCGACGACGGCGGCGGCGGCGGTGGTTTCGTCGGCGTTGGCATCGAGTTTCCGGCGAACCGGGCTTCTCGGCCATATTGGAGGCCGTCTTGTTTTTTTGTTGTTTTGGGACTATCTTGGAGGCCTCTTCGTCTCTTTGGGGGCGATATTGGGTGCCGTCTTGGAGCGTCGGGAAGCCGAAAAGGCGAGAACGCCAAAATCATTCAAGAACCCATTCAGAATCACAACTGTTTGCTTTTTGGTGCCTACTTGGCGAAGTGGGTCCCGGCGAAACGGGACCCGGCGAAACGGGACTCCAGCGAAGCGCGCCAAGCGAAGCTGGCCGCCGCCGAAACGGACCTTGGCGAAGCGGGCCCCGACGAAGCGGTTTTCGGGGCGAAGTGGGATTCTAGCGAAGCGTGGCGCTCGAGCGAAGCGGACCTATGCCGCAGGAGTTGGGCTTGGCCAGCGCCACGACCTGGTTCGCGGTGCGGGCGGACTTCAGACTGCAGGGACCCTGCTCGCAGGCGGGAGGCCGCGAGTCGCCTTCGTCGTCCTCTTCTTTTTCCTCCTCCTCCTCCTCCTCCTCCTCCTCCTCCTCCTCCCCCTCCTCCTCCCACTCCTCCTCCTCCCCCTCCCCCTCCTCCTCCTCCTCCTCCTCCTCCTACTCCTCCTCTCCTCCTCCTCCTCCTCCTCCTCCTCCTCTCCCCTTCCTCCTCCTCCTCCTCCTCCTCCTCCTCCTCCTCCTCCTCCTCCTCCTCCTCCTCCTCCTCCTCCTCCTCCGTCTGTCGTCTCCCTCCGACCTCCAGCGACCAGCATCCCAGTCTCTTCCACCTCCACCCATCGACCTCCGACCTTCGCCAGCTCAGCACTCCGACCTCGGCTCTCAGCAGCCACCTTCCCGTTTCCTCCTCCACCTAGCGACCTCCAGCCTCCGCCAATGCAGCACTCCGACCTCCTGCATCTAGCACCCGTCTTTCCACTTCCACCTCCGCCGATCGACCTCCAGCCTCCGCCAGCTCAACACCTCCGACCTCCAGCATCCAGCAGCATGGTTTCCACTCCCACCTGCACCTGTCGACCTCCAGCCTCCACTGGGTCAGCATTCCGACCTCCATCATACAGCACTCGACCTTTCATGTTAAGCTCCATGCGTTGATATCGAACTTCTACCAGCTCAGCCATCAGACATCCAGCTTCCAAGTCGACATGCGTATCCTACACCAACACCAACACCAATTCAAGTAAAGACCACGCCAAGTACAATCACAACAACCTGACATCGACACAGACTACCACGTCACATCAGTTACAGGATCACCCTCGACGACACGCCGACCCAACGACATCGCACCACCGACATGACGACACCGGCCATCAGAGTTTAGCCGTCATCCCCTCCTCCGTCTCACATATTTGTTCCACATATCTCGCGTGCATGCTTCACCATAGAGCACAGTATTCAGAGGCCACGGCCTCATTTACCTGGTCTCAATCAGGCCCAGACTGTCGTTCGTTTGTTCCTCCTCCTCCTCCTCCTTGCTCTTCGGTTCCTTGTCATTCTCGTCCTCCCCGTCTTCTCACTCCTCCTTCGACTCCGTCCTTCTCCTCCTCGCCATCATGGTCGGATGAGAAAAAGCGCGCTCGTGGCACACTCCTCATTGAAAGGGAGGCCCCAGCTTGAAGCTACCCCCCCCCTCGCCTGGAAAGGGGGTGGGGGGTCGAAGCTACCCCCCCTCCCTTCCTTCTGTGGGCATTTTGGAGATGGGAGAGCCCTGGCTAAGGGGGGGGGGCTTTTAAGCTACCCCCCCCTCCCTCCTTTTCCTCTTTTCCTGACCCCAAGGTCAGCCCGGGCGGCTTCCCTTTCAGGGGGGGGGCTTCGGAAAGTTCCCCCCCCCCATTTTTTTTTTAGCAGCTGAGATTGCCTTGCCGGGGGGGGGGAGGCTTCATACCTACCCCATCCATCCCTTTACTTCTGGGCTCCACTCCGCTCCAGCCCGGGCTCCCATTTCAAAGGAGGAGCGAGTGCCCACCCCCCCCTTCCTTTCGCAGTTGAGATTGGAGACAACGCGTTTCACGGGCTCTTGCCTTGGGAACACTCGGCGGCGCGTTTCAAACAGAGGTGGGCCCCCCCTCCCTAACACTCGGCGCCGTCGATCAAAACCAGGGGGACTCCCCTCCCCCCCAACCCCCCCCCCTCCCGAACACCCCCCCCTCCCCCTCCCAGGGGCGGGGGGGTTTCAAACCCCCCCCCCTTCGGCGCTGGTGCTGGCGGCCGCCAGCAGCGCCCACGACGGGGACGCAGCGAAGATGACCACATGCAGCTCAGGGTGGGGGGGGGTTCAACCCCCCTCCCCCACCCCCCTGGCGCGGGGGGGGGAGGTTCAAACCCCCACCCCTTCGCGCCGGCGCCGGCGGCGCTGGCGGCGGCCAGCAGCGCCGGCGCTGGCGCCGGCGACGGCGGGGACGCAGCGACGATTACCACCACCACCACCACCACCACCACCACCACCACCACCACCACCACCACCACTATCACCACCACCACCGCCTCAACCCACCACCACCACCACCACCACCAACAGCACCACGCAACCACCACCACAGCCACCACCACCACCACAACCACCACCACAATTCACCATCACCACCACCACCGCCACCACAAAAACCCCACCACCGCTACCACCACCACCACCACAATCTACCACACCACCACCACCACCGCCACAACCACTACCAGCAGCACAACCCACCGCCACCACCACAAACCACCGCACCACCACCACCACCACCACCGCAACCACCACCACCACCACCACCACAACAAACGTCCACAAACCACCGCCACCACCACAACCCACCACCACCACCAACACCACCACAAACCACCACACCACCACCACCACCACCACACAACCACAACCACAACCACCATTCACCATCACCATCACCACTATCACCACAAAACCCACCACTACCACCACCACCACCACAATCTACCACACCACCACCACCACAACCGCCACAACCACCACCACTATCATCAGCACAACTCACCACCACCACCACGAACCTCCACACCACCACCAGCACCGCCACCAACACCACCACCAGCATCACCTCTACAAATCACCGTCACAACCACAACCCACCACCACCACCACCACCACAAACCACCACCACACCACCACCAAACCACAACCACACCACCACCACCCACTGGCACAACCACCACCACCACCACAACGAACCGCCACACCACCACCACCACAACCTCCACCACCGCTACCACCACCACCACCACAACCCACCACCACCACCACCACCACCACCACCGTCGTCCTCGTCGACGCTCCCCGCCACCGCCCAAAATTGGAAATCGTCGTCCCCGCCGCCCGCCGTCGCCAGCCGCCGCCGACGCAATCGCCGGCCCGAGGAGATGGGAAGCAGGGGGGGGGTCCAACCCCCCGTCCCCCCCCCTCCAAGCGACCACAGAACGCGCTTTTTTTGACATTGCCTTGCCAAGGGAAGGGGGCTTCAATGCTACCTCCCGTTCTCTCGCAGCCGCGATTGCGTTGCCAAGGGGGTGGGATCGACGGTACGCCTTCTTCTTGGTTTTTTCTGGGGTCGAAGGTGCGCCTGGGCTTGCATTTGCGAGCTACCTTCCGCCCCGCCCCTCTCCTATCGCAGCACGGGGTTTTGCAAAAGGGGGCCGCACATGCGCCCGGCGCGTGCGCGCGGCCACGATGGGGCCGCAAGCGGAGGGCCACACATGCAGGCGGCGAACTCTCTGCACGTGAAAACCGGTGCGCGGAAGGGGGGGCGGGGGCAACATGCCCCTGGCGCGCGCGCGGGGCGAGTGTTTCCGCTTGGCCACGAGGCCCCACGCGGGCTCAATTTGGGAGTGGCGAGTTCGTTGAATGTAGTAGTACGCGCGCGGAAGGGGGGAGGGCAACGGAGGGGGGGGGGCCAGCATGCTCCCGGCGCGCGCACGCGGAGCAGGTGATTTCGCGCGTTCCGGGGCGCGGCGGGGCCGCATGCGATGGACCCGACTGGCGGGTGGCAAATTTTTTGCGTGTGCAAGTGTGTGCCCCCCGTGCGTGGACGCGCGCGCGGGAGGCAAGTGTTTTCGCGTGTCCACGGGGCCTCTTGGGGGACCCAACTTGGGGGTGGCGAGTGCTGCAACAGGTAAAATTGAGTCGGGCCTGTCTCTCTACATGCGAAATATTCCAGAACAGTTAAAGCATAGTGCGGGACCGCCTTGTCGACTTGCTTTGATCATGTTTGATCGTTTTTGGGTTATGTCTTGTATTCCTGCAGGAGAGCATGCCCTGCCTAAGGGTAAGAATACGCTCGCGGAGCGGGGGCAAACTCGCACAGCACGTGGATCGACGACATCTGGCAGCGCATGCAAGGATCGCATCGGGTCACCCGGCAATGCGTTTGCCGTTGCTTTCGCGTGTCCACGGAGCCTTCGGGGTACCCCACTTGGGGGCGGCGAGGGCTTCAACACGCAAAACTTCGCGCGCGGATGGGGGCTGGGCAGCGGAGAGAGGGGCCCAGCACGAGGCTGGCGCGTCGTGCGAGCGGAGCTCCCACGTGGCACACGCCTTTTCCTTCAGGCCACGGCGCGGGGCCACACGCGAGGGACCCCACACGTTCGGGTGGTGGTCTCTCTTATGGCACGTGGGCATACAGTGGAGGCCCATGCCAAGAAACGCTTTGTTTGCCTCCAGGGTGCCCCGGGCTTCTCAGGTGTCGGTGGTTTTGCTCCGGGGAGCGTGATACTCCCACGACGCGAATCGACGGCCTTCCCAGGGTCTCCGGGTTGGGCTTCTTGTGGAGGGTTTCTTGTGGGCTGGCCCCCACTGTGAGTGCGCGGACGGGGGGCCCGACGTGCCTGCGGCGCGTGCGCGCGGGGCACGTTTTGTGACACGTCCACGGGGCCCCTTGGCATGTGCAGTTGCGCGCGCAGGGGGGGGGGGAGGGGGGGGGGCAAACAGAGGGGCCGGCATGCGCCTGGCGTGTGCGCGGAGGGCGTGTTTCCACGTCTTGCTTTGCTGAGAACCCTGGGCCAATTGCCGAGGCTGATATCGTCGAGATAGCGAACCTGACTGCAAGAAACACCTCTGGCACATGCAGCGCCCAATCTGCACAGTTGCTGCGAGGCGTAACAGCCGCAAGACGGGCAACACCAGAGCTCTGAGCCCGTCCAATCCATGACCGTGTGAGTGTCCCGCACGACCCCCCCCCCGATATGCGCACCTGTTGCCCTGAAGGAGGCCCCAGGAGAATACCGTTCACGCTGAGTAAACCGAAACAGAGAGTGTTAAGCCAGTCTGCTTCAGCCGCAAATGAAGTGGAGCCCTGACACCTGGCACAGCCCTGAGAGTTAGCGAGATAATGTTGAGTAGCCAACGTGGCAAAACACTGGCCCCGAGGGGGCCGAACGATAGCGGCTTTTCGTTTGCGACGGTGTAGCCTAGATCCTTGGAGGACAGCCTCTTCAGCTCGGGTGGGCCCGAGGGTGCCCTGAAGGATGCGCATGCGGATTGCGAACATTGCGTATTCGTTCTGCTGCATACGTGCACGCACATTATCGGGGAGACGAGCCACTCGTGCTCCTTTCGACGCGAGATCAGCAGCTGTAGCACTACCGTGAACTCAGAGCCTGGGCGGCTTGCGCTGCACAGTGTCTTCTGTCGCCAGTTGCGAATGAGCGACACGGCCTGGGCAAGAGCAGAGACCACGCCTCTGGACCTCCTTGCCGATGGGCCGCCAGAGGTCCGCGTCTGGGCCCGCCGGCCGATGCCAGCGCGCATGGAACCGGACTGAATACACAGCGGCGTCATCGGTGATGCATCTACAGTTCGGAGGTGGATAGACCCCCTACCCTGACACGTCGATGAAGGAATTGGCCGGTTTCGGTTCGCGAGAGGGCGTCGCGGCCGTCATTTTGCTGGTCCAGGTCCGTCGGTTTCGGTCCCAGGCCGTTCTCACTAAGGGGAGATTTACTAAAGGGAGGTGTGTCCACCGCCGAACAGTGGAGGCACATGCCAAGAATCACTTTGCTTGCCTCCAGGGTGCCCTGGGTATCTCGGGTGTCGATGGTTCTGCGACGGAACGCGTGACGTCCCCACACCACAAAGTTGTGGACCTCTTGGGGTCTCAGGGTTGGGTTTCTTGTGGAAGGTTTCTTGTGGAATGGCCCCCCACTGTAAGGGTGTGTGCTGTTCGCTCGTCAACCTTTTTCTCTCCTTCACCCCCGTCGTCTACCCCGATTGCGCAACGTGGCGACAGGAGAAGGGGGCACGCCGAGGGAGGGGCGGATGTCAGAGCAGGCTGGTGAGCAGGGCCTCCTCGTCCTCCTCCGCCAGAACATCAGACCGACGGAGGCATGCGAGCAAACAAAAGACCCCCCCCAAGCGACAGCTTGCCCAGGGCCAGGCAAGGGCCCCCCACGGCCCGACAGAGACCTGCAGGGGCTCTTGCGAGGAACTTGAGCGGAGGAGGAGGAGGAGGAGGAGGAGGAGAAGGAGGAGGAGGAGGAGGAGAAGGAGGAGGGGGAGGGGGAGGAGGGGGAGGGGGAGGGGGAGGGGGAGGAGGAGGAGGAGGAGGAGGAGGAGGAGGAGGAGGAGGAGGAGGAGAGGTGGAGGAGGAGGAGGAGGACGGAGGACGAAGGACGAGGAGGAGGAGGACCTCCCCATCCCCCCTCCTCCCCTGTCCTGCCTTTGGTAGTGGTTGTGGAGAGTTTGCACACGCCTGGACCTAAACTCTGTTTTGCTGGACTTTGGCTGTGTTGTGCTTTTCGTTTTGCCAGGGAGGTGCAGGAAAATAGGTGGAGCAAAACGAAAGACATAACGACACGTAACGAAAAACAGCGTTTATAGGTCCAGCCCTGGGGCCAGCCCTGGCCCTATCCTTCGGAGCCGCGGGTGGTAGGTGTCCTTGCCCTCGCAAGCGTCTCCGAAGACATGCAAATGCGCGCGAGACTTCCCTTAGCCTAGATGGGCTCATCGTTGCTGGTGGAGGCCTACTGCTCGCTGGCTGGGGCTTCAGGGGCTTTCACCCAGCTGCTAGGTACGAGGCCCTCAAGCCAAGAGCAAGGCTCACGCTCATGCCACGCGCATGCCTTATTTCGGGGGCAACGATCGGGGGGGATGGGCATTAGGGGGGGATGCATTGACCCCCAATCGCCCATTGACCGCCGATAGGGGCCCGATAGCCCCAACCTGCCCAGGAAGGTGCGGATTCACTCTTGGGGGCCTATCGCCGATCTATCGGCGATGTATCACCGATTCCAGGTCGATGCATCCCCCCCATGTGCCGGTCCCCCCCCCATCGTTGCCCCTCGTTATTCACGAATGGTTCACTCATCTTGTACACTGGACGTTTCTTGTCGGCACCTGGGCAGACCCGATCTCAATGGAAAGTGGTCTCGGTTTCTTCACAGCCTGCAGGCCATCTTGGGCATGTTGCTGTCAAAACCCGTCTGCATCTCGCCTGCCGTCGAGCTCGAGGCCGTGGTGCCCCGGCCGCGGCGGCAAGCGGCAGGCCCGACAGACGGGCGCCACCGGGGGCCCAGGCGGCCCCTCCGAGCTGCTTCTGGTACGGGCAGTTGCAGACTCCATGCCCCGTGCCCGCACCGTCGAAGTGTGCGGAAGCCTCGAGCCAGGCCTTGGACTGTACAGTGCTGCTGAACTCCTGGGCGAGACCCTCGGGTCAGAGGAGGAAGAGGTACCCATACTTCAACCCTTTCCTCGTTTTTCTCATATTGGGGCCCCTGGGAGACCCTCGTCAACACCGCTGGATTCGCCTCGAAATTCTGGTCAGACGCACCCTGGGAGAGGTCTGGTGAGTAGCGGTATCCGTACTTTTTGGTTTCCCATCGGGAACATCGAGTGCCATGTGGCCCGCGACGCTGCCCAGCTGAAACTGCCACGGTCCCTGTCCAGCAGGCGTGGTCCAACCAGCAGGTCCCTCAGGTTGCCAGCCTGTGCTTGGAGAAGGTGGGCGATGGTGGCCGCCTGAGGTCCTCGAATGTGTTTGACCCCCTGGTCGGGAGGCACAAACTCTCCAGCTCCGGCTCCACCGGCTTCCACGATGACTGCATGGCCGTGCGTGCCGACTTCTGAGACATTCACGTTGCCACCCACAACCCTCAAGTGTCACAAGATAAGTTGTAAAGCGGGTCTCGGTCTGTAGCCTGCAGATCGAGAGCAGTGTCGTGAGGCGTCGTCCCGTGGGATGTGAGGCGACTGCATTTGCCAACTCGCGCCGTGCCGAGGTCATCTGGCCGCCAAATACTCCATGCAATTGGTGCGCATACAAGCTGGCAGCCTGCGCCCCTTACAACTCCAGGCGACCAGGCGCCCTGCATCTGCGAAGCGTGACAGCGAGCTTTTCGTCGACGGGCCGAAGAAAAACTTCACGTAGTGCAGCGTTGTCGCGGACTGCTGCGTCCCAGTGCGCCCCGCATTGGTCCGTCCAGGAACGGCCGTGGCCTTCTCGAGCCTTTGACCACAGGCGTCCCAAGTGAGACAGCAAGCCCATGACCCTGTCGCCCGTGACCTTTTTTTGGTAGAAGCGTGCCCAGCGTGAGCATGACCTGACGTGGCCATGCTTGGTGCTCCTCACAGAGCCTGGAGATGCTCGCCAACTCCGGTAGGGCACTGTCCGGCAACCTGTCGTAATCCGTGCTGCTGACCCGATCGACGCCCTGCGCTGCGTACGGCTCGATGTCTCGCAACGCTCGCCTCGGGTCCTCGACCGTGAGTGATGGGCGGCAGGGCCTCCCAGCTGGCTCGATTCCTGGTGTCCTCGGAAGACTCCTGGAGATGGCAAGAGTCGCGGGGGGGCAGACGTCCGCGTGGCCTGCCATTTCGTACTCCTGGCTTGGCGTCTAGGAGATCTTCGGGATGTATCAAGGCGCGGTCGCCGATCTCTAGCGTGCCGCTACTGATGGGGCGAGAGAGATTTGTCCAGCCGAGTGCCCGTGCTAGCGAGGATCGTGAATATGCCTTGTTCAGTCGCACATGCAAGCTTGTCGTGTAGGACATCTTGCTGAGTCTCCTGAGATTAGTACGTCTTCGTGCAACGCCTTCGATTGATTTCTTCCCATCCTCTTTCATATGGAGGGCCACGTTGTGGCAGTCGTGCTTCTCATTTCAAGGGTCAGAAAGCCTCCGCAGCCGCGGTCCGTCTGAAAGGTGTCCTGAGCCTGCTCCGAAAGACAGACGGCTTCTCAGAAGGCCGGAGGGCTTCTGAAGAGCCCCGCCGTTTTCTGAGAAGGTTTGCCGCTTCTCACCTCCCCTTGCGCCGAGTGACACACTCAGGGTATAAGAAAAGTTTGAGCGTTCTGTGTTCCGAGGCGGGATTTCTTCACAGCCACCGCCCGGGGGATCGACCTCTGGGAACGGTCGACGTGGATACATTCCAGGCCCTGGTGGTTGGCCACACACATCCACATCCACCGCCCGCCGGGGTCACACGGAGTCGTGTGTTTGCAGGCGGTGGACATGGCTTGGCATCGCTCGAACGTGTGCATTTTTCCTTCGGCGAGGACCATCGGGGAAGATCCTTGATCATTTCACGAAAAAACCACGCACGAAACCGAAAAAAACAAGGAATGGACGTCCGAGCGATGGCCAGATGGATGTATGCCTGCCGCGCAGGTTGGGCAACCTGGAACTACCACCACTCAGGTTCCAGCCGCAAGTCCCACGACCGTGCCAGTCCAGCAGTCTCGGTGGCAGCTGCTGGATTCGATGAGATGACGATGACGATGACGATGGCGATGATGAAGAGAAGAGGGAGGGGGTGAGAAGGATCGTGGTGGACGGTGGGGATGGACAACATGTTGCTCCTGATGCTGCTGTTGATGATGATCATGATATTGATGATGAAGATGATGATGATGATGATGATGATGATGATGATGATGATGAAGATGAAGATGAATATGCTGATGATATTGCTGATGATGATGATGATGATGGTGATGATGATGATGATGATGATGATGATGATGATGATGATGATGATGATGATTAGGATGATGCTGACGATGATGCTTATGATGCTGATTACGCTGATTATACTGATGATGATGATGATGACGATGATGATGATGATGAGGATGAGGATGAGGATGCTGAGGATTATGATGAGGATTATGATCATAAGATGGTGATGGTGATGATGATGATGACGACGATGATGATGATGATGATGATGATGATGATGATGATGATGATGATGACGATGATGATGATGTTGGTGGTGATTGTGATGGTGGTGGTGGCGAATATGGTGGTGATGGTGGTGATGAGGTAGCTACTCGTGGCTGAAATACGTACCCCGCTCTGGCTTCAAGGCAAAAGCAAGTCATACCACGCGCCTCCTCCTCGTCAAGCAGCCTGACCGTTGCGGGCCACCCTATGGGTAGTTGGGTATCGTTGGGTTCCCGTTTGGGAGCGAGAGTGGTCAAAAGCGAGGCAGGTTCAATTGCCATTTTGATTGGGCAACCTGAAACACCACTACAGTGGAGGCCGATGCCCAGAAACACCCTGCTTGCCTCCAGGGTGCCCTGGGTTTCTTGGGTTTCGATGGTTCTGCTCTGGAAAGCGTGACATTCCCACACCAAAAATCCATGGACGTCCTGGGGTCTCGGGGTTGGATGTCTTGTGGAACGTCTCTTGTGGACGTGCCTCCACTTTACTCCTGATGCCGTTCACCGATGCAGGGCGCGTTTCGATTCCTCCGATTCAATTCGATTCGACTTCGGTGGATTCCGATTCCGACTCGATTCGGCCTCGGATTCCGGTGTGGCTCCCGACTGCTCATCGGGGGCTTGCTGTCCTGCCGATTCCCGCCGATTCGACCTCTCTCCGGACTCGGATGCCGATTTCCGCCGATCCGATTCGGTCCGATCGCCGATTCGACTTGCCGATTCGGCTATGGGCTCTCCTGCCGATGCCGCCGCGCCGCGCGGCGAGCAGCCGCAGGGGGAGGGGGGGGGGGCGGCAGGCTGGCCGCGGCCCCGCCTCCGCGCATCCGCAGCCCGCCCCCTGGGCCGGGGCCCTCCTCCTCCTCGCTCCTCCTCCTCCTCCTCCTCCTCCTCCTCCTCCTCCTCCTCCTCCTCCTCCTCCTCCTCGCTCCTCCTCCTCCTCCTCCTCCTCCTCCTCCTCCTCCTCCTCCTCCCGCCAAAAGGTGGTCACCGTCGCTGGCGGGGCCCAGGAGGACGACGAGGAGGCCGAGGAGCTGCGGGCGCCGCTGCGGTGGAGGGAAACGGTTGTTGGAAAAACAGCATACAGTGAGCTGCTTGAATAAGGAACGTTTACTTTTCAAAAGGGGCTCGGTCGTTCCATTTATCGTTCCTTCTGCGTTATGTATTATTTATCGTTCCTTATGCGTTATTCCCTGGAGGAAAGGGGCTTCGTTCCTGATTTATCGTTCCTTAGGTCAGGCCGATGACTGTAAGCATGAACTTTTGGCGCTCCGCGCGGATTCCTTGGACCTGCGCTGGGCCTCCACGGCAGCGCCTCGGGCGCCGCCCCTGGCGCGCTCAGCGCGCCAGGCGAGGGGGGCCGCGCAGATCCAAGAAGCCCGCGCAGACCTTCAAAAGTTTATGTGTATGCCATGCCTGTTCCTCTAAATGAGTGGGCACTCCCCCTCTCCCCCAAAATTCAAGGTTGGCACGCGCGGGGGAGACCCGCGGTCGAAGTGCAGGTCCGTCGACCAACTGGGATCGGTACGATCAAGATGGGTGCGGAGAGAATGGGTGCGATGGCAGACAGCATGTCTTGTTCTTGTGGAACAGGGCTCGCTGTCGGTGTCGCTGCGTATGTTGCCCTTTTGAAACAGAGGGCCGCCTGCCTAACGGCAGCCGCTGTCGGTTTGAAACAAAGGCTGTTCTTGGTCATCGTACCCATGTGTTCTGTACCCCTGTTGGGCGCCCGAGGAAGAGCCGATGGTGCCACTAGTCAGGGAGCTTGTACAGAAAACGAATCAGGTCATCGGCTTTTCGGGTTTGAGGTTTGCCCACGTTCTCGTGGGCTCGCGCAGGTCTCTCGTCGCGCTCCAGCAGCTGCGCCTCGTCGAGAGCTTTTCCTGGGGTCGCCCGAGTGCCCGCAAGGGCACGGCAGGCCGACGAGAGGACGCCGAGCTGCCAAGAAGGGCGCCGCTGGGATTGAGGTTTTCGGGCCCTCCTCCTCCTCCTCCTCCTCCTCCTCCTCCTCCTCCTCCTCCTTCGGTTCCTGGCAGTTCTCCTGCGTCGGGACGCGTTCCAGCAGTTGCGCCTCGTCGGTAGCTTTCCGGGGGTGCCCGCATCGTCCTGGACGCCGCCCAGAGGCCCGAGCGGTGCTCGGGGGCCCCCAAGCAGGGGCGGTGGCCACACCGTGCGGTGGATCGGTGGGGGTTCAGGGTCACCGCACGGCTTTGGGACTCGGGTCGTCCTCCGAGGGCGTCGCGGACGACTAGAGCCGCCAGGGTCCCAAAGCCATGTGGTGACGGACTTCGCGGTGAGGTTTTTGGCGGACTTCGCGGTCACCGCTGGGCCTGTCACCACACGGTTGTGGGACCCCCAAGATGACCCGAACGCCACCAGGCGTTTTTCAGGATTTGTTTCGATTCGATCGGATGGTTCGGTCCCCGGACCTCCAGCCTCTCTCCTCGGGTCGGAGACTGAGAGCGGGGATTGGGGAAAGGGGGGTGGTCACGACGTCTGCGGCTTGCAGCTGGCGCCGGCCCCGCCACGTGGGCGCTTTCCCCGCTGCTGTGGCAAGACGGCGCTTTCCTCCGACGGGCTTCGGCGTCAGAGTCTGGAGGGCTTTTGGGCACGGGGCCCCTGGCGCGGCCTCGTGCCCCGTTTGTATATGCATGTGTAAACGAAGTAACCAACGAGGAGCGCAAAACGCAAATGCACAGTGCTGTTTATTGGGAATAGCATGCAATGCTCCTGGGCTCCGAGGGCTCTCTCTCTCTTGGGCACGGGGCCCCTGGCGCGGCCTCGCGTTGGCAAGCTGGCGCAAGAGGCAGGATCGAGGGGCCCAGTGGGGGGGCCCACGGTACGTCGCCCGCCGTGGCCCCTCCTCCTCCTCCTCCTCCTCCTCCTCCTCCTCCTCCTCCTCCTCCTCCTCCTCCTCCTCCTACCTCCTCCTCCTCCTCCTCCTCCTCCTCCTCCTCCTCCTCCTCCTCAGCTCGGCCCAGGGAGGCCTGCAGAGCCACCCGAGGCGGCCCAAGAGCGAGATGGCACCGCATTCCAGATTTCGTACTAGAGGGAGGGGGGTCTCATTTCGCGGGGGGTCTCTTCCAGGCCATCCTGGAGGGCCTGGGGGGGTCTGGGGACGATGTGTTGGAGGGTTCTCCCACGGGGGAGGTCTGAAATGGCTTGTCCTGGAGGGTCCAGGCCCCCTTTACGAAATCTGGAGTACCTTCTCGGCATGTGGGGGCAGCGGGGGTGGTTGCATCAGGAGCTGCATCTTGGAGCTGCCTGGACGTGCGCGACGGCCTCTACCAGGGACATGCGCGCTCCTCGTTGCTGTTCTGCCTCGGCCTTCGTCGCGCCCTGCGGCGGTTCCCGCTGAGTTACCCGGCCTCGGAATGCGCCGTTGCGAGCGTGCCGGTGCACCTCGAGTACATGGACGACATTCTCATGAAGTTCGCCCCCGGCATGGCGCACGTGTGGCTGCCCCTGCTGACCGACGCCTTGGCCTCCGTCAAGCTCCGCCTCAACCTGTCGAAGACCAAGGCGTGTTTTCCAGCGGCGGCACACGGCGACGTTCACCCAGTTCTTCGGCAAGTGGGTCTGCCGCAGGTTTTTGACGGCCTGGAGCTCATGGGAGGCGCGCTTGAAGGGAGGCACGCCGCCTCCATAGGCACCCTCGATGTCCCCCGAGCCTCGGAGAAGCGCCTGGCCCAGGCGGAGGAGCTCGCGCGCACGCTGGCGGCGATGCTTCGCACGCCCCTCGCCCAGGCCTCGCACCGTGCAGCGTGGACCTTTTTCGACAAGGTCCTCAACAGAGCCTTAGGCTACGACGCCCGCATTCTTCACCCGGAGTCTTTCTCCAGTCTTGCGGAGCGATTGGACGATGCTGTGTTGAGTATTGTTTGCCCGCTGGTTCGGGTTGACCGCGGCTTCCGGAAGTGCCGGAGTGGTGCCTCCGGCTGTCTGCGCATTGTGGTGGGTGTGACCTCATCAGCGCGAAGAGGAAGGCGTTGTTCTCCCATCTTGCGGGGGCGTGCCAGTTTCTGCCGGCGGTGGCCCAGCGGTTGCTCAAGCTCGGTTCCGACCAGGATTCCATCTCCGCGGCCATGGACATAGGTGGCGTGACCCACTGCCTAGACGCGCTCGCAGGGCAGGGCGTTCACGTCAGGCACGACGGGGTTGTGGTTGCTGGGGCGGCGCCTGCTAGGCAAGGCAGTCGTCAAGCCTCGCCGCCACCAATAATATTATCGCCGAAGTTCAGGGAGTATGCGAAATTGGCACCAGCAAATTCCTTGAAATTCAGAGAGTGAGTGAAATTAACATCGGCGGCTTAGTTGAAGTTCAGGGACTATTTGAAATTGACTTCGGCGGGTTTACTGAGGTTCAGGAAGTAACTGAAATTGACATCGGCGGCTTCGCTGAAGTTCAGGGAGTATGTGAAATTGGCTTCGGCGGCTTCGCTGAAGTTCTGGGAGTAGGGCAGGTTGTTGGCGGCGTCGCTTACTTGATCGGTCTTGTTGGTGCCACTGACGGCCAGGATGAGCAGCAGCAGCTGCTTCAGGAAGGCGACGGCCTTCGATTCCGTGGATGCGGTAGACGGCGTCGACTCGGCAATCTGCGTGGCGTGCAGCGCCAGCAAGCAGGAATATGGGCGGCGCGCAGCGCCGGGATAGCCGAGCTTCGCTCGTATCTGCCACCGTGATAATGGAGGGTCTCCGCGCTGCGTTCTAGGCGTAGCTCTAAGGCCAAGGGCCCTGAAACGGACCGAACAAAGATGATAACACAAAAACGGGGTGAGAGCAGCACACGCACGGACGAGGAATGAGCGAGAGTTCGGCAGGGCCCGACAGGGCCTTCAGGAAACCCTCGGGGCTCCCCGGAGTGAGCTTGATTCACGGGCGTGTCCGGGGACACGTCCCTGGGCTCACCCCCTTGCACGGCCCCAGGAACGTTACCTGGTGTGTCCCCTTCGCATGTCCTCGGCACGCCCCTGAACACGTTCACCCCTTTGGCGCGTTCCAAGGCACGGGTCTGGGGAGCCTCCTCGAGATTTTGGGACTTTCGGGCGCCCAGGACTAGACTTCAGGCGCCACAGAAAAACCCGCGCTGGAGTTCAATTTGTTGGGCCCCGAGGCCGTCAAATTTTGCCCGTTGTGGAATATCGTCGGGGCTCAACGCCGCGAAGGAGGATGGTGGAGGCGGATGTCGCCAGAACAATCGCAACAGTTTGAGGATTATTCTGAAGCGTTTCATCCGCAAAAACCCCTTGCATTCGCTAATTGCCATGCCATGTCCCAGACTCTTCTCTCGGAAGCCAGGCCCCCCGGATTCGTCAGAGTTACCTTGCGTTCGAATGCGTAAACAATGAGGGATCGACCAGTCCTACACCATCTGCGGATGCATAATTTAATGGGAGTTCCGCAGTGCGGATTCTCGTTGCTGGATTGTTGCATTTTCATGTATGGTGAAGTTGTTGATCCTCCCCGCGGTGCCCATTGGGTTTTTGTTATGGAAAGTGCTCCTCCGGGGGCCCGCACCCTGTTCTTACAAGGGGAATTTTTGCGCTTCAGATTGGATTGTTGGCCCCAAACTTATAACATCAACGACAGCGGCTCCCGCCTGATACGTCCTCTATCGCGCGAGATGTTCTCCAAATGTGTGAAGGAATCGCGTTTGCGCGTTGTAATTCCTTGCAGTTTGTTGAAGCGCCGCGCCGCCGAGACCCAGGAATCACGTTCGCACTGTGGACTTCTGCATGATCTACTTGGCAATGGCGATGTTGCCCGAGGCTTCCTCACGATTCGTGCAAGACTGACGCTTCAGCGACCCGCCGCTCGACCCCGCCGCCTGGGTCATCCTGGCCGGCTCTTGATGCTTAAAATGGCATGTTTTCCAGGCTTGCGGAGGTTGAATATTTGTCCTGTGCTGAGTTACACGCAGCACATGTGGTACCCTCAGATGGCGGAATGTAGTTTCCCGAGCGAGGTGTGCTCACTGACCCCCACCCCCCATAAAATTTCCCACCTGGCGGTGGACGTGAACTCGCCCACCCGAGCTTGTCATCACGGTGCGCACCACTCGATATTGCACATCCAGGCACGGGCGGAGCCCGCAGCGCGCGTTCCATGTCCATGTCCATGCGGGCGTTCGTTCCGTCCCCGCTCCCCTCCGCCGTCATCGCTGCCGTGCCTGCGAGCGCCCCAGGTGTACGTGAGCATGGGAGTGTCTGAGGGGACCCGCGGGAGCTGTGAGCACCGCAGGGCCTGTCAGCACCTTGGGGCTCGCTGGCGAAAGCAGCACCGCGCGCAGCAAATGCGTGCAGTTGAGCACCGCAGCGCCTCTGGACCACGCGAGAAGCACCGCTGGTGCCTGCAGGTACGGTTTTTCGCGCGCCACCGCGCTCATCACCGCTCAAACACAAATCTCTGTCTCCCCTTGCCGCCGGCCTCCCCGAGCACAGCCATGCTGCAATGCAATCTTCTCTCTCCATCCCACCCCCTCTCCAATCACATGTCCAGCCAGAACGTGCCTTCGAGCCCGCAGCGGAACTCGGACGGCCCACTCCCATCCCGAAGGCCCCGATTTGCCCTCCATTTCCGGTGGGAGGGGGGTCGGGGAATGTTGAAAAAACACATCTGGAACCCGCACCCCCCCAACCCGAAGTTCGGGTCTTCGGGCTGGGCTGGGGGGGTTTGGTAGAGAGTCACCTTCTGCCACCGCCCCCAGGAGTGGCAGCTGCTCTGACGACCGGCGCGCCTCCGGCTGGACCTCCTCTGCGGCTACGTTTCCCCTTGTTGTGCATGGGGATGGGCGCCCGTGGCACTGCCGTAAGTGCGCTGGGGCAGCCCAGGAGGATCCAGGCCGCTCGCGTTGAGTCGGGCGCGTCCCTCTCCAGGAGGACGATTGAAAAAAACAGTAGAGAAGTTGTCTGGGGACGATCTGTTTATCATGTTTGAGCATGCTGGTTATATGATGTGACTAATGTTTTATCTTCCGCCCAAAATCCGCCTGTGGGGGGACAGGCCTGACCTAACGCTCGCGCCGCATCAACGATGCATTGGCGATGCGGCACCGTCACCGATGCACCGGCGGTGCGGTGCAATCGTCCGGCCCCGTTGGGTCTGGGTCATCTTGGGGCGCCTCCGCGGGGGAGGAGAAGCGGGAGGAGGAGAGAGAAGAGGAGCGCCTGGGTGTTCCTGCGCACGTCACCGAACTCAGCCAGCATCGAGCGCCCTCCCAGGCCTCCGGAAGACGCGCCTCCTACGTAATCATGCTCCCCAAGGGGGCCTCTCTCTGTCCTCTCCCCGTCAAGCGAGCGGGCGGCATATGGCGACACGCACAGTTTCGTCCTGCCATAGCTTGGACAGGAGGCGGAGGTGTAATGAGGGAAGGTGGAGGGGGAGGAGGAGGGGGGAACGGGAAGGGGGATCGGGATGGAGGATGATGAGGAGCCTCCAGATCTCCGACGCCCTGATTGCTCCATCACCCTATTCCAACACCTGGCTCTCGACCCCTTCCCCGGGCCCGATCCTTAGTTCTGGGCATACTCCGAAGATGCTCGGTGCCCAGAAGATCGCCTCCAGACGCCGAAGTCGACGCAGGACTTCCGGTGGGGTTCTTTTCGCGCTGCTCGAAGCCTGGAGGCTTGGGGAGAGGAAGAGCCAGGAGCGAAAGAAGGACGTACATGTACATGAATCCACGCTGGTTTCGAGAGTACGCATCGCGCGAATGTTCGTATCATGCGGCCAGTCTCGCGGATCGAGGGGCCACGTTCATGTACATGGTTGGGCGCGTACGTCCTCTGTGGGCTCCCTAGCCCTAGAAGAGGGTCGAGACCTCCGCGGGGGCAACGTTTCGTTGGAGTCGCGCCGCCGGAGCTCCGGGCTTGCCGTCGCCGTGCCGCAGCGTGCCCCTCCCGCGCCATCCCGTTGGGCTACCGCCGGCCTCGCGGCCTTGCCGCGTGCCACAGTGCGGCGGGTGGTCGCTCTTGCCCCTCCGACGCAGCGGAGGAGGAGGAGGAGGAGGAGGAGGAGGAGGAGGAGGAGGAGGAGGAGGAGGAGGGAGGAGGAGGAGGGAGGAGGAGGAGGAGGAGGAGGAGGGAGAGGAGGAGGAGGAGGAGGAGGAGGAGGAGGAGGAGGAGGAGGAGGAGGAGGGAAGGTAAAGAAGGGTCTGCATGATTGCGGCAGACGGGCAGGCCCATCAGTTCAGAGGAGGGCGAGCCGAGCGAGACGAGAGCAGGTGGCCGTCTGGGAGGCCCTCGTCGCCACGGCTGGGCGCGGCTCAGAAGACTGGTGCGTCTGGATCTCGGGAGGGGTGCGGGGACAGATGTCGAGTTGCAGTTGTCTCAACCCTCTGCTCTGATAAGCTCATCTTGCCCAAGCTCGGTTTGCGCGCACAGGCGGGCAGGGCTGGGTGGTCGGGGCCTCCCACTGGGAAGGGGCCTTCTCAGAGGAGGCCCGCCTGCCCTCTCAGAAGTGCTCTTACTGGGCCCTCCACTGGCTTCCTGGAGAGGGGATCATCAGGCGGCTGATGTGAAGAAAGCGACGCGGACCATCCCCTCCCGTGACGTCCCCCTCGCCCCGCCCCAAGACGTGTGTATGCGGCCGGAGGGAAGCGCGGAAGGCAAGGACGGCGTCACGGAAGGGCACGGTTTGCTAGGGGTCGGTCGGGCCGCGCCCGAGACGGGTGCGATCATATTCCCCGTGGACGCGATCCTCGCAGCGCGAGCGGGAGCGTCCGTTGGCGCAGACGGCAGCGCGCCCGAGCGCCTCGCATGGGGCCGGAGTTCGGGAGAACGTCGCTCTGGGCCTCGACTCCCGGAGGGCCCCTGCAGGACCCACGGCGTCCAGCCGTACAAGATCTGAATGCGAGGCTCTCAGGGCTTGTCTCGATTCCTCCGACTCGATCCGACTCGATTGCGATGGCTTCCGATTCCGATTCGATTCGAGTTCGGATTCCGATTTGGGCTCCGACCTCTAATTGGACGCACAACGCCCTGCCGATTTTGCGCCGATTCGACGTTTCCCGACTCGGCTGCCGATTTCCGCCGATCCGATTCATGTCGACTTCCGATCCCACTTGTCGATGCGGTTCTGGGCTCTCCTGGGCTCTCGATTGTTGTCGAATGTCCGACCCACGGCTTCAAGGAAATAGTCACACGTGTCAGCATGGTTCCCTTCAAAGCTACAGTCGGGGCCCTGAGGAAGGAACCCTTTTCGTTGGGGGGCTCGGTGTTCCTTAATTGTTTTGCACTTCGCCTTTGGTTTTGCTGGGTTCCGATGGGAAATCGAAGTTTAAATTATGGGAGAAAGGGGCCTCGTTCCTTATTCCCCATATCCTAAGATGGGGTTCTTTCCATGACTTGGACGCCTCCTACTCCCTCTCCCTCCTCCTCTTTCCTCCTCCCCTCCTCCTCTTTTCTCATACTCAGACCTACTCATACTCAGACTTACTCATACTCAGACTTACTCATACTCAGACCTACTCATACTCAGACTTACTCACACTCAGACATACTCATACACAGACTTACTCATACACAGACTTACTCACACCCAGACGTACTCATACACAGACTTACTCATACCCAGACTTACTCATACACAGTATTACTCATACTCAGACTTACTCATACCCAGACGTACACATACACAGACTTTCTCATACACAGACCTACTCATACCCAGACTTACTCATACACAGACTTACTCATACACAGACTTACTCATACTCAGGCATACTCATACTCAGACCTACTCATACTCAGACTTACTCAACACACATCAGATTTGGAGGATGTCTCAAGCGGGGCGCTGGTTTCAGCACCCCTAAGGGGGGCCGCCAGGGGTGTTTGCACGGGCTCGTTCGCGGCCATTTTGTGGGGATGTCTCAGGCGGTTTGCTTGTTTCTGGGCTCAACATCCTTGGCTTGGAGAGCAGATTGTGAGGATGTCTCAGGCGGGGCGCTGGTTTCAGCACCCCTAAGGGGAACCGCCAGGGGTGTTTGCACGGGCTCGTTCGCGGCCATTTTGTGGGGATGTCTCAGCGGTTTGCTTGTTTCTGGGCCTAACATCCTTCGCTTGGAGAGCAGATTGTGAGGATGTCTCAGCGGGGCGCTGGTTTCAGCACCCCTAAGGGGAGCCGCCAGGGGTGTTTGCACGGGCTCGTTCGCGGCCATTTTGTGGGGATGTCTCAGGCGGTTTGCTTGTTTCTGGGCTCAACATCCTTCGCTTGGAGAGCAGATTGTGAGGATGTCTCAGGCGGGGCGCTGGTTTCAGCACCCCTAAGGGGAGCCGCCAGGGGTGGTTGCACGGGCTCGTTCGCGGCCATTTTGTGGGGATGTCTCAGGCGGTTTGCTTGTTTCTGGGCCAACATCCTTCGCTTGGAGAGCAGATTGTGAGGATGTCTCAGGCGGGGCGCTGGTTTCAGCACCCCTAAGGGGAGCCGCCAGGGGTGTTTGCACGGGCTCGTTCGCGGCCATTTTGTGGGGATGTCTCAAGCGGTTTGCTTGTTTCTGGGCTCAACATCCTTCGCTTGGAGAGCAGATTGTGAGGATGTCTCAGGCGGGGCGCTGGTTTCAGCACCCCTAAGGGGGGCCGCCAGGGGTGTTTGCACGGGCTCGTTCGCGGCCATTTTGTGGGGATGTCTCAGGCGGTTTGCTTGTTTCTGGGCCTCAACATCCTTCGCTTGGAGAGCAGATTGTGAGGATGTCTCAGGCGGGGCGCTGGTTTCAGCACCCCTAAGGGGAGCCGCCAGGGGTGTTTGCACGGGCTCGTTCGCGGCCATTTTGTGGGGATGTCTCAGGCGGTTTGCTTGTTTCTGGGCTCAACATCCTTCGCTTGGAGAGCAGATTGTGAGGATGTCTCAGGCGGGGCGCTGGTTTCAGCACCCCTAAGGGGAGCCGCCAGGGGTGTTTGCACGGGCTCGTTCGCGGCCATTTTGTGGGGATGTCTCAGGCGGTTTGCTTGTTTCTGGGCTCAACATCCTTCGCTTGGAGAGCAGATTGTGAGGATGTCTCAGGCGGGGCGCTGGTTTCAGCACCCCTAAGGGGAGCCCTCGTTCGCGGTCAGTTTGTGGGGATGTCTCAGGCGCCAACATCGCCGGCGGGGCAACGCCTCCAAAAGTGGTGAAACGCGCCCTGGGGAACCAGGGTTGAGGAGGAAGAGGGGGGAGGGGTGCGGGCGGGCGGAGACTTTTTGCAAACATGTTTGCGCCCGAGGTTGAGACCCGATGCGAAGTGCGGACGGTTAAAGCTGGGGTGCAGGTCGCGAGGTGCCGCTTGAAGCGCTTGTCACTCGTGCTCCCCATGGTGCTTCGGACGCGGCGCCGAGGGAATTCTTTGCCTTGACAAAAAAGATGCGCGGGCATATGCACGTGAATGAATGCATGCACGCGGTGGATGTGCAGCCGCGCTGCGCGCGCGTGTGCTCGCCGCTCACATGGACGCGCTCGTGGAGCAAACATCTATCATGGATAAATGCTCACCGTGGCACTACCCTCCAACATGACATGCACTTATGGCTTTGTGTGGCTAAACGCTCGTCTTACATATCCCACTGCCAACTATCCTAAAACATATGCACATATGGGAAGCTCCAAAGCTACCACGGGCTGACAAGGGGAAGGCCTGGCAGCTGAGGAGGGGGGATGAAGAGGAAGAGGCTCGCATTCAACCATGCTCAAAGCTCACTCTGATTCATGCGCAATCACTCGCATTAGGGGTCACTCGTCTTCGTCTGCCCTGTCGCCACGTGGACGCGCTATTGTAGTCGGCCGCTCATGAACAGACGCTCGCCACGGCATGACATAAAACATGAGATGCACATATGAGGAGCTCCACGCAGTGAGTAATTTATGGTTCCTTAGGTCAACGCCCCGACTGTATAGCAAGCTCTGGCCGGTTGTCCTTGGCGCGACCGGCATTGACGGTGTGCCTCTGGAGGGTGGCGTGCCGAGCGGAGCCGGTGGCCGCGCGGCCCACGGACGTGGGCGCCCACGGGCGGTGGCGCTCGATGGCGCCACCCGGTGGCCGGCGGCGGCGCTCGAGGATGCCGGCCAGCCGGTCGTCAGAATTGCTCTGCGGGGGCGGAAAAGAGGGGGGTGCTGAATAGGTCTCCAGATTTCATGGCGCCTCTTCTCATTTCATTACGTCCCTGGCCCCCCCGCTGGGCCGCGCATGTGCCGCCGGTCATGATTTGCACCCCCACGTCTTGGACACCCCCTTCTTGGCCGCTCCCGAGCTCTGTCGGCAGGGGTCGGCCGGATGTGCCCGAGCTTCTCACCTCAGCGGCACCGTAACGGGTACTCACTAACGGGTACTCTGGAAAGTTGCCGAACGTTGCCTGTTTAGGGTCTCTCTTTCTGGCATGGCAGCGTTGCCCACGTCGGGGAGGGTGGGGTTCGCGGGGTCACTGGTCAAAGTACCCGTTAGTGGAATCCCCGTTCGAGGGGCGTTGATAACATGAAGTATCACTTTGGTTTCTGATGCCGACTTGTCTACACGGGGGGGCCCATGCCAAGAGGCACCCGGCCTGCCTCCAGGGTGCCCCCGGGTTCTCGGGGCCCGATGGTTTTGCCATGGACAAGCGTGACGCTCCCACACTAACAAACAATGGACGCCTTGGGGTTACGTCAGGCACGTCTCTCCACGGTCGGAATTTTCAAGAATAGTTTTAAAATGAATACGGGGACCATTCGTTGAGCATTGTCTGATCATTGTTGAATAATCCTCTAGTGTTTATAACTGTTCGTCCACCAAAATCCCCTTGTAGGGGGACATGCCCGATCTGACCCTGGGCTCTTCCTGTGATCGGGCCCCTACAGTCGAGTTTGACTGGTAGGTCGACCTGCCAAGACAGGGGTGCCCTTGTGTCCTGCGGTTTTCGCGACCCGTGCCTTCTACGTTCCGCTGGCAGCGTGGCCATTCGCGTGTCCTCTCCAATCCACCCCGACTGTACACGCCGGTCGTTGAAAGTAGGTATTTTTGGATTCCCAGATCCCAATCTACTTCATGCGCCGTCCTACTTCAAGAATCGGCACGCATTTGCTGTGTTCTGTCATTCTCTGGGGGGGCCTGGGCCCAATCAACCTAATCCGCCTTCCTACTTCATGTGCTTACCTATCTTCCGGCCGACGTGTACTGGAATCGTGGCCCTTCACGACAGGTGACCAGAGTTAAGTCGGGCGTGTCCCCCTACAGGGGGATTTTCGACGACAGATGAAACATATCCCCAAAAGAGTCAAAACATGACCCAAAAATGGTCCGGGGACTACTTTTTAAAAAATATCAGTGGACCAGTTTGGGGGTATTGCTTTGCGTATTTTTTATCTTTCGCCCCAAAATCCCCCTGTAGGGGGACACGCCCGACTTGAGACCAGAGGCGCGCGAGCAAGGCAGGAGGCGCCCGCACACCCGACGGCGGCGCGCCGCCCCACGGCGCGGCGCGCCGGGGGGGGCCCGCCGCCCGTCCGGTGCAGTCGGGCGCGGCCGTGGTGGGCGGCCGCCCTCCAGACCTCTTGGCGCCGTGGCCTGTCCAACCGGAAGCTCCAGCGGGTCGTCCTCCTCCTCTCCCTCCTCCTCCTCCTCCTCCTCCTCCTCCTCCTCTCCTCCTCCTCTCCCCCACCTCCTCGTCCCCTTCCTCGTCCCCCTCCTCCTCCTCTGCTCTCTCCCCTCTCCTCCTCCTCGTCCACCTCGTTCTCCCCCTCCCCACCTCCTCTTCTCCCTACTCCTCTCCCTCCTCCTCCTCCTCCTCCTCCTTTTCCTCCTCGTCCCCCTCCTCGTCCCCCTCTTCCTCCTCCTCCCCCTGCTCCTCCTACTCCTCCACTTCCTCCTCTTAAGTTGGGCGTGTCCCTCTACAGGGGGGGAAAATCAAGCATAGTCTAACAGCAGTCTGGGGACTATTGATGATAATGTGTTGCGTATCTGTTGCTCTATTGTTGCATTCGTCGTCCAGAATCCGCCTGTCGCGGGACCTGCCCGACCTAAAGCTGAGGGGAGAGGTGGGAGGTGGAGGAGGAGGAGGAGGAGGAGGAGGAGGAGGGGAAGGAGGAGGTGGTGGAGGAGGAGGAGGAGGAGGAGGACGAGGAGGTGAGGTCGCGCGCCGCGCCAGCTAGGCTGCCCAGCCCCGCGCGCGACGGAAAAGCGTGCTCGCCGGCGGGCCCCCTCCGCCTCCCCCGGCCGCCTTCCACTCCCCCCGTGGGTGGTCAGTAAGGTCCGCGGCAAAGGGCGGGGCGGCGACGGCGCCAACATAGCCGCCAGATCTACGCACAGGCCCAGTCCTCGGAACAGAAGTAAGGAGCCCCTAAATGCAAGCATTGTTTGGGAATCTATAGATATATAGATATAGAGATATATAAAGATGTGAACAAATAGCCTAGTTTGGGAACATATATATATATATATAGATTCCTCGGAGCATTGTTTGGGAATATATAGATATATAGCGACGTGAACAAATAGGTAATAATTCTTCACGCTTCGCGTATCCCCACCAGCCCATCTCAAAACAGTAACTCTAGCGAAGCATGCCGACAGTCGTGTTTTTCAGGCGTGTTTCCGACTGCCCCCGCATATCTCCCCTGTTCCTCCTTCCTCCCGCCTCCTTGTACATCCTCCTTGTGGTGGGAGCGGGAGAAGGACGAGGCGGAGGAGGAGGGAGAGAAAGCGCTCCTCGTGGTTTGAGTCGTTTGGGGTTTCTCGTCCTGGTGTGAGTCGTTCGGGCCCTTCTTCCTGGTGTGAGTCGTTCGGGCTCTTCGTGGTGTGAGTCGTTCGGGCTCTTCGTCCTGGTGTGAGTCGTTCGGGCTTCTCGTGGTGTGAGTTGTTCGGGCCCCTCGTCCTGGTGTGAGTCGTTCGGGCCC
The DNA here is from genome assembly GCA_963575745.1 of Prorocentrum cordatum. NCBI lineage: Eukaryota > Dinophyceae > Prorocentrales > Prorocentraceae > Prorocentrum > Prorocentrum cordatum. The sequence continues at coordinate 436,328 of CAUYUJ010012725.1, forward strand.
CTCCTCCTGCCCGTCCAGAAACGACGCCCAGGCGAGTAGAGGGTCGTCCTGATGGGCTTTTCGGCGTCTTGGGTGCCTCGGGGGGGCCTCTTTGGGCCGTTTGGGATCCTCTTGGGGGCCTCCTGGGGGCCTCTTGGGGCCATCTTGGGGCCTCTTGGTGCCTCCTGGGCGCTTCTTGGGGCCATCTTGGAGGAAATCGATCAAAGAAGAGGGGAGCTTTATTAGCGTTGCCCCCTCAGAAGGCCAACATGGGGCCAAAACCTTAGTAAAATCAATGATTTTGGCTTGAAAGAAGAGGGGAGCTTTAATTAGCGCTGCCCCCTCAGAAGGCCAAAATGGGGCCAAAACCTTAGTAAAATCAATGATTCTGGCTTCAAAGAAGAGGGGAGCACTTTTCTGCCTCCCCCCGTCGGGGCCAGAATCCTCGTGAGGGGTGTCGTTTGTTAGCCCTCCCAGGAGTCGAAAAAGACCCCTCCAACGACCCGCGGGGCGCCCTCTCCAGGCCCAGGGGGAGGGGGTAGGGGGAGGGGTAAACCCCTCCCCGAAGGGGAAGAAGGGGGGTTGAGAACAGAGCGGGCTCTCTAAACCACTCACGCCCAAAGGGCTGGTGGGATTCCCTCGGGGCGCGGGAAAATCCAGGAATCGAGCGCAAACAGAGACACCTGCCTGGCGATGGCGTGGGCCGTTTTCGTTTCGATGCCGTTTTGCGTGAAGGGCCGACTGGCGAGACGAAGCGCGGGAGAACGACAGCGGGGCGAAAGCGAACCACGCCGGTTAGGTTCAGCCCTGGTCCGCGGTGTTTTTTTTTGGCTGCCGGGCAGGGCGGCATATGCATCTCGTGAGCTTGGTGTTTGAGCCTCTTGCCCCAACCTCGTCGATCCTAGCCCCTCCTCCCTCCATCCCTGACCCGTTCCCGATCTCCCCCCTCATTCCCCCTCTACGTCTGCCGCCGTGCCCTGGCCCCAGGAGAACCATTCGGTATGATAAACGAGGCCCCATGGGGGGAGACAACACAAAAACGTGCCCCAGGGAAGACGGGGTCGAGACCGCCAGAGCTCCACGTCGCGAGCAGCGATCCGACGGCGCGGAGGTCCTTCCTTTCTGCGCCAATGTGGGACAATTGTCGCGCGCAGCTTGTTTCGGCTGGCCCCCATACCTACTCCCAGTCTCATGCTCGTTCTCCGCCCCTTGCGCATTCCAGTCCCTCCTTTCCTCTCTCGCTTCATCCTTTCGCAATGCGATCGCCTTACTTTTCTCCCGTCTCGGTCCGTCCTCTCCCTTCCCCTGTTTCCTCCTCAATGGTGCTGGGGCTTGTGCTTGGGCATGCCAGACGGGATATCCACGCAAGCCTGCGGGGGTGCCAAGGAGACAAGGCATGCTCGGGGATTCGCCGTGGGGATGCCCGCGGGAATGCCTAGGCTTTAGGGGGTGGGTGGCGTGAGGCGTGCCTGGGAGGATGCCTAGGCATGCCCGGAGGGGATGTCCAGGCATGCCTGGGGGGATGCCCGGGGGGGGGGGGCCCAGGCATGCCTCCGGGGATGCGAAGGCATGCCTGGAGGGACGCCCAGGCAGGCCACCAGTGCGATGCCCAGGCATGCCTGTTGGGGTGCATGCCTGGACGTAGATGGGCGCAGCAATGCCAAGGGCATGCCTGGAGGTGATGCCTGGGCATGCCTGAGGGGGCTGCCTTGGCATGCCTGGCGTATGCCCAGGGGGATGCCTGGGCATGTCCCGGGGGACGCCTCGGCCTGCCCGGGGATGCCACATCGGCGTGACTGTGGGGCTGCCTCGGCATGCCCGGGGGGCCGCCTCGGCGTGCCAGGATGACGCCCGCGTGGGCACCTCGGCGCGCCTCCCACGCGTCAGCAGCCGGGCGGGGCAGGACGGCCACATCCGCCCCCCAGGCGTAGCAGGGCGTGGCCCGTGGGATAGCCCCTCGTTCCCCCGCCCGCGCGCCCAGTCGTCCTCCTCCTTCCCCCCCCCTTCCTCGGGAGGGGCAGGAGCACACAGACACAAGGAATCGTCGACTCCCAGGAGGAGACGGGAGAATACGGGAAGTCAGGGGGAAGACGAAAGCCCAGAAAGCACTTGCACAATTACATGGGGCATCCTGGGATCTGTGCTTGTTTGTTTGTGTGTCCCTGGGCCCCAGCACTTACGCCCATCCCATCCCATTGCTCGATCTGTCCTCGCCCCCTCGGCGCAGCGGCCTACGGTGCCCGGACAAAAAGTGTCCACGCCGACGGCGCGAAGATAATCAGGCATGATGGCAACGACAATTGCAATGCACATGTGGCTCGCCCCCCTCACCCCCAAACCCAAAGTTGAAGTGTCCACATTTTGTCCCCCGCGCGTTGCCTCGCACCCAACCCCGTCGACTTTGGGTTTTTGGTGGCGGGGGCTATGGATATTTATTCGACGCAGTTCGATGTCGTGTCATATTGGCGCGATGGGTGTGGCCACTTTTTGTCCACCCACCGTAGGAGATCAAATACAGAATTGATGTATCCCAAAATAGACTTGTTCGTCGAGTCGCCGAAGGAACACGTAGCAGTCCACGAACGTTTTATTTTCTCTTCTTCAGGTGCGACGGAAAGTCAATTTCCGGGGAAATCAATACTGCAGTTGATCCCCTACTCGAATCAAGGGGTCGTGGATTAGCGACGGGTCCCGTTTCCATGGGAAACCGCGACCTTCCGCCACCGAGCGAGGCGGCACCTGACGCGTTTTGGGGAGGGCACCTCCTCCGATCTATGGACTTGGCGACCGCGCGCCAAATCCATGGATCGCTAATCCATGTCTCCGCGCCCCCGATTCCTCTCAGCGACCATTTGCCTTCCCCATCGCTCCGTCCTCTGCCCCCTCCCTTTGCCTTCCCCTCCCCCCCATGAGCCCTCGGCTCATGTGCACTTGGTCCTCGGAATCCCCCCCCAGGATTTGCACGAGGTCGCACCACGACGGCCAAGGATGCATCGAAGCACCCTCGGCGAGGCCACCAACATGGCACACGTGTCTGACAAGCTGCTTACTCTTGCGGCCTCCAAAGGCTCAAGCCGTTTCCCAGGACAGCCAGAGATGCTCCAAAAAGCCGCCAAGTTGCCACATGTGTCCTGTTCCGGACACCAGCAAATCTGCGAATGAGCGCGGGAAGTCATGACTGGGTTGGTTAGCACGTTTTGGTGCGGTCAGGTATGCGGTTCCGGAGGTTTCCAAGATGGCCCGAAGATACTATCATTTCCCCTGAGGACCTCCGTGCGGCCCCCTCACATCACCGAGACAGTCCGAGGCCGTCCCTCAAGGAGCCTCGGATATCCAAATCTTGCCCATCGGGGCCCGAAAGACTTGCCGATGTTGCCCCCAACGGCTTGCTTCCCAGGCGCCTCAGCATCATCCCCAGAGACATGTCCAGCCGTTCGAGAACCTCCCAGAAACCCCCAACACAATCTAGGACGTCGCCGTCGCGCATGTACATGATATTGTTCCAGGTAGTCCGAAGAGTCGTCCGCATCAGCGCGGCAAAAACATGTAAGAGCATTCCCGACTCTTGCATCATCACCTGCCCGTCAACCTTCAGCTCGACGGCGAGCGAGGGGGGGAAAGGAGAAGCAAAAAGCCTTGTCCGAAGGCAGCGGGAGGTCCTAGAAGCCCTCGCGCCTTCTGATAAGTTCTCAGTGTCTTCGGGTAAGGCTTAGAACACTTCTCAGAAGGCCGGGGGCCCTCCGACCCCTCTGAGAAGGCCCGCCACTTCTCACCCCCCCGTGGGCTCGCCGCCGACGTACGTTCTCAGCCGACAGATCCGCCAGTTTCTTCTACCTTTAGGTCGGGCATGTCCCCCTTCAAAAAATATCCAAAGTGAAAGAATAATCGACAAAAACATCCCCTGACTATTTCTTTACTATTGTCAAATAGTCCTTCTGTCGAGGGACGTGCCCGACTTAATTCTACCCCCTGAGCCACTCGGCGCCAGTGATGGGACTGGACTGGAGGCAGAGGGCGCAGCCCAGAATGTCAAAGGCCGACCACCAGTTGGTTCAGTTTGGTATGGGCCCTCGTTTCAATTGTCTTTTTGTGCTTCGTTTTTGATCAGCTGTGTGTGTGTGTGGGTGTGTGTTCTGTTTTCGTTGTAGTAAGCGCGTTTGGGTATTAAACGTTTGTTTTTGTCATGCTGCGATTCCACGGTCTCGTTTCGTTTTTCTGTTTGTTTGCTCCGTTCACCCCGCGCTTCGTTTCGTTGTCCGTTTTGTGTCGCTTCGCCGTTGTCTGTCAGTGTTCTGATTGCGCGTGATAGGGATGCTTGTTTCTTGCTTGATGCACCGCTTCGTGTTTCGTTTTGTTGTGGATGTTGTTTTCTCGGTGGCCAGCCATGATGTCGCCCCTCGCCTTGGCCACGCTTTTGGACGGTCGTTCCGATGTTGCTCCCGCTGCTTTGTTGCGCCACTGGCCTGAGCTTCAGCCGGAGCCCCGGCCTCTGCCGTAGCCCCAGCCATGGCTCCGGGCGTTCGTTCCGCGTTTTTCGTTCCGCTTTCCGTCTGCACTGTATGCTGATCAAGCCTCAGACGGAATCTCGCCCCTCGCCCTGGCTATAGCTCCATGCGCTCGTTTTGTTGTTTGTTTCGTTGTTTCCTCCCCCGTTATTGTTGTTGCGCTCTTGGCTTGAGCTTCGGCCTGGGCCCCAGCCCCTGCCGTAGCCCAACCGTAGTTCCGGGTGTTCGTTTCGTTTTTCCGTTCTTTTGTAGGGGTGATGCGCCAAACGCGGGATCTAATCTGAAAGCGGGATCTGGCCAAGCACCAGATCTGGCCAACGACGGGATCTATCTGGACGTTTACGCACTCAAACGGGGAGTTGGGCCAAAACGGGATCTGGACGTCTACCCGCTCAAGCGGGGAGCTGGCCCGTTCGTGGATCTAGGATTTTCGCAGGCGGCCCTGTTCAGGGAGCTGACCAGTGTGTTCGATGCTCGTTTCGGGGACCTTCCTGGAGCCCACCTAATGGATCTGTTCGACCCCAGTTCGACTCAAGTTCGACTCAAGTTCGACTCAAGTTCGACTCAGGTTCGACTCATGTTCGACTCAGGTTCGACGCAGGGTCGACCTAAATCGACTGATGTTCGACGCAGCTTCGACGCACGAGTGGAGCGAGTGGCTCCAGGAAGGTCCCCAGAACGAGCATCCAAAATGTGGGCTCAGACCTTAGAAATCCATAGGGAAATTTTTGGTACGTGGGCTGAGAATGTATGCGGAATGTTTGCGACATCCTTGAGGATTTGGGCTCTGAACTATTCAAACTGTATGGCCTTCCCCATGTTGGCGTCCAGATGAGGTGTGCAACACTTGTTTTTTCTCAGACGGTTTTCGGGGTGACACGTGTCACACCAGCGTTGTTTCAAAATGTTTGGCCCCATGTTGGGGTCCAGAACGCGAGTGAAACATTTGGTTGTTCTCCCGCGGTGTTCGGGGTGACACGTGTTTCCCCTATGTTGTCTCACATTGTATGGTCCCATGTTTGCGTCCAGAACTGGAGTGAAGCACCTTACTTTTTCTCACGCGGGGTTCGGAGTTACACGTGTCATTCTGTTTTTTCACATGTTATGGCGTCATGTTGGCGTCGATAATGCGAGTGACACAGTTGTTTTTTTTCTCACACGGTTTTCGGGGTGGCATGTGTGATCTTCGTATTATTTCACAATGTATGGCCACGTGTGGTCGTCCAGAGCTCGATGGCAATTGGTTTTGTGCACACGGTCTTCGGGGTGACACGTGTCACCTTTGTGTTGCTTCACATTGTTTTGCTTATGTTGGCGTTCAGAACGCGATTGCAACAATCGGTTTTGTTCACACGGTTTTCTAGATGACACGTGCCATTATTTTGTCGTGTCACGCTGTGTGGCCCCATGTTGGCGTCCAGAGTACGAGTGAAACAATTGTTTTTTCCCAACCATCCTGTGGTGTTGGGTCCTCGTTTTGAAGAGACCGTGCCCCGCGTTCCTCTCCTCTCCTCTCCTCTCCTCTCATCTCCTCTCCTCTCCTCTCCTCTCCTCTCCTCCTCTCCTCCCCTCCTCTCCTCCTCTCCTCTTCACCCACCCAGTACACCGTTTCGTGGCTCCATAGGGAGCTCCACCGAAGGCCCCAGTGCCCGCGCCCGCATGCGTCACACCACACACACCAATTTCGGCATACACACACTCACACGTTTCGTGCTCCATAGACTCCACCGAAGGCCCCCGTCCCGCGCCCGCATGCCGTCACCCCACACCCATTTCGCACACCCGTCTCACGTTTCCGTGCCCATAGGGAAAGCTCCACCAGAAGCCCCCGTGCCACGTGGCGCATGCGTCACCCACACCCAATTCTGAGATTTTCGGGCACAACCCCTCACAACGCTTCGTGGGCTCCATAAGGGAGCTCCTCCGAAGCCCCAGTGCCACCGTGCCCCGCAATTGCTCACCCACGCCCATTTCGGCAAACCCCCTCACACCTTCGTGGCTCCATAGGGGGTTCCACCGAAGGCCCCAGTGCCCGCGCCCGCATGCGTCACCCACGCCCATTTCGGCACACCCCTCACACGTTTCGTGGCTCCATAGGGAGCTCCACCGAAGGCCCCAGTGCCCGCGCCCGCATGCGTCACCCACACCCATTTCGGCACACCCCTCACACGCTTCGTGGCTCCATAGGAAGCTCCACCGAAGGCCCAGTGCCCGCGCCCGCATGCGTCACCCACACCCATTTCGGCACACCCCTCACACGTTTCGAGGCTCCATAGGGAGCTCCACCGAAGGCCCCAGTGCCCGCGGCCGCATGCGTCACCCACACCCATTTCGGCACACCCCTCACACGTTTCGTGGCTCCATAGGGAGCTCCACCGAAGGCCCCAGTGCCCGCGCCCGCATGCGTGACCAACATCCAATTCGGCACACCCCTCACACGTTTCGTGGCCCCATAGGAGCTCCGCCGAAGGCCCCAGTGCTGCCGCCTGCATGCGTCACCCACACACAATTCGGCACACCCCTCACACGTTTCGTGGCCCCAGAGTAGAAGCTCCGCCGAAGGCCCAGCGCGCCGCCCGCATGCGTCACGCACACCCAATTCGGCAACACGAATCATAATCCTCCCAAATAATCTACCCTCACACGCTTCGTGGGCCCCAGAGGAGCTCCGCCGAAGGCCCCAGTGCTGCCGCCCGCATGCGTCACCCACACCCAATTCGGCACACCACTCACACGTTTCGTGGCCCCATAGGAGCTCCGCCGAAGGCCCCAGTGCTGCCGCCCGCATGCGTCACCCACACCCAATTCGGCACACCCCTCACACGTTTCGTGGCCCCATAGGAGCTCCGCCGAAGGCCTCAGTGCTGCCGCCCGCATGCGTCACCCACACCCAATTCGGCACACCCCACACACGTTTCGTGGCCCCATAAGAGCTCCGCCGGAGGCCCCAGTGCTGCCGCCCGCATGCGTCACGCACACCCAATTCGGCACACCCCTCACACGTTTCGTGGCCCCATAGGGAAATTTTACGGAAGAGCCCCAGTGCTGCCGCCCGCATGTGCGTACGCACACCCAATTGGGCACACCCGTCACACGTTTCGTTGGCCCCCATAGGAGCTCCGCCACATGCCTCAAGTCCTCCGCCCGCAGCGTCCCGCACACTGAGAAATGTCATCACCCTTCCCATTTCGGCACACTTCTCACACGTGTTCCGTGGCCCCATGGGGAGCTCCACCGAAGGCCCCAGTGCTGCGCCCGCATGTTCAACGGCACGAAAACCCAAATTGGGCAACAAAAGCCCCTCACACGTTTCGTGGCCCCATAGGGAGCTCCACCGAAGGTCCCAGTGGGTGTGCCCGCATGCGTCCCGCACACCCATTTCGTCACACCCCTCAAACGTTTCGTGGCCCCATAGGGAGCTCCACCGAAGGTCACAGTGGGTGTGCCCGCATGCGTCCCGCACACCCATTTCGGCCCACCCCTCACCCGTTTCGTGGCCCCATAGGGAGCTCCGCCCCAGGCACCGAAGGCCATAGAGCTGCCGCCCGCAGCAGTGCAGGTGCGTCCCGCACACCTCTTTCGGCATACCCCTCACTACGTTTTCTGGCCCCATAGGGAATGCGTCCCGCACACCCATGTCGGCATGCCCTTCACACGTTTCGTGGCCCCATAGGGAGCTCCACCGAAGGCCCCATTGGGTGTGCCCGCATGCGTCCCGCGCATCCATTTCGGCACGCCCCTCACGCGCTTCGTGACGCCTCACACGTTTCGTGGTCCCATAGGGAGTTTCACCGAAGGCCCCAGTGGGTGTGCCCGCATGCGCCCCGCACACCCATTTTGGCACACCCTTCGCACGTTTCGTGGCCCCGTAGAGGGGCTCCACCGGAAGTCCCAGTGTTGCCTCCCGCATGCGTCCCGCACGCCCATGTCGGCATGCCCTTCACACGTTTCGTGGCCCCATAGGGAGCTCCACCGAAGGCCCCATTGGGTGTGCCCGCATGCGTCCCGCGCATCCATTTCGGCACGCCCCTCACGCGTTTCGTGACGCCTCACACGTTTCGTGGTCCCATAGGGAGTTTCACCGAAGGCCCCAGTGGGTGTGCCCGCATGCGCCCCGCACACCCATTTTGGCACACCCTTCGCACGTTTCGTGGCCCCGTAGAGGGGCCCCACCGGAAGTCCCAGTGTTGCCTCCCGCATGCGTCCCGCACGCCCATTTCGGCATACCCTTCGCACGTTTCGTGGCCCCAAAGGGAGCTCCGCCGAAGGCCCCAGTGGGTGTGCCCGCGTGCGTCCCGCACACCCATTTCGTCACACCCCTCACGCGTTTCGTGACCCCTCGCACGTTTTGTGGTCTCATAGGGAGCTCCACCGAAGGCCCCAGCGGGTGTGCCCGCATGCGTCCCGCGCACCCATTTCGGCACGCCCCTCGTACGTTTCGTGGCCCCGTAGGGGGCTCCACCGAAGAACATATTCACAACTGCGGTAGTCACAATTGCACATGAATGGGTCCTTCGCCAGGATTTTGCTAATGTAGACTGCCCCGCTTCGCCAGCGCCAGTGCCCCAGCACAGAAAGAGGTGAGGCGATGCTTAGCAACCTGCCTGAAGGGTTCGCCCCTTGCCGCAGGCATCTTATCTTGATTGCGAGGATGGCTGGTCGGTCGGCTGGCTGGGTGGTTGACCGCTAAGTGAGTGTAAAGATCAAACAAAAAAACAGTTTGGTTGGCTGCTTGGCCACAGTTTTTTTTCTGGTCGTTGGCTGGGTATTGCGGTTGGCAGGCCACCCAGATGAAGTGGCCTGGTCGGTTGGCTAATCGTTTCCACACGTGGCCATCGGCCTAAGCCCCCACAGTGCCTGGTCGCCGCCACAAGTCGTGCAAGTCCTCCGGGGGCTTCTGGCGATGGGTAACGAAGCCTCCATGCGCGTCGGTGGAACCTTGAACGGTCCGTATGTTTTTTTTCGCCACTTTTGCACACCCGGTCAGGTGGGTAGCCAACTGCGCATCTGTGCCATTTTCCGTGCGCTTTTGTGGGAGGCCCAGCTACGGGCGGGGTACTCGCACGCCAAGTCGACACTTCGCGGCTCCTTGGGGGGCTGCCAACTGCGCCATCGTTGCCACTTCCGTCGGTTCCTGAGCGGCCCGGCAGAAGGGGGGAGAGGGGGGGCACGCGCATTCAGTCATGGGGGTGACACCTGCGCAGCTGTCGCCGCGTTCGTGGGCTCTTGGGAGGCCCAGCAGGAGGGGATTGGGGCGGCACGCGCACCCCGTCGAGACCTCGCGGCTCCCGGGCGGGCTGCCAAGTGCACGCGCATCCATTCGAGACCTCGCGGTTCCCCGGAGGCTGCCAATTGCTCGATTGTCGCCATTTTGATGGGCTCCTGGGAGGTCCAGCGTGTCGAAGGGAGACGCGGATACAGTCGAGGCCTCGCGTCTCCAAGGGGTACGCTCATCGCTGTCATCCCTTTGGCGGTCTGAGTTGCGAGAGGGCGTTCGTAAACGGGGGGCGTTGAATGCGATCGGACGCTGTTTGGCGAATTGTTCGATAGTGCTGCAGGTCTCGCCATGTGCCCTGTTTCTGGGAATTCTCCTATTGATAGTCGCCTCGCGATAAGAAAGGCTGACGTAGGCTTCGGACATTTTCCAATTTGGAGCCCTGTTGGGCCGTCTCGGAGCCCTGGGCGTTGCTGGGTCCTCTTGGAGCGTTGCTGGGCCGTCTTGGAGATCTTTTGGGCCGTCCTGGGGCCATCTTCGGCGTCTTGGACCGAATTTGCCGAAATAGGGCCAAAGTGGTCCGAAGAAAGTGGAAGTGGAGGGAGCGCGTTCTGACCCGCCCCTTCTCTGGCAAGGAATCAACGTGAAAGGGCTTTCCCCTCGACTCCATGACGACCTGGCTCGATTCACCTCGGTTTGGCGGGCTTGATGAGCCAAAGGTTGCCGCGCGGAAGGGGGTGAACACTTCGACTCAGAGTTCGTCTCCCAGGACCCCCGCGGGATGACCGGCGCAGAACTGCCCCTCACACATGCCAACAGGGTCGGCGGATGGTTCAACAACCAGGGATCGCGGCTTCGGGAGTTAGGACACATAGTTTTTGGTTTTTGTTGGAGGGATCGTGGTCCCAGGACTGTGCTTCTTCTTTTGCGCGGTGCCGCGGCCCCAGGAGCGCGTATCTTTGTGTTTTCTCACGAGGGTCTCGGCTTTGGGAGCTCGGACGCGTGGGTGTTTTTAGAGTCAACCCGCAGAGTAAGGGTGAGCGACTTTCCGAGGTTACCCTTCGCCTTCCCCCTCGGCCCATCCTTGGCCGCTTTCGCCAGCCGCGCGCCCCGCTGGCAAAGTGTCGACATGACCTTCCAGGGCCCTTGCATCCTTCTCGCGCGTCCTGAGTTTACGGGTTGGCTGTATATCAGCCTTCGCCCGCGGCGGCGGCGGGGGAATTTCTCGCACGGCCCCCCCCGCGCGGATCGTGCCCTACATGGGGGGGCCATGCCTGCGGCCTCGCTGGGCGCGCTCGCGTCGGGGGGGGCCCGCCGACGTGGGCGCCGACCGCGCCCTGCGGGGGGGTCGTGGCCTTTCGGCTCAAGACATCGGAGCTTTCCTGTCCCATGCACACATCATCTTCTGAGACTGGGCCTGTGTAGTCTCCTCTCACTCACTCAAACCTCAGGCAGTCGGGATGGCGGCTGCCGGGAGGGTCCCATGGACCGTGCACGCGGTGGCGCTACTGGTTCATGGCGTATCTACCGCGACTTCCATGATGGTGAGCGACCGCATCCGTCGCGACATCGACCCGTACAACGCCTCGCGCACCAGTGCAAGTACGCAGGAAGCGCGCGACCCAATGCCGTGGTCCAATGCGAGCGGGATGCCAACGCAGCGGTCAGCCGGTACTTTAGTGTACAGCCTTGGAGGAGTCAGCCATTGTTGCACTTGTGGTTGGAATTTTTTGTGGTCCTCGTCGCCCATTAACGAGCCTATCGCGTCGATCACACTTAGTGGCGCTTGGCAGGACCAGGGATGGGGGAACCAGGCAGGGATGATCCGTGTTGAGGTGGGGTCGGAGTTGTTTACACAATGTGTGGCACCACATTACAAAGCGGGTTTTAGTTACACCTGGACATTGGCCGCGCCCGCGCCATCTGGCTCTAGGATTAGGTTCCAATACCACGTTGGGGGGGGAGGCTCGCACTGCCTTTACATCGATGCTGGCGCGGCGCTGACTGTCACCACCACAAGTTCCTTCGTGGTCGATTGCACTGGGCGCAACTACAACGCCCAGGTTTCGCACTGCCAGTCGCAGGGCATGTCCATCGCCAGCATCCACAGCGATGCAGAAAACAACGAGATCTTGAGTTTGCTTCAATCTCAGAATTGCAACGCATACATCGGCGCTGAGTCCAATGGCGCTGGCACCTGGTCGTGGAGGGACGGCACGCCATGGGATTACGTCAACCCGCTGAACGACGGGATCAGTGGCTACAGCGAGACAAAGATGGCGTACCTGAAAGACGGCTGGTGGCACGATTGGGAGACGGGCAGTGCTATTCACGGTGTGGTTTGCCGGGGCGTCCCGACTCCGAATCCGACGCCGTACCCGACGCCGTACCCGACGCCGAAACCGACGCCGTACCCGACGCCGTACCCGACGCCGAAACCGACCCCGAACCCGACGCCGAATCCGACGCCGAACCCGACGCCGAATCCGACGCCGAACCCGACGCCGAACCCGACGCCGAATCCGACGCCGAACCCGACGCCGAACCCGACGCCGAACCCGACGCCGTACCCGACGCCGAACCCGACGCCGAACCCGACGCCGAACCCGACGCCGAACCCGACGCCGTACCCGACGCCGTACCCGACGCCGAATCCGACGCCTAATCCGACGCCGTACCCGACGCCGTACCCGACGCCGTACCCGACGCCGTACCCGACGGCCTTCCCGACGCCGTACCCGACGGCCTTCCCGACGGCCTACCCGACGCCGTACCCGACGCCGTACCCGACGCCTTACCCTACGGCCTTCCCGACGGCTTTCCCGACGGCCTTCCCGACGGCCTACCCGACAGCTTTCCCGACGGCCTTTCCGACGCCTTACCCTACGGCCTTCCCGACGGCCTTCCCGACGCCGAACCCGACGCCCAACCCGACGTATTCTGCGGGTTGGCCGACGCCACATCCGACGTTTCCTCCAGCAGCTCCCACGGCGGCTGGAGCGGGAAGCGTGGCTGCCACTGGTGATCCCCACCTCCAAAACGTTCATGGCGAGCGGTTCGATTTGATGAAGCCCGGCAAACATGTTCTGATACACATCCCTCGTGGAATGAGCGTTGAAGACGCATTGCTTCGTGTGCAGGCCGATGCGCGCCGATCGGGTGAGAGTTGTGCAGACATGTATTTCCAACACGTGAACATTACAGGGTCTTGGGCAGAGGCCAAGCAAGTTGGGGGATACCAGTACAGCGCGTCGCAAAGTGCAGTCGAGGCTCCGCAATGGGTTTCATTCAGCACGGTGCAGTTGAAGGTCGTTCATGGACGCACGGATGGCGGCATCCCCTACTTGAATGTGTACGTGAAGCATCTGAGGCTAGCGGGGTTTGCCGTCGGAGGTCTGCTGGGGGAAGACGACCACACCGACGTAATGATTCCTCCAGCGGCTTGTGTCAAGCATACGCCTCTGTTGGAAGTGAATGAGGGCGGCCAGGTTTCTCCCTCCAGGTCGTCAGAAGCAATGGCAACGTTCATGTGACCATACGGGTCACGTCTGAAAATGAGACACGAGCTTGTGTGTCCCTTCGGGCGACGCGTGCGGAAGCGTTGCTCCACTTCAAAACCATATGAGCAGCACGCTCATTTCCTGCGAAATCGAACTGTATCTCTCTACAGTTTTTCCTGTGTGTTCTGTTGTTGCGTCGGATATTTGGTTGTGCTAGTGATTCTGGCGCTCTGGTTGGTCTTGATTTTGGATGGGTTCACGTGCTGTAGCTGTTTTGCTAATGTAGACTGCCCCGCTTCGCCAGCGCCAGTGCCCCAGCACAGAAAGAGGTGAGGCGATGCTTAGCAACCTGCCTGAGGGGTTCGCCCCTTGCCGCAGGCATCTGATCTTGATTGCGAGGATGGCTGGTCGGTCGGCTGGCTGGGTGGTTGACTCGCCAGTTGGTTGGCTGCTTGGCCAGCAGTTGGTTGTCTGGTCGGTTGGCTGGTGTATTGGCGGGTTGGCTGGCTACCCAGATGAGTGGCTGACCGGTTGGCTATTCGGTTTCCAACACGTGGCCATCGGCCTATGCCCCCACAGTGCCTGGTTCGTCGGCCACAAGGTCGTGCCAGTCCTCCGGGGGCTTCTGCGATGGGTACGAAGCTCCATGCGGCGTCTGTGGACCTTGAACGGTCGTAGTGCTTTTTTCGCCACCTTTTGCACACCCGGTCAGGGGGGTAGCCAACTGCGCAGCTGTTGCCATTTTCGTGGGCTCCTGGGAGGCCCAGCTTACGGGCGGGGTACTCGCACGCCAAGTCGACACTTCGCGGCTCCTTGGGGGGCTGCCAACTGCGCCATCGTTGCCAGTTCCGTCGGTTCCTGAGAGGCCCAGCAGAAGGGGGGAGAGGGGGGGCACGCGCATTCAGTCATGGGGGTGACACCTGCGCAGCTGTCGCCGCGTTCGTGGGCTCTTGGGAGGCCCAGCAGGAGGGGATTGGGGCGGCACGCGCACCCCGTCGAGACCTCGCGGCTCCCGGGCGGGCTGCCAAGTGCACGCGCATCCAGTCGAGACCTCGCGGTTCCCAGGAGGCTGCCAATTGCTCGATTGTCGCCATTTTGATGGGCTCCTGGGAGGTCCAGCGTGTCGAAGGGAGACGCGGATCCAGTCGAGGCCTCGCGTCTCCAAGGGGTACGCTCATCGCTGTCATCCCTTTGGCGGTCTGAGTTGCGAGAGGGCGTTCGTAAACGGGGGGCGTTGAATGCGATCGGACGCTGTTTGGCGAATTGTTCGATAGTGCTGCAGGGCTCGCCATGTGCCCTGTTTCTGAGAATTCTCCTATTGATAGTCGCCTCGCGATAAGAAAGGCTGACGTAGGCTTCGGACATTTTCCAATTTGGAGCCCTGTTGGGCCGTCTCGGAGCCCTGGGCGTTGCTGGGTCCTCTTGGAGCGTTGCTGGGCCGTCTTGGAGATCTCTTGGGCCGTCCTGGGGCCATCTTCGGCGTCTTGGACCGAATTTGCCGAAATAGAGCCAAAGTGGTCCGAAGAAAGTGGAAGTGGAGGGAGCGCGTTCTGACCCGCCCCTTCTCTGGCAAGGAATCAACGTGAAAGGGCTTTCCCCTCGACTCCATGACGACCTGGCTCGATTCACCTCGGTTTGGCGGGCTTGATGAGCCAAAGGTTGCCGCGCGGAAGGGGGTGAACACTTCGACTCAGAGAGCGTCTCCCAGGACCCCCGCGGGATGACCGGCGCAGAACTGCCCCTCACACATGCCAACAGGGTCGGCGGATGGTTCAACAACCAGGGATCGCGGCTTCGGGAGTTAGGACACATAGTTTTTGGTTTTTGTTGGAGGGATCGTGGTCCCAGGACTGTGCTTCTTCTTTTGCGCGGTGCCGCGGCCCCAGGAGCGCGTATCTTTGTGTTTTCTCACGAGGGTCTCGGCCTTGGGAGCTCGGACGCGTGGGTGTTTTTAGAGTCAACCGCAGAGTAAGGGTGAGCGACTTTCCGAGGTTACCCTTCGCCTTCCTCCTCGGCCCATCCTTGGCCGCTTTCGCCAGCCGCGCCCCCCGCTGGCAAAGTGTCGACATGACCTTCCAGGGCCCTTGCATCCTTCTCGCGCGTCCTGAGTTTACGGGTTGGCTGTATATCAGCCTTCGCCCGCGGCGGCTGCGGGGGAACTTCTCGCACGGCCCCCCCCGCGCGGATCGTGCCCTACATGGGGGGGCCATGCCTGCGGCCTCGCTGGGCGCGCTCGCGTCGGGGGGGGGCCCGCCGACGTGGGCGCCGACCGCGCCCTGCGGGGGGGTCGTGGCCTTTCGGCTCAAGACATCGGAGCTTTCCTGTCCCATGCGCACATCATCTTCTGAGACTGGGCCTGTGTAGTCTCCTCTCACTCACTCAAACCTCAGGCAGTCGGGATGGCGGCAGCCAGGAGGGTCCCATGGACCGTGCACGCGGTGGCGCTACTGGTTCATGGCGTATCTACCGCGACTTCCATGATGGTGAGCGACCGCATCCGTCGCGACATCGACACGCACAACGCCTCGCGCACCAGTGCAAGTACGCAGGAAGCGCGCGACCCAATGCCGTGGTCCAATGCGAGCGGGATGCCAACGCAGCGGTCAGCCGGTACTTTAGTGTACAGCCTTGGAGGAGTCAGCCATTGTTGCACTTGTGGTTGGAATTTTTGGTGGTCCTCGTCGCCCATTAACGAGCCTATCGCGTCGATCACACTTAGTGGCGCTTGGCAGGACCAGGGATGGGGGAACCAGGCAGGGATGATCCGTGTTGAGGTGGGGTCGGAGTTGTTTACACAAGGTGTGGCACCACATTACAAAGCGGGTTTTAGTTACACCTGGACATTGGCCGCGCCCGCGCCATCTGGCTCTAGGATTAGGTTCCAATACCACGTTGGGGGGGGGAGGCGGGCACTGCCTTTACATCGATGCTGGCGCGGCGCTGACT
>CAUYUJ010012726.1:0-10000 GCA_963575745.1 Prorocentrum cordatum
AACCCTAAACCCTAAACCCTAAACCCTAAACCCTAAACCCTAAACCCTAAACCCTAAACCCTAAACCCTAAACCCTAAACCCTAAACCCTAAACCCTAAAACCCTAAACCCTAAACCCTAAACCCTAAACCCTAAACCCTAAACCCTAAACCCCGAAGGAGGAGCAGACCCGCTGCACTTAAGGGCCCCTTACAAGCAGAACGGGTCGGACCGCGCGGGCGCACCGTAACGGGCAGGTCAAGCCGGGCGGGCGGGCGGGCCGGCCCTAATGGGTGGGTGAGGTCGGGTCGGGTCGGATCGGGCGGGTTATAAAATTTAATACATCGTCGACCTGTCACGCGAGTACCCGAACGAGCGGATCGGGTCGGGCCAAGAGGGCGGACCCTAACAATCGAGACGAGTCGGGACGGGCTGACCCTAACCTGCGGGTCGATTCGACCCTGCAGGCCTCCCCCCAGGCTGGGGGGAGGCCTCCGGCAAACCTCCCCTGGTCCTCCTGGAGACCTCCCCTGCTCAGGAAAAACCTCCCGGGGGTCTCCGGGAGATTTCCCCTGGTCCTGTGGGAGGTCTGGGGGGAGGCCTCCCCCCAGCCTGGGGGGAGGCCTCCCGGAGGCCTCCCCTGGTCCTCCACCAGGTCTGGGGGGAGGCCTCTCACAAGCTTCCAGGAGGACCAGGGGAGGCCTCCCGGAGGCCTCCCCCCAGGCTGGGGGAAGACCTCCCAGAGGTCTCCCCCAGACCTCCTGGAGGCCTCCCTGGGGAGGTCTCCCAGGTCGCGAGGACACCTCCCTGGGGAGGCCCCCCCCGAGGCTGGGGGGAGGCCTCCAGGAGGCCCCCCCTGGGCCTCCCCCAGACCTCTGGGAGGCCTGCCTCTGGAGGCCTCCCCCAGGCCTGGGGGGGGCCTGGGGGAGGCCTCCCCCCAGCCTGGGGGGAGGCCTCCCCCCAGGCCTGGTGGAGGACCACGGGAGGTCGGGTACCAGACCTCCCCCAAGCTGGGGGGGGGGCTCCGGAAGGCCTCCCCCCAGGCTGGGGGGAGGTCTGGGAGAGGTCTCTAGGAGACCTCCTATGCGGGGACCCTTATGAGAGGGTTGTGCTGAGCACAACCCTCTCCAGCACAACCCTCCAGCACAACCCTCTCCAGCGCCACCCCTCAGCACGATCCTCAGCACCACCCCCCAGCACAACCCCCTAGCACAACCCCCCTCCAGCACCACCCACAGCGATCAAACTTAAGAAATTGGTCCCAGCTTTTTCGAATTCCCTATTTTCGTTTAAGAAATTCTGAGACCCAGCTCAAAAAAATGAGTTTCTCAACAGACGACATGAGTGTAACTCAAAGTGGCGGTCAGCGAAACCCACCAACTTGTGACAACACAGCTGCAACAATGTTTAAATGCGATGATGGGTCGTGGCGCGCTTGCAGAATTCAGGCACTTGGATGCAACCGTGAAAACATCTGCGAAGGGGAAGACTACTACACAGCGGTACGTCGCATTGGGAACGATCCAGACAACAACCCGGCAAGGATATATCCAATGAGTGTAGACCTTCCGAGCCCCTCTTGTAAGGCGTCTTGTTTTTTTGCCCCAAAACGAACAGGCGTTGCTGCCCTGGTCTGCAGTTGATGCCCAAGCCGCGCGCTCAACAAAAAATAGCTTATCCCGATGCCCCCCTCTTCTGCCAGCAGGTCGGTGGCACATTGCACCAAACAGCGCCGACAGCCTCATCAGGTGCCTCCTCTTCGAGATATCCACTACAACGCAGCGGCGAGCCAAATGTAGCTCAGCAGGCGAAGCCCGCTATGCGCATCACGCGTGGAGGGAGCGTGGAGGGGAGGGGGGAGAGAGTGATGAGAAGGGAGAGAGCAAGATAGCGATGGCTACTTGTCGAGCGCGGAACGCGCCCGCAGGCCTTCGTTGCGCGTGCGGAGGCACCCGCGGACAAAACAAGGGGCACGGCACCTCCTCCCCTTCCCCTTCCCGTTCTGGTCGATTCTTGGCGTGGGCGTGTTCTTGGGCCCCCCCCCCCCCCCGAGGTTTGCGCTGCCTGGATGTGTCGGGTCACGCTGAGGAGGACGAGAAAAGATGTGCGCTGCCCAGGTGTGCTGGGTCACGCTCGGGATGGGGTAGAGATGTGCGCTGCCCGAATATGCCGGGTCGCGCGAGGGAGAAGATGGAGAAGCTGGCAGCACTGCGCTCGGGAACAAGCCACATGGCTTGGCAAAGGGTGAAAGAAGTTGTCAGGAAAATCAGAGCCCGCACCGACAATGGTCTCTGCTTGACATGGTGCGCGAAGCCTACCCTGTGCCAAATTGCACGGGCAGCGTATGGAAACAAAGCTGAAGAGGCCCTCTTCCGCAGAGTTGGACGAGAGATGGTGAATAGCGCCCCATATCATCCCTCCTCCTCGCTCTCTTCATTTGCGCACCTCCTCCCTTCCAAACAAGATGTCCGTGGTCGAGCACTGGCAAGCAAGCCTGCATAGCTCAAAGCCGGTTTGAAAGAGAGAGAGAGAGAGAGAGAGAGAGAGAGACAGAGACAGACAGAGAGAGAGAGAGAGTCGTGGCCGAGCACAGGTAAGTGCGTCTACCTTGCTCATGGCTCGACCTGCGAAGGAACGAGGGGGGAGGAGAGGGGGGGAGGGGAGGGCGGCGCTGGCCCACGAGCAACTGCGCAGACGACACACGCAGAGCAATATCTACGCATCGTCGCTGATTTCGGGAAGATACGTTTACCCGAACAAACCGCCGATCCAACTGCCCAAAGCACTTCCTGCCGCGGCCCCGGCTGGACCGCCGCAGATTGCGCCGGCCCCCATCCCGATCATGGCCGCTATCGCGGCCCCGCTGGCGCCTGCTGCGGCCGGAGCCGCGACGGCGCCTGTTGCCGCGGGCCGAATCTGTCTCTCAAGCTCCAGATTTGCTTGCCGTACCGATTTGTCGTACTCGTCCTTCATCGCCCTCTCCTTGCGCTTCGCATCTTCCTCAGCTTCGCGCACCTTCTCGATGTACATGCCTTGCAGCTTCTGCTTCTCCTCAGCGAACTGTCTCGCCAACTCCTCCTTCGCTTTGTCCGCCGCTGCCTTGTCTGACTGGTGCTTCTTCAAAGCCGCCTCCATTTTGATCCTCGCTTCTTCCTGCAGCTTTTGCCTGTTCTTGGCCTCGTCCTCCATCAGTTTCCTTCTCTCCTTCTCTAACTCCTCTTGCTGGTGCTTCACCTGCCTCTGGAACTCCTCCTTCTCTTTCTTCTCCTTCTTCTGATATTCCTCCTGCGCCTTCAGCGCCTTTGCCCGCTCGACCTCAGCTGCCTTCCTTGCCTCGGCAACCTGCTTCTCCAAACGGTCTTTCTCCTCTTCGGCGCGCTTCGCCATCGCGTCGTTTGCTTTCTTGGCATCTTCGACCTGCTTCAGTATGTGTTGTTTTTCCTCCTCGCTCTGCTCTTTTAGTTCCGCGATCTTGGTCAGGGCGTCGTCGTAAGTGTCTGAGTTCACCTCTTTCGCCTGCCCGGGCTTCAATTCCACGTAAGGTGCCTCGTCCAGAAACTTTGAGAAATGTTCTGGCAAGGGCATGATCTGGTCTTCCGCGCCGTCCATGACCGTGACCGTTGGGAGGAAGAAAACGCGATCTGTAGGGTTGGGCATGCCCTGGAACAAATAGCTGAGAAACGTCTTCCTAAATTCACCGTTCTCCTCGAACTTCTTCATCGCGCCAATGCCACACTGGTTGACGACCACCGTGTACTGGGTCCCGATCTCCGGAATTGCATCCAAGATCAATTTCATGGTGGTCCGGTCCTCCGGGCGAACGCGGCCCTGTTGCTGCAACACAACGATAATGACGCGGAACTTGCCGCCTTTGCCCAAGGCCCTGGAAATTGATTCGGCAGCCTCCTTCCGCAGTGCGACGTCTGCAAGCCCTGGCGTGTCGAAGTAGACGTTCCAGTCTTCGTCCATGTCGATGTCCAATTGGAAGGTCACCCCTCTGCCGGAGGAGAGGTTAGACTTGAACATAATTTCCTTGGCCTTGCAATTCATCAAAGTACTCTTACCCGCCCCTGGGTTGCCGACGAACAGCCACCGCGGCGCGTCGAGCCTGAGGGTCAGCTGGGCCGCGTCGAACCCTGCGTTTCCTGCCTGACCAAGGGAAACCTTGAAGGCATTTAGCTTGGCCTGAAAGGCATCGGATCCATGATCACTGCTCTTTAAGATACCCAGGTAAGCCTTCTTTAACTCGCCCATCGCAGCCAATTTGCGCTCTACACTCTCCAACAGGTTTTCGGCCACTATGAGATCCTCAGACGTGAGACCCTCCTCCTTGGCAGCACCAATGGCTTCTTGTAGCCCCGCCTTCTTGCCCTTCTCACAAGCATCAGCCAAACGTGTGCGTGCTTCCTGTTTCCGCTCCTCCTTTGCCAGCTTGACAACTGCCTTCATGTACGCATCCGAATACATCTCGTCTGTGTCCAGGTCCTTTTCGCCGGCATAACGGATGGCCTCCTGAAGCGCTTCGACCGAGCACGCGTTGCACGCATCCTCCAAGCGCTCACGGGCGACCTCTTTGTCCCTTGACGTCTGCGTGGCAATGAGCAACCGCGCAGCCGCGCGAGATGCCCGACGGCCTGGCAATCCCGGGAGGCTTTGCCTGACGTAAGAGACAGCTCGAGACAAACTGTTCCTGCGGCGGCTGGCGGGCGCCGGGCCGTCGGGAGAGCGCGAGGCCTCGTTTTTCCCCGACATGGTGAGACAAGTACGGTAACTGCTCAGCAATATGTGTGATTGTCAAGCGAAAGCATGCACCCGCCTTGAGCAAAAATGGCTACGGAGACTCCAATGGAACCCCTTGACGGCTCCACGGGCTGTGCGCGATTCTTGTAGGGCCCGTCTATGTAGGAGGCCGATCGACTGTCATCGTTGCAATTGTTGCAGACATTAGCCATGGTGCCAGACATGCAGGCTACGGCTAAGGCACTACTTGGCCTGATATTTGTCAACTCAGCCTGCAACGATCCTTCTCCACCCTCATTATCCATCCTCCTCCGCCTCCTCCTTCTCCTTCTCCCTCCTCCTCCTCATCTCCTTCTGCTCCTCCGCCCCCTCGTGCCTTCCCTCCAGTTCCCTCCTCCTCCTCCTCCTCCTCCTCTTC
Organism: Prorocentrum cordatum; assembly: GCA_963575745.1. Taxonomy (NCBI): domain Eukaryota; class Dinophyceae; order Prorocentrales; family Prorocentraceae; genus Prorocentrum; species Prorocentrum cordatum. The sequence goes on from CAUYUJ010012726.1 coordinate 5,138, forward strand.
CTCCTCCTCCTCCTCCGCATGTCGCCTTGCACCGTCGATAGTTCAGTACTCAGAATCCTCCTCCTCCTCCTCCTCCTCCTCCTCCCTCCCCTCCTCCTCTTCCTCATCCTTCTCCTTTCTCCTCCTCTTGACATGTGCTGCGCATCTATCGCCGATCCAAGACGTCCGCGCGGACCTCCGGGAAACTGTGCTTATGCAGCGGTTTGTTCCTCGAGTGTCGGCACCTTCTCCCTCCTCCTCCTCCTCCTCCTCCTCCTCCTCCTCCTCCTCCTCCCCGCTCCCGCTCATCTGGCGGCGAACAGGGGGGAAGTGAGAAGGGGCGGGCCTTCCCAGAGGGCTCGGAAGTCCTCCGGTCTTCCGAGAAGTTCTCTGAGCCTTCCCCGAAGACACGAGACCCTTCTCGGACAGCGCGAGGGCTTCTGAGAAGTCTCGCCGCCTTCTGAAGAGGCCTCCTCCTCCTCCTCCTCCTCGCTTCCCCCTCCCCCGCTCGCCGCCAACCTCTGGCACCGCACGGATCGCTCAACCTTGGAACGCTCGGCAGCCTCTCGATCGCCAGGTCGCCCCCTGATGGCCGCTGCTGGGCCGCTGGCCGCGCCCAGCGTGGAACGCCTGCACAACGGCGCCGCTGCTCCCCGCACGACGCGAAGCTACCGTCCCAGACATGCGACGCCTTCATTTCTTCAATAACCCGGGCCCCTGGAAGTCCCGACCCTTTCCCCGGATATTTCCCCAGGACCGCCTCTTCAGCTGGAGCAGTTTTTTTCAAACATTTGTGAGGCTCCCGAGGCCGGGCGAGGGCCCCCCCCGAGGCCGAGAACGGCCAACAACCTCCCCTCGTGATTTTTTGTTTTGCGCCGCGAGCGTGTCTAGGGACGCACCCCCTCGCTCGCCGCCGACTCCTCCGTGGCGCTCTGGCCGGCCGCCGGGGGGCGCCCGCCGCGGGGGGGGGGGGGGGGGGGGGGGGGCGGCCCGCCTGAGGATGGCCCTGGGCGCCTCCACGACCTCGCAGGAGACCAGGCGCACGGACGCCAGCTCCCCGCCCCAGCAGCCCACGGCAGGGAACCTGGCGAGACACAGAGACCTTTTTTTATCACAAAAATATAGGGCCAGTGCACTTGCGTGGCGTTCGCCGCCCCCCCCCCCCCCCGCCCCCCCCTCTTCGCCCCTCTTCAGACGAACACGGGCGTGCAAGTGCCTTTCGGCTTGCGTGGTTGCCACGCGTGCAAGTCGCCCGCGGCATGCTTCAGGTTCAGCCCCCCCCGCCCATGCAAGCAAACTTGGCTGAGTCGGAAAGAATCACACCGAGCAGGAACGGAGCAGACCCTGGTCGGCTACAGTCAGCCCGCAGAGGAAGGATGCGCGGTAAGGGTGCGGGGGCCTTGGCAGGCCATGCCGACGCTTCGCGGGAAGGATGCGAACACAGACTGCGACGTCCTGAATTTTTCAGGCCGGCGTCCCCCGAAGACCCGACCCTTTCCCCGGGGCCGGCTTTTCCTCCCGCGTCGTTCTTGGACGGTCCCGAGGTCCGGCGAGGGCCCCCAGGGGGGGCCGAACATAGCGAAAACCTGCCCGCCCTCACTTGTTTACGATCCGATTGTGTCTGGGAGGTGTAGCCTTGGAAAATTGCTCCTACTTGCGATGCGGGCTGGCCATGCACGCAGGAGTGGCCCTCGGCGGGGGTGGCCTTAGGTCGGGCATGCCCTCCCACAGGAGGATTTTAAACGAGCAAAATAAAAAAAGCCAAAACTGCCCAACACATAATCAAGAATAATGATATCAAAAAATCGTACATGATTACTTTTAAACTATTTTCGAATCTTCCTCCTGTAGAAGGACAGGCCCGACTGAAGGCTCGTGGGACCAGCGTGGGCCCGCACCGAAAAAGGGTCACTCCAGCGACCCAGGTGAACGTTGCTCAGACATGATTGCGTCGTGAAACGGAGAAAAAAAAAAGATAACGGCCCGTTTTTGGCCGTTTTCGGCCTCGGGAGGGCCCTCGCCGGGCATCGAGAGCGTCAGAAAACTACTCGGCATGAAACACCGGTCCAGGGTAATGGGTCCAGACCTCCAGGGGTCGACGTAATGAGAAAACCATGACGTCGGGGGTCTGGGTTACGAGCAGCCGACCCAGGCGAACGTTGCCCAGGCATGATCTCGTCGTAACCAAAAGGTTTTTGCCCGTTTTCGGTTTCGGGAGGGCCCTCGCCGGGCACCGGGAGCGTCAAAAAACGACTCGGGATGAAGACACCGGTCCTGGGGAAGGGGTCGGGACTTCCGGGGGCCCCGTATAGAAAAAATCAGGACGTCGCATGTCTGTGTGTCTCATTCGGTGTTTCGACATTGGGCGGAAAGGGGGTGGGAGGGGGGCGTCTGGCTCCAGACCTCTGCCTAGTGCGATCCTTTGCAGCAGTGCGTCCTGTGGGGGAGGCTCCACCTGCAGGCGCCAAAAGCAGCCAAGATCCACTCCATGGGTGGGGAAGGGGGGGAGGAGGAGGTGCGAGGGCCCGCGCCGATCGACAAAACAATGAAGAAGAAAACGATCACCTGATGTCCGACGAAATGATTGCTTCAGCCCTGGTGTTTGATCCTCGACTTCGGCCTTCGGAAGCCCGCTATCGGTTGTGGATGCCATGTCAATGGACACTCTAACAATCCCATCATTGAAATAAACATGTGTTTAACATGTGTAAAACATGTTCTAACAATGCTTCAAACATGGTTATATAAGACATGTTTGAAACATGCTTTAGACATCTGAAAACCATTTGGCAGCATGCTCCCTCTCCATTAATCGACTTCCACAAACTATCGGGCTCTGGGGTCATCAAAACGTACGCGGGACGAAAAATACTGCCCCAAGGGAAGCGGTCGGGAGCGGCTCTGGGTCCGCTGCTTGACACGCAAAAGCAACGGGTGAGGTCTGGGACTTCAGCCATCGGAGGTCAACGCAGACCTCTTGGGCCGCGAGGGGGAACGTTGGGGGGACTGGCTGGCAGGGAAGAGGGGAAACACCGAGCTGGCATCGGTGATATGTACAAATATTGCTATCTAGGTGTTTTAATATGGCCGAGGATCCCGGGAAAAAACGTCCCCCCCAAACGAATTTGGCCCACCCCCCAGGCTTCTCGGGCAAACCCCCAGACGACCCAGGAGAACCCCACGAAAGCCCGAAGACGACCCCAGAGGGCTCCAGGCGTTCCGGCGCGCTCCCGGAACGACCCCAGAAAGCTCCAAGACAAGCCACGACGACCCCAAAGAAGCCGTCATACCCCAAAGATGGCTTCAAAACGTCCCAAGAGGCCTCCAGTAGCACTCCCAAGAAGGCCCCAAGAGGCAAAAATCATTGATTCTCTGAAAGTTTTTGGTGAATTTGGAGGCTCTCCTCTTTTCGGCTTCTCGACAATCCAGGACGGCGGTCTTCTGGGCGTCCGAAGCCGCCTGGGAGGCTCGAAAATCGCCCCACCGACATCCGAAAGGGCTCCAGGCAGTCCAATAGAGCCCCAAGACGGCACAACAGGGTCCCAAAATGGCCTGAGAGAGCCCCATGACGGCCTAAGAAGGCCCCACGACACCCTCCGAAGTATTCCAAATTGTGACCCGGTAGTTCAGGGAGACCGCGGTTGGAGGCAGGGTGGCCCGAGGAAGCCCCCAGAGGCCCCCAGAAGTCGTCCAGGAGGCGTCCAGAAGGCCTTCCAGAGGCTCTCCAAGGAGGAGAATCCGCAAAAAGAGCTGAGGAGGATGGGCAGAATACGCAGGGTATGGCGAGAGCGAAGAAAAAACACCATGGAGGAAAGATAACAAAGTACATTCTTATGACGGCGATGCCGGAAAAGGCAACAGGGAGTTACCGCTGAATTAGATGCTTGACCTTACTGCCATTCCGCCCGCATACCGAACTTCAAGGAATGAGGTACCTGGCGCGAAGCGCCAATGTAGTACACACACACATATATATATATATACACACGCATATATATATATATAGATAGACAAGAGGTTCGGCGACGAGCTCCCAACAGTGGGCTTCACACAGAACACAACGGCGGATGTCTGGGACAGCAGCCCTCGGAGGCCCCCGCAGAATTCCTGGGCCGCGATGGGGGGACCTCGGGGGAGGGGCCTGGCTGGCGGGGGAGAGGGGAAGCACGGAGCTCTGACGCAACTGAGCGCTGCCTCCGCGGCGCTGCCACGGAGCACCAAAGAAAACGAGCTGGAATCGGCGATGTGTCGCCGACAGGCCGGCGACAAGCCCCCCTGACAGTGGAACCGCGCGGTCCTGGGCGGGGGTGGGCTGTCGGAGGAACCTGCCGGCAAGGAATGGGCGACTGGGGGGTCGATGCAGCCCTCTCTGGGCCTCTCTCGGCGGCGAGCGAGGGGGGGAAGTGAGAAGCAGCAGGCCTTCCCAGAAGGCGGCGGGACTTCTCCGAAGCCCCTCGCGCCTTCTGAGACATGCCCTGTGCCTTCGGGGAATGCCGAGGGAACCTCTCAGGAGGCCAGAGGACTTCCGAGCCTTCTGAAGAGACCTTCTCCTTCTCACTTTCTCCCCCCCTCGCTCGCCGCCGACGATTCCCCCCTGACGTTTCCCCTGATCTTGGGTCGACGCTGGAACCCCGCACCCCCCTGGCGGCGCCTCCCGAGCCGCCGTCGCATGCGCTTCGCGCGCCAGGGGGGGCGGTAGCGCCGACCCGATATAGATCCGCGCGGGCCGCCGAGAGCGTGCATGTCTTGGAGGAGGATGAGAAGGGAGGAGGAGGAGGAGGAGGAGGAGGAGGAGGAGGAGGAGGAGGAGGAGGAGGAGGAGGAGGGGGAGGAGAGAGGGAGGAGGAGGGGGAGAGGAAGGAGGAGAGAGGAGGAGGAGGAGGA
>CAUYUJ010012727.1:0-14258 GCA_963575745.1 Prorocentrum cordatum
GGGAGGGAGGGAGGAGAAGGAGGTGGAGGTGGAATCCTACGGACGGCCCGCCGGCGACACGAGTCGCGCCCTGGAGCACATCGCCACGCATGCCGCGACGCGCCTCCGCAACCAAGGGGCGGCTCCCAGACTGGTCGCCCAGTGGCGGGCGTGCCTGGGCCGCGCGGTCAACTTCAGCGCCGCGGACATCGACTTCGTGGCGCTAGGCTTTGCGCCGACGGCTGCGCATGCGAGGGTGTTCTACGGCCGGGTGGCGAGCGCCTGGAAGTACCACAGCCCATTTTCTTTGTGCAGTTGCAGTGTAGCGCGTGTTTCGGCCGTGTCTTAGCAGGAGGAGGAACAGGAGGACGATGACGAGAACGAGGACGAGGACGAGAACAAGGAGGAGGAGGAAGAGGAGGAGGAGGAGGAGGCGGGGTGGGCAACGGATGAGAGCGGAAGACTGCTGGAGAAAAAGGTGCGTCAGGCAGTGAAAGATGAGGGTATGTGGTCTTGTGGGGGCGGGGAGAGAAGGAGAGATAGAGAGATAGAGGGAGAGAAAGAGAGAGAGAGAGAGAGAGAGACACAAACAAAAAACATTGAGAAAGAGAGAGAGAGAGAGAGAGAGAGACAACATAACAACAAACATATGCAATGAGAGGCGGAAGGGGGGGGGGAGGGGGGGGGTGCGCGGACGACGCAGGAAGCGGCAGGGGGAGGAGAGGGAGCGGGGGAATGCGAGTAGAACTCCCGGTCGAAACATCATCGGGGGCCGCCCACTCCCATCTTCCCTCCCGCGATGCGTTAATCAAGTGCGGCGTGATTTGATATTGGGCATGGAGCGCGCTCCCACCTGGCGAGCGGAAGACCGAGTTGGCGCAAGGGCGACGACGTTGGCGTCGCAGGTGCGGGGGTGTAAATTCAGGAAATCGGTCTTCGGAGTTGCGGCGTGAACGCAGTTCATCTTTCGCTCGGGCGGCAAATTTCCCGACGAGCGCGGCGCAGGCGAGTCATGCGCCGCGCCGGAACAGCGCTGAAATTCTCACGCGCGGAGTGCGCGGCGTGCGCGGCGCTTGGGCCTGGTCAGCATTTCGCCCGCTCTCGCGCGGCCCGGCTGCCTTTCCCGCTTTGATGCGATCCGGCCAGCAGCACATGAGCCACGCAAGAAAACAACGTCGTCTGCGCCGACGTTGGTGCGTAAGCTGCCCGCGTAAGCTCTCGCGTAGGCGCCCTCGTTGCCAACGTGGCGTGCCGCGCTGGCGGCCCGCGTAACGCACCGCACCACGCAAAGTCGCGAAGTCAAAAAAACAACGCTTCTTGTGGGCGCTTGGAAACGGGGGGTGGTTTGGAACCTGACCCCCTTTCCTTCCTTCCCTATGTTTCTTCTCCCTGTCGGGTCGGCGCTGGCGTTGGCGTCGGCGGCGGGGAACGTCGATGAAGACGGGCGTCGACGACGACGACGGCGACGACGCTGACGACGACGACGACGACGACGACGACGACGACGACGCTCCGACACCGTGCTTGATTCTGGGTCAGAGTCGTAATGGATGCCTTTAGGTGTTTCGTCGGTAAATTCGGGGGCCCCTCATTAGCATATGTGAAATCTCCTGGGCGCCTCTTGGGCGTCTCTTGAGGCCTCTCCGAGGTGATGGTGGTGGTGGGCTGGGGTGGGGAGGTGTTGGGCTGTGGTGGTGATGGTGGTGTGGTTGTGGCGGTAGTGGTGATGGTGGTGTGGTGGTTGGTGGTGGCGGTTGTTGTTGCGGTTGTGGTGGCAGGTTGTGGTGGTGGTGGTGGTGGTGGCGGTGGTGGTGGTGTGGTGGTTTTTTGGTGGTGGTGGGTTGTGGTGGTTGTGGTGGTGGCGGTGGTGGTGCGGTGGTTTGTCGTGGTGGCTGTGGCGGTGGTAGTGGTTGTGGTGGTGGTGGTGGGTTGTCGCGGTGGTGGTAGCAGGGGTATGGTGGTTTGTGGTGGTGGTGGTTGTGGTGGGTGGTGGTGGTGGTGTTTTGGTGGTTTGTGGTGGTGGTGGTGGTTGTGGTGGTGGTGGCGGTGGCGGTGGTGGTGGTGGCGGTTGTGGTGGTTGTGTTGGTGGTGGTGGTGGTGTGGTGGTTTGTTGTGTTGGCGGTGGTGGTGGTGGTGGTGGGTTGTGGAGGTGGTGGTGGTGGTGGTACGTTGTGGTGGAGGTAAGGTGGTGGTGGTGGTTTGTGTTGGTGCTGAAGTGCTGTCGTGGTCTGTGGTTGTGCTTGTGTGGTGGTTTGTGGTGGTGGTGCTGGTGCTGGCGTTGGCGGTGGCTGGTGGTTGCTGGTTGGTGGTGGTGGCGGTGGTGGTGGTGGTTGTGGTGGTGGTGTGGTTTTTGTTGTGGTGGTGGTGGCAAGTTGTGGTGGTGGTAGTGGTGGCGGTGGTTGTGGTTGTGTTGGTGGTGGTACTGTGGTGGTTTGTCGTGGTGGTGGTGGTGGCGGTGGTAGTGGGTGGGTTGTGGAGGTGGTGCTGGTGGTGGTGGGGGCCTCCTGGACCTTCTAAGGGCCTCCTGGCTGCTTTTGGGGGGCGAGGGCTCGATATGGCGATTTGCGTTTCCCCTCTGCGGCCTCTGGTCCCTCTCTGGTCATCATCGCTGCGTCCCCGCCGTCGGCGCTGCTGGCCGCCGCCAGCGCCGGTGCCGGCGCCGGCGCCGAGGGGGGGTGGGAGGTATGGAACCTCCTCCCTTCCCTGGCCGGGTGGGGGGAGGGGCGGGGTCTAGAGGGGAGGGGAAACCCCCCCGGTTCTGATCGACGGCGCCGAATGTTGGTGGGGGGGGCCCCCAGGTTCGAAACGCGCCGCCGAACGTTCCCAAGGAAAACGCCCGTGAAACGGGTTGTCTCTCCTATGTCGTCTCGCGCAAGGCCCGTTTTTGATCGTCGCTCACATACAGTCGGGTCGCTAAAGAAGGAACCCTTTTCGTTGGGGGGGGCTCCGTGTTCCTTAGTTGTTGTACAGTGCTCCTTGGGTCTTCCTGCGGTTTTCCATGGAAAATCGGAGCTTAATTTATGGGAAACAGGGGCCTCGTTCCTCATTCATCGTTCCTTAGGTCAACGCCCCGACTGAATTCAAGAGGGGGAAAAAAAAATACACACACAGACACAATTAATCGTCGACTCTCCAGAAAATATAAGAAAATATGGGCAGTGGGGGGGAGGACAAAAACCCAGAAAATATAGGAAAATAGAGGGGAATCCTTTTATTTGTGTGTATTTATTTAATCGCTTCGCTCATGCCGCCGGCCCTGGAGCCCTCTTTAGGGCCTCTTGGGGGCCTCTTGGGGACCTCTTGGGAGTCTCTTGGCGGCGTTTTGGAGGCCCCCAGGGCCTCTTGGGGGGCTGTTGGGGGTAGTCGATTGCGGCTCCCCCCTCGGAGGCCACGATCCTCGTGAGGGGTGAGGAAAAATACCCTCCCCTGGAGTGGTCTGGTGGCTTCTCCCGGGCTTCTCTCGGGACCTTGCCGGGGTACTTTTCGTCCGGGGGCCCCCAGGGGCCGCTCCGCGCGCGCGAACTAGAAATATTGTTAACAAGTTACCGGAGATCTTAGCACGCCTCTGGCCCGTTGGGCCGGCGAATTTGTGTGTCCCAGGGCCCCTTTATGAATGTCGTCTCGCGTAAGGCCCGTTTTGGATCGTCGCTCACATATGCCGCGCCCGCGCGGGAGCGCGTGACCGCTGGGTTTGGGGACGCGGGGTCACCACCGGGTTTTGCGACTCCTGGACCCACCGGTGTCCGGGACATCTTCGGAGACCCGCACGAGTCCCCAGACCGGGTGGTGACACCAAATCGCCCGAGACTCACCGCCAGGTGTTGTCACCACCACGTTTGGGGACTACCAAAACATACCCCAAACATACCCCAAAAAAGGTTTTTAAAAATACCCCTAAGGATGGTCCCCAGACGATGTTCGGATTTTTTTTTGACGATTTTGGGGGTCTGTTTTATTTGTCGTCGCAAATCCCCTGGTAAGGGGACAGATGCCGCGCCCGCGCGGGAGCGCCACGTTTGGGGACTACCAAGTCAGGTTTTTTTTTCATCGTCGCTCACGCATGCCGCGCCCGCGCGGGAGCGCCATGTCCGCGCGACGCGCGCGCGCGGAGCCTGGGCGAGGGCGGCACGTCGCCCGCTCGCGCGGCTCAAAGCTGTGCGCGGTCTCCTCCTCCTCCTCCTCCTCCTCCTCCTCCTCCTCCTCCTCCTCCTCCTCCTCCTCCTGGTCTCCTCCTCCTTCCTCCTTCCTCCTCCTCCGCCGGGGTCCCTCCTCCTCCTCCTCCTCCTCTCCCCCTCCCCTCCTCCCCCATCCCTCCCCCCCCCATCCTCCTTCCATCGATCGTGTCCCAAGCCTCCCATTGTGTTCTCCGTAGCCATTTTCGGGCTCAATGCCATTTTGGTTTCGCTTGACCTTTGCGCTCGAGTAGCGTTGCAGGAACTGTTCTTCAAAGGGGCGCGCGCTCCTGCGAGCCAGCTTTGCGAGGCGACAAGATTCCCGCCGTCGTCCCAGAGCTAGCATGGCCCCGATTGCCTCTCGCTCTGCACGCTGGAACGATGGCTGGCCATGGCAAGATCCCGATCGCTCGTTCTACCAGCACCGTGGAAACACTCCTTCGACGTGGAAGTGCTCTCAGTGCGGATGCAAGAAGAACAAGCAGCAGTGGCAGCAGTGTAAGCACTGCTGGGCCTGGCGCAGCTCGCCGTCCTTCGACATGCACCCCTCGCCGCAAGGGGTCTGGCAAGGACAGTCGCAGCAAGCAGGGCCCCAAGGTGCTCAGCCTCCTCCTGGTTCTTGGTCTGGTACGCTTCCTGTGCAGCCAGGCCCGTTGTTCCAGCAGTCAGGAGGGTCTCTTCCGCGTCCTGGAGGAGCCGTTGTGGAGTCGGCCAAGCTCTGTGAGGTCATCGCCTACATGCGCTCAGTGGGCGACACCGACGGCGTTGCCAAGTACCAGAAGATCCTGGACTCCAAGCGCGTGGTGCAGAAGGTCGAACCCCCCTCCAGCAGCAGGTGGGCAAGGCTTTCCACGACATGCGCGCCCTGGAAGGCAAGCTCAACAAAGCGGTCACTTACTTCGAGAGGCTCCAGAAAGACTTGGACGCCCAGCGCATTGTGGTGCAGTCTTGCACGGAGGAACTTTCCAAGGCTGAGCAACGTCACAAAGGACTCGTTCAGCAGCTGGCCGAGCACGTGGGTGGCGATGCTGCTGGACAACAGCAGGCGACTACACCTTCGATCCCGATCGAGGACATTCTCCAGGGCAAAGAGCTGCCTATCAACTTGGACTCGCTGCTGGCACCTGAGGCTGAGTACGACCTCTCACCTGAGGACAAGAGAGAGGCAGAGACGCGGCTCAAGACGTTGCAGCAGTCGGTCTCTCAGCAAGTGCAGCAGCGATTTGGAGCAGCTGCTGAGCAGGCAGCTAAGTTCCGAGAGGAGCAGCAGAAGCAGTTGGAGCGCCTGGCAGGCAAGCGTCGGCGCGTCGCTGAAGGAGGTGAAGGAGCTGCAGCGGCAGAAGATGCACCAGCAGCTGACGGTGATGGCAAAGGTGCAGCAGAGCCAGAGTCGGCGCCTGGTGTCCCCGCGGGTGGTGGTGAGCCTGCTGGGCAGCCAGCTGCTGCTTCTGGAGCCGCGTCCGCGGACCATGCAGATGCCGAGGATGTCCGCGCCCGAGCCCGCCGCGCGCTTCAACAAGCCCCCCCCCCCCCTTCAGGCGCATCGGCGTGAAGGGGGATACGATTTCAGCAACCACATGCTCCTCAGTTTCGTTCTGGACATGCTGACCTGCAGCCAGCATTCTTTTTCAGTCGGACCAGAGCCAGCATTCTTTTTCAGTCGGACCAGGGCCTTGCTGGCCCCACCTGCTTTGGGCATCCTCCTTGTGAGCCTCATCGCTCGGAGGGCCCAGCGGCGGAGCCCCCCGCCCCTCGCCCCCGCGCCGCGCCCGAAGCGGTGTTGAAAAAAAAACGGCCTTGAGAAGAGCAGGGCCGCCGCGAACCCTGCTCATTTTTTGCGCTGACAAGTCTAACTCTTATTCTGTGGCCTACCGGCCGTTCTCCCGTCGCCCCCCTCCAGACATGAACGGCGTGCCGCGGCCTACAAGTCGGTTCCGTGGCTTGTTAGCGGCTGCGCGTCGCACGCTCTGGAGGGCTGCGCGAATTTTGAATGGAGGACGGACGACCCGCACTTCCCTGCCAGCTGACCCCCCTTGTAAGCTGGCCAGTTTTGGACACAGATCCCCGTTTTACCCCGTCCTGGGCCTTCTAGGCGCGGGCAGCCCTGTGGAGATGGTGCCTGGCCCCAGGATCTCCCCCCCTCCTCTTCCGTGCCTCGCTCCTCCTTCTCCTGGCCAGGTCCAGGGGTCTGACGGGCTGAGCTCGGCGCAACTGTTGATTCGGAGTATGAATGTGAACTCGTGGAGCACGCTCAAGAAGCTTTTGCCTGACACGCCTGCCAACGTCGTGTTGGTGCAGGAGCATCGTCTGCTCCACGCTGAGAAGCTTCGCGCGGCATCTCAGCGGTGTGCTCGAAATGGTTGGAAGTCTCTCTGGTGCCCCGCCTGCGAGACCGACTCCGACACCTCAGGAGGTGTCGCCGTGCTTGTTCGTGATTGGCTCGGCCTCATTGCTCCTGCGGAAGGGTTTGTTGTTTCCAAAGGCCACGCGATGGTGGCCGACGTTCAGGTCCCAGGGGGCTTCATTTTCAGGATTGGGAGCGTTTACTTGCACAACAGTGAGGGCCTGTCGGAGCGAAACTTGGAAGTGTTGGCCTCCTTAGGGGCCAGATGCTCGGGGTTCCCTGGGTCGCTCGTGTTAGTAGGGGATTTTAACCTTCCCCCCTCGAACCTTGCCGCTTCCAAGTTTGTCTCTGAATTGCAGGGCCAGTTGGTAGATCCAGACGGCTGCGCCTTCTTTGGGATGGGGCCCCATCCAAGATTGACTTTTGCGTGCGCAGTGGCGGCCTTGGAAAGGCGGCTGCTTCTTGCGAAGTTGTCATGGGCACGGAACTGAGCCCGCGCCGCCCTGCCGATCTCAAGTTCCACCCTGCGCCTGCTTCGTTGAAAGCTTTAAGTTTCCGAAAGCCTCCCCCGCCCCCCATCGGATCCTGTGTCTGGTCCCAAGCCCCAGCAGCAGGATTGGAATCAGGTTCTGGACATGGCCCAGGAGGACCTTCGAGAGGTTGAACGCGGGAATGGTACTCGGGCGGCGAGTCTCCTCACCCTAGGCTACGGTGCCTGGGCTGACGTTGCGGAAGCGGAGCTGATTCCCCTCTTAGGTGCCGACTTGATCAGGAAGGGGACGAGGAGTGCGGAGCCTCAGCTCATGTGGAGATCGGTGGTGGGACGGGACAGCAAGCCAAGGTATCCTGCCCACAGGGCCATCAAGTGGCTGGGGGCCCAGTTTCGTAGTCTGGTCCCACTGCGCAGGGACAGCCGAGGTCTGTCTGCGCAGGCGCAGGCCATCCACGCTTCTTTTCTTTGCTGGCCTGCCTCTGTCTCATGCCACCCGAAGGAGTACCAGAGCTCGTTCGATTGTACCAGGCGCTTCGTTCAACAGCATTCCTCATCCCAATGGACGGTGGGGGTGATAGCTCTTGGCGAGGCGCAGCTTGAGGGTCTCAAGACGACCCTGGCCGAGGCGGACTCGCGGTATAGAGCCAGGTCCAATGCGGACTGGCGTTTTTGGTTGACCGCTGGCCTGGGCAAGGGAGCCAAAAAGGGCCCACATCATCGCCAAAGACCCTTCGCCCTGGAGGCCGACGACGACGTTGGCGGCGGACGGCTCGGTGGTGGCTGACCCGTTGTCCTTGCTCGCTAAGGAAGGGGGCAAGTTCAGCAGTTTCTGGGGCCAGGCCTCTGGAGAGGCCAAGAGTGTGACGCTTGTTCAAGCGTTTCCTCGGGCTACTCCTGACCAGCTTCGAGCCGTGTCCAAGCGTTACAAGGCGGGCTCGGCTGTCACCTATGACGGATTTGACTGCAGGCACTTCCACTTGCTCTGTGACGACGGTCTCACTGCTGTGGCCATGTTTTTTGAGTTGATGGAGTCGGTTGGAGTGCTGCCTCGACAGGTTTCTGCTGTCTTGATCGCCCTCCTCAGCAAGCCGACAGGCGGCTTCAGGCCGATAGGGGTGTTTTGCTCCTGGCACAGGGTGCGGGGTCGCCTCAGGCGGCCCCACGCCCTGGACTGGGAGCGACAACGCCCCCGTCGGTACTGGGCCGCAGGGGCTTTCAGAGGAGCGTCTGATGTGGTGTGGCGCCAGTCAGTCCGAGTTGAGCCAGGCGCGGCTCGGAAGCTGTGCAGTGCCAGCGTTTTTTTTATGACATGCTCAGATATTATGAAACGATCAACTTGGATATGCTGGAAGATCGATGTCGTCGTCATAACTTTCCTGAAGTCATCACTCGTTTGTCGATCCATGCATACAGGTGCGGCCGTTTCATCTCTGTTGCTGGCGTGTTGGACGGTCCTTTTTTCGTGATCAATGGTGTTGTTGCTGGATGCAGCTTTGCGGCATCGCACATCCGTGTTTTCGCGATGGGTGCGTTTGACCAGCTCCCTCGGCACAAACAGTTAGAGTTCGATGCTTACATCGATGACACGGGGTTTCGAGCACTGGCAGTCACAAGCAAGTTGTCCAACATATCGTTCCGACCTCCATCATGTTACATCACGTCATCACCAATGACATGGGTTGCCAGCTGTCTCTTGATAAAATTTGCACGGTTGCCTCCAGCAAGAAGCTGGCTAGTGACTTAGCCATCTCTCTTGGTTAGTAGGGGGTAGAGTGCGCGATTCCACTGTCAACCTGGGTGTTGATTTTTGCGCGGGCCGATCGGCCCGAGTTTCGGGTGGGAATTTTTTAAGATGAAAGCTAGAGCTGCTCTCATGTGTCGCAAAGCTAGGCGGCTCAAGAAGCAGTCGGAGCATGTTGGTCGAGCGGCCCTCAGGATCTTCGCGGCTGGCCCCCTCGCTGGAGGGGCCTATGGAGCGGAGATCCTGGGGGTCAGCGACCAGCGGCTTCTCTTGACGAGACGCCAAGCTTTTTCGACCGTGCGCCCGTTCGCCAAGAGCCGCTCTCTCACTGCTGTCGGCATTCTCTCGGAGGGTCCCTGTTGGAGAGCGGCCAGTGCCCCGATACTTCGATGGAGTAAAGAGATATGGATCACTCACACGAGGATATTTGATGGCTCCCTCTCCTTCGAAGACCTTCGGTCTGCGTGGAATGCCGTGTTCTCGCTGGATAGGGCCACGTGGCCCACGGTCAAGGGGCCGCTCTCTGCTCTCAGGCTTTCTTTGCTCCGTCTTGGGTGGAGGATGACCAACTTCATGACTGTGGTGGACGATCGGGTTTATCAGATTTCCCTGGGCCTTACCGCCCCCAAGTTGCTCGAAACGCTTTGCAGGGACGCCTTCTTGAGAAGTCTGGAGCGGGACTTGGGAGGAAAGTGGGATGTTGGGAAGCGTTTGTGTTTGGATATCCCCAAATCTGCCTGCTCTTCTAAGAAGTTTACCCCAGCCCAGCAAGGTTGGATTCGTGCGTGCGCCAGCTGCGCCATATGGACAGCTGATCGTGCTCTCAGAGCAGGATACGACGTGGACCCGCTTTGCCCCAGGTGTCGGGCCGCCCCCGACTCCATCGCCCACAGGCTGTGGAGCTGCTTTGACGAGGAGGTCTCTGAGTTGAGAGCTCAGTTGGTCCCCGCCTCTGTTGCTGCTGACGCCCTAGCGGCCCTGTCAACTGAGGCCAGCAGTGCGGATATATGCCTATACACTCGATGGGGTTTTCGCCCACCCCGCCGACTGGCTCCCAAGGCCAGCTCAAGAGGGACGAACTCCCTTCAGTACATTTGGCACCGCAAAGAGCTCATCAGCCCTGAGGGCCCTAGGGCCCCCGCCAATGGAGAAATGTGGGGTCACCTCTTCATTGGCGGGTCCTGCCAGCGCCACCCCATTAGAGAGCTCTCGAGGGCCTCTTGGGCTGTCCCAATGCATGCGGACGATGGGGAGTGCCTTGGAGAGGTTCGAGGCCCTGTCTGGGCCCACTACCCTCAGACCCCACAGGCCGCTGAATTCTCAGCTAGGCGTGTGGTTGCCCAATTTATGATTTGTCCGTCGGTCCTCTACTCCGGTTGTGCCAATGTTGCGCATCAGAGCGGGCTCCCCGAGACGGAAAGATACTCGGGGAAGCGCGCCTATTCGGGCATGGTTTTGCAGGCCAACTCCTTTGAAGGCCAGCTTGTAGAAGACATTGTGAAGGTCAAGGCTCACCTCAGTCTGGAAGAGGAGGGCCTTTCTGCTCGTGAGAGGTTTCTCCGCAAATGGAACTCAGATGCTGACATTGGGGCCGCGCACGGCCTTTTGCTCCACCCGTCTGCCCCTGAGGAGATGGAAGAAGTGACTCGTCTGGTGGATGCGGCCCGTGCGCATTGCATTCTAACTGTCAACCTCCCGCCGCTCTGGCCGAAGTTGTCCCTCGATGTGCCGTACACCCCACCTGAGCTCGCTCCCTCTTCGAGGCCCCACCCCCCCCCCCCCCCCCCCCGTGCCTCACAAGTGGGAGCGATGGAGCGGCACTTGGAGGTGCGCTGTCTGTCTACTGGGTCGCCGCGCGGCAGGGGGCTGCCCGCCTCCAGGGCGATGCGTGGATTCGTCCAAGTTGCATGCTGCCAAGCAGCAAGCGTTGGACCACCGCACGGTGGGTCTCAATTGCTCCGACGGTTCGGTCTTGTTCATCTGCCTACGCTGCAAGTGCTACTCTTCAGGGGCCTCAGCCAGAGGCCTTGGCGGAAAATGTGCTCCCCCGCCGTCGCGTGCTGCTAGATATGGCTGGCGATATCTGCTTCGCGGTGACCACCCTCGCTACTCCAAGCGGAAAGAACGGGTCACAGTCGACCTGGACAATTGTATGGCTTGTTTCGACTCGTATGTCTTTGAGGGCGTCGATAGACCGTCTGGAGTGGGCGGGGACTCGGCGGGCGAGACTGGCGGGGGGGGGGGGGGGGGAAGAGGTATGCGTGCACCGTCCTTGTGATGGCAAGGATGATCTGTCTGCTGCAGCAAGTTCCTCCCTTCGAGAGGGGCCCATATGCGCGCGGAGTCGGCTAGAGGCCGAAGAGGACGCAGCCCCGCAGCCTCCCTCTCAGGGACCACTTCTAACGCCTTTCTTCCTGGCGAGACGCCGCCAGGACGAGTCGGACAGCTCGGATTGATTTCTCTGTGGCGCAGGGCCGCCATTCCGTCTTCGCATAGTTTGCACGGCCCGATGCGACTGACCCCTTTGGCAGGCATCCGTGCTTAACCCCACATCTGGGGCGAGTCCGTCGGTCGTCCTGGCGCTGGCTGCACCAGGGACTGCGGGCTCGTCGTCCTTTTGTGGGTGGTCGAGTTTTCCCTGTGGCGAGGGTACGCCATCTCTTTTTTCTTTCTTCTGCACGGCCCGATGCGACTGATCCTTTTGGCGGGCATCCGTGCGTTACCCCACATCTGGGGCGAGTCCGTCGGTCGTCCTGGCGCCGGCTGCACCAGGGACTGCGGGTTCGTCGTCCTTTTGTGGGTGGTCGAATCTTTTCTTTGGCTGGTTGTTCGCTCTCTCGTTGCGTGTGCGTCGTCGCGCACGCGTGTCAGGCACCCCATCTCTGGGGGAAGGTGCGCGCACATCTTGGGTGCACCTCTTCTTGTTCAGAGCACGGGGATGACTCCATCCTGACCGTGGCTCGGCTGGTGTTGCTGTGGCCTTGAGCGTGGGTTCAGGGCCCCAACATCCCCTTTTTTGGCGTTGGGCGTGCTTCTCGTGCGTCTGTGCGTCGCGCGTCCCACTGTTTCTGCCCTCCGCGACTTGGTGCCATCGCGGCCCTCGTGGCAGGGCGCTGTCTCGCCCGTTGTCCCTCTTGCACAGCCGAAGGCAGTCGGCACGAGATAGCGTCCCAGTTGCAGTTTCCCTGCAGCTGGATGTTTTTGCGCTTGCAGCTCGGGGTCTCCGTGGTCACGTGTGCCTGCCCCCTCTCTTAGAGATGTTGTGGCAGGTGCACATCGTGCTTGGGCACCGTCGAGTGGCCCTTGGCCTCGAGCTGACTCTTTGGCGCTGATTTGGAAGAGGTCTCAGGCGACGGTGTCTAACTTTGGCACTGTTGTCTGCCTCTTTCCTCACAGCTTGCAGGTCCCGCCCTGCCAGCTGGTTGCACTATGCGGTGGATCTGTAGAGGTCAAAAAACTCCCATTGTGTTCCTCCGCGCGCTTTTCGTACGATAGGGGGCCACGTGCGAACCCGACCCCTACCCCCCACGATTTCTGAGGGGGAGGGTGGGGGTCACATGCGAACTATCCCTACCCCCCACGATTTCTGAGGGGGAGGGTGGGGGTCACACTTTCGTACGATAGGGGGCCACGTGCGAACCCTAACCCTGCCCCCCACGATTTCTGAGGGGGAGGGTGGGGGTCACTTCGTTCGAGAGCTCCCGGGCGAAGTGAACCCCACTCTCCCCTTCCGAAATGGTGGGGGGTAGGGGTAGGGTTCGCATGTGGCCCCCTACACGATTGAGTCGGGCATGGCCCTCTACAGGAGGAGTATTCAAAGTAGTCAACACATACTCGGGGGACGATTTGATCCCAGCATTCTTGATTTCGGTTTGAATACGCTGTTCTGGTAAAGCTTTTACTCGCTTCCCAAAATCCGCGTGCAGGAGGACACGCCCGACCTAATCGTACGACTGCGTGTCGACGAGTCGGCGTGTGCAAAATGTGCGACGCGCCCACGCGGGAACTCAACTCTTCGATGCTCGTTTCGGGGACCTTCCTGGGGGCCACCTAATGGATCTGTTCGACTCAGGTTCGACTCAAGTTCGACTCAGGTTCGACTCAAGTTCGACTCAGGTTCGACTCAGGTTCGACTCAGGGTCGACTCAGGGTCGACTCAGGGTCGACCCAAATCGACTGACGTTCGACGCAGCTTCGCACGAGTGGAGCGAGTGGCTCCAGGAAGGTCCCCAGAACGAGCATCTAACCCGGGAGTCTCTTGGGGCAGAAGGCTCGAATCGTCGTTTCGTGTTCCCTCTTGGGGCCGTCTTGGGGCCCTCTTGGGCGATCTTGGGCGCCTCTCGGGCAGTTTTGGTGCCCTTGTGGGCCGTCGTGGGGCCCTCTTGGGGCCCTCTTGGGCTGTTTTGGGGGCTGTCTTGGGGGCCTCTGAGGCCATCTTGGAGCGTCAGAAGCCCCAGAACGAGCATCCAACGGTGGCTCGTGGCTTCCGCGTGTCCCCTCCTAGATTTAAGTCGGGCCTGTCCCTCTACAGGGGGGAATAGATTCACAAACAGTCTGAAAAAATAGTCGAGTCGCCCAAAATCCCCCTGCAGGGGGAACGAGTCGCCCAAAATAGTCGAGTCGCCCAAAATGGTCGAGTCGCCCAAAATCCCCCTGCAGGGGGAACGAGCATCCGACGACCCTCGGGCGAAGGAGCGCGGCGCCGAGGCGAGGACGCCCCCCCTCGCGCGCGTGGTGTGCACCCGCGTCCTCGGTGCCCGGTGCCCGCCGCGCCCTTCGCAGCCTCGGCGCCCACACGTCCACACCTTAGGCGACGCTTAAGAAAACTGAAGTTTTCGGCCAGAGTCTCGATCATTCTTATTGCTTCAATGGAAAACCTAACTTTTGGGTAGAAATTGTGTTTTTTTCCTCAAGCTCTGAGACCATGAATTTCTTAACCCATGATTTCTTAAGCATTTCGCAGGGTCCACGCCGAGAGGCGGCAAGGCCGGCTCTGTTCGCGGACGACGATCAATGGAGAGGAAGCCTGTTGCCAAATACTTTTCCATCAGAGCCCCGAGTCATCAGGGGTAACTCGGGTCAGGGCCAACTCGGGTTCCTTTTTCGGGAGTCCGGAATCTCTGAGAGTCGGCGGGTTTGGAGGATGTATTGGGCGCGGCGGCCGCTCCAGAGCGTTCCAGAACGCTCTGAGAGCGCTCCGGAACGCTCTGGAGCGATTTATCCCGATCCTAGCTCTGTTTTATCTGTTAGTGGACGACGATCAATGGAGAGGAAGCTTGTTGCCAAATCAGGGCTCATTCCGATCCCCCCGATTCGATTCGATTCGATTTCGACGGATTCCGATTCCAATTTCGACGGATTTCGATCAATGGAGAGGAAGCTTGTCTGGGTAGTCGAAGGCAAGACTGTCAGATTGGATTGGGCCCCAAGGGCCAATCTGGCCTGGCCAAACTGGATGATTTGGGTTATTCGCCAGACTGGATTCGCGTTGGCTCCCTCGCCAGATTGCCCCTGTTTGCCAGATTGGGC
>CAUYUJ010012728.1:7500-14239 GCA_963575745.1 Prorocentrum cordatum
AACATCCACATCGCCATCACCGCTAGCAATATCGTTATCCGCCGACCCGTTGGGGTTTATCGGCGTGTGAGATGCTTCCCCCTCCCCAAACCCCTCCCCCGCGAGCCCAGCCCGGTCGCTTTGGAGGGGGAGGGGGTCCCCAGGGCCCGGTCGAACGCGCCATGGGGGGACAAAGGACCCCAAAATGGGCCAAGAGGGCCCCAAGAGACCCCCCGGACGGTCCAAGAGGACCACGAGTCGGTGAAAGATCGATTAAACCGTCCACGCTGGCTCCAAGAAGCCCCCAAGAGGCGTCTCAAGAGGACCTCCAGAAGCAAAACTCGCCCCATTCCTTTTGGAAAACGCACATGTTTAGCACATTCGCCTTTTCGGCGTGCTCAACGTCCACGACGGCCCAAGAAGCCTTGAAGATCGCCCCAAGACGGGCCAAGAGGCCCCCCAAAGCGCTCCAAGACGACCCAAGATGGCCTCACGACGGCCCAAGAAGCCCCTAATCCCTAAGACGGCCCAGGAGGGCCTCAGGCCAACCCAAAGAGGGGTGCAAGAGGGGGAATCCGAGCGGACATTTCGAGCCTTCGACCCCAAGACCTCTCCAGGTTACCCCAAGAATCCCCCAACAGGCCCCCAGGGAGCCCCAAGAAAGCCGAATAAAAAAACAAGGGGCCCCCAGGAGGCCCCCAAGAGGTTCAAGAATGACCTCCAAGACGCCCCCTATATTCCCACCAAGGCGCGGTGGCGGGATGTGCCGAAAGCCATTTGGTAATCAACATTCGGGTGTTTTGACAGATGCCCGCCGTCTGAATACGGGGATTCTCGCTCGTTTCCCACTGCACGCACGGCGAACATTGAGGATGTCAGCCCAAGAGGCCGACCAAAGGCCCCCCCATGAAGCCCCAAAAGAGCTCCAAGAAACTCCCAAAGGCTACCTGGAGGACCTTAGGAGCAACACGCAACAACCGCCAGTCCCACCCAGGGTCGGCGGCGTGGCGTGAGCCTAGGAAACATTGTCCTCGGCCTCGTCCTCCAGTCTTCGTATTCGACGTCGTCGTCGTCGTCGCCATCATCATCATCATCATCATCATCATCATCATCATCACCACCACCACCACCACCACCACCATCATCATCATCATCATCATCAGCAGCAGCAGCAGCAGCAGCATCATCATCATCATCATCATCATCATCATCATCACCACAACCACCACCACCACCACCACCACCATCATCATCATCATCATCATCATCATCATCGTCATCATCATCATCATCGTCATCATCACCACCACCATCACCACCACCACCACCACCACCATCATCAGCATCATCATCATCATCATCATCATCATCATCATCATCATCATCATCATCATCATCATCATCATCATCATCATCATCATCATCATCATGACCACCATCATCATCGTCAACATCACCCTCGCCATCGTCACCGTCATCATCAACGCCATGGTTATCACCATCGTCGTCATCACCATCGGTATCCTCACCATCGTCATCATCAACATCGCCATCATCAGCATCATCATCATCATCATCATCATCAGCATCATCCTCATCATCATCAACACAATCAGCATCATCATGATCATCATCATCATCATCATCATCATCATCATCATCATCATGACCACCATCATCATCGTCAACATCACCCTCGCCATCGTCGCCGTCATCATCAACGCCATGGTCATCAGCATCGTCGTCATCACCATCGGGATCCTCACCATCGTCATCATCAACATCGCCATCATCAGCATCATCATCATCAGCATCATCATCATCCTCATCATCATCATCACAATCAGCATCATCATCATCATCATCGTCATCATCATCATCATCATCATCATCATCATCATCATCATCATCCGCATCAACATTATCATCATCATCAGCATCAACAGCACCATCATCTGAATCGGCGTCGTCATAATCATCATCAACAGCATAACAAATATTATTACCACCGCTACGATCATCGTCGTCGTCATCAGTACATGCAGCACCGTCAGCACCATCATCATCCTCATCATCAGCATCATCATCGGCGTAATCATCATCAGCAGCAGCAACAGCATCATCATCATCATCACCACCATCATTTCTGCAGTCGCCGTGCCTCGTCCCCTCCTCGGGCCCGTACTGCCTGGCTGGAGCCGCTCTCGGGTCAACAGCGGCCGCCGCACCCAGGCGGCGGAGTGCAGACACAACGGCGTGTGTCGGACCATCGGGCAACCGATGCGGCTGCACCGCGCGATTGCGGCTCCTCGCCAAAGCCCAACAACGTGCTGATTCCCCTGATCCCCAATACTCCTGCAGTACGCCACCGATCATCAACCTTGAGGTATCGGCAGCAGTGTGCAACAGCCAAGGTGTGGTTAAACTATCGTCCTTTTCTCTTTCCCGGCCATTTTCTTCCACGAGGTGCATCATACGTTTCACTGTCATGCTATAGGGTGGAGAAGCCACATCTGCTGGACTGGTGTTTCGCTTCTCGTCGGCCGTACGCGGAGTCTCTCCGCGTCATGATGCGCAAAATGGTGCCACAGTCGTCAGAAACACGACCATCTTCCCATCGGGCCGGGTGGCGTCAGGTGCACAGGAGTCTCCTGGCCGCCGCCGGCGACGCGACGTGCAACGCGGGTCCAGCATCGCTGCGTGAAAACCCTCGCGGTTCCTTGCCGCTCAATATCGCATTTTCTTCTGGCGACCAGCACCATGATCCTGTAGACTGGGTATTCTGGCGTCGGGGACGCCCTGCTCCTGCTTCCTCGACGTTTTCTTCCGCGCGCAGCGTTCCCCGGGGGTGCTCGTGGGCAGGGTCATCGTGCAGCGTTTCCACGACGGTCTCCGTTATGAAGACGATCGCGCAGAACTTCTCGAAGGTGCTCGCGGAGTTGATGTTATTATCCTTCTGATTGTCATTAATATTGTTATTATTGTTATTGCTCCTCTTCGCCGCGCTGGTACTCATGGAGGTCTCTTCGGACGGTGCTCATGGAGGTCTTCGTCGTCAACTTGCTCGCTGAGATTTCTCTAAGTGGGTGATCGTGGAGGTTCTCGTCGCGCTGGTGCTCCCAAAACCCTCTCTGGAGGGTGATCGAAGACGTCTTCTTCACTCCCGCGTTCATCAAAGTTTTCTCGGAGGGCACTCGTGGAAAATTATTCCTGAAGTTACCCGCGAAGGCCCTCTCCAGCAGGATGTTGGTGGAGGTTTTCTTGGTGCTGGTGATCGCGAAGAACTTCTCTGGAGCGTCATCACAGAGGTCTTTTTCATCCATGTCCTCGTAGAAATATGTTTCACTCGCGAGCGCGGAGGCCTTCTACGGAGGTCGCTCTCGGAGGTCCTCACGAATGTGTTCGCGAAGGCGTTTTCCGGGAGGATTCTCGTGGATGTCTTCTTCGTGCCACTGCTCTTGGAGGTATACATTGCGGAGTATTCGTGGAGGCATTCTTAAGCAATGTGCTCGTGGAGGACTCATCCGGGAGGCTCTTCGCGGATGTCTTTTTCACGCTGGCGTTCGTGGAGGCCGCCTCCGGGAGGTTGCTCGCGGAGGTTTTCTTCGTGCCGGTGCCCGTGGAGGTCCACCAGCACGGTTGGCTGCTTCTTGGTCTTCTCGCTGGTGCCCGAATCCCTCCTTCGCTGGGTGATGACGCTCTGTGGCTCATCACATCATCATTACGATCACCATAATCATCGTCGTCATCATCCGTAAATGCAGCACCGTCAGCATCATCATAGTCCACATCATCATCCGCATCATCATCATCGGCGCGATCATCATCATCATCAGCAGCAGCAACAGCAACAGCAACAGCATCAGCATCATCATCATCATCATCATCATCATCAGCATCAGCATCAGCATCAGCATCAGCATCAGCATCAGCATCAGCATCAGCATCAGCATCAGCATCAGCATCATCATCATCATCATCATCATCATCATCATCATCATCATCATCATCATCATCATCATCATCTATGTAGTCGCCGTGCCTCGTCCACTCTCCAGGCTCGTTCTGCCTGGCTGGAGTCGCTCTCAGGTCAACAGTGGCCGCCGCACGCAGGCGGCGGGGTGCAAACACAACAGGGCGTGTCGGACCATCGGGCAACCATTGCGGCTGCTCCGCGCGGCTGCGGCTCCCAGAAAGAGCCCAACAACGTGCTGGTTCTCCTTATCTCAAATATTCCTGCACGACGCCACCGATCATGATGATCATCATCACCACCACCACCACCACCACCACCATCATCATCATCATCATCATCATCATCATCATCATCATCATCATCATCACCATCATCATCATCATCACCATCACAACCACCACCACCACCACCATCATCATCAGCAGCAGCAGCATCAGCATCAGCACCTCCAGCATAGTGGCCATACTTGGTACGATCGCCATCATCATCAGCAACATCACCATCAACATCAACGTCATCATCATCATCAGCATCATCAGCATCACCATCATCATGATCGTCATGATCATCATTAGCAGCATCATACGGATTGTCGTCGTCATGAACATCAGCACCAGCATCATAATCATCATGATGATCAGCATCATGATGATGATCATCCTCAGCAGCACAGTCATCCTCATCATCAGCATCAGCAGCATCATCGTCTGCATCACCATCATCATCAACATCATCAGCATCATCATAAGCATCATGATAAGCATCAACATTATCATCGTCGACATCATGATCATCAGCAGCATCGTCATCATCCGCGTCACCATCATGATCAGAATCATCACCACCGACATTATCATCATCACCGACACCATCATCACCACCATCACCATCATCAATATAATCAGCATCACCAGCAGCATAGTCATTATTATCATCATTATCACCACCGTCATGAGCATCATTCATCATCATCAACAGCATCATCATACGCAGCATCATCGTCGTCGTCATGATCATCATCGTCATGAGTATCATTATCATCATCATCATCATCAACAACAACAATCACAACAACAACAACAACAACAACAACAACAACAACAACAACATCAATATCAGCATGACCATCATCAACCACATTATCAACATCGGCATCGTCGCCAGCATATTTATGATCAACATAATCGCAATAATCATGCCAGTCAGCATTATCACCCTGATAGACAGCGTCAAGTAGTCAACATCCTCACCACTTACAACGACCTCGTCACCATCATCGTCAACACTACCGCGGCCACCTCATCAGTCGTCATCATCATTATCCGTATCATCATAAGCATCAGAATCATCAACCTCATCAGCATCATCATCGTCGTCATCATCATCCTCTTCCTTCTCCTCGTCCCCGTCCCCGTCCCCGTCCCCGTCCCCGTCCTCCCCTTCTCCACTTACCCTGAGATGCTTTTCACACGCACTGTGCTTGGTGGGAATTACTGGTCCGTGGACATATACGCCTGTTGACATGCTGGCAGCGTGGTTCCCCACCCCTGCAAAGGCCGCACCACGAGTGCTTACAACAGAAGGCCAGGAGATGGGCCCCAAGTGCACATCCCGCCTCGAACATCCATTGTATGTGGTTGGCTGGGGCCCAACGGCTTCTCAGAGCAAGCCTTGAGCATCCACCCGATTTGGCCGACCCGGGCCCTGGTTCGGCCGAGGCCAGTGCCTTCAATGGCTGCGCCCCGCCTGGAGTAGCATCCTGGATTTCTGCCCAACTCGGGCCCTGGTTTGTCATGGGTGGGCTTCGCGTACAGAGCGTCCTCGATCCTTAGTTTCGCTGGTCTGGGCCCTGGTTCGCCATGGCCCTGTGTGGATTTCGCAGAGGGGCCTTGGTCAAAATTTGCCAGGCTTGGCTCAAGGTTGGGGTCGGCCCGTGCTGGATCAGGCCAAGCTTGGATCGGGGCGAGTCTGGTGCAGAGTTGACCACCCTCATACAGTGGAGGCCAGTCCACAAGAAACATTCCACAAGAAACCCAACCCTAATACCCCGGGGCGTCCACTGATTTTTGGTGTGGGAACGTCGCGCTTTCCTCAGCAAAACCATCGAAACCCAAGAAACCCAGGGCACACTGGAGGCAAGCAGGGTGTTTCTTAGCATGGGTCTCCACTGTACGTAGTTCCCTACGCCACCCCGTCAGGGCTCGGATCGACCTGGCTCCAGTGCGCGCGCTACGCAGAGCCCTCACTCTCCCTGAACCTGGGCTGATTCGACCTCGTGCGAAGTGCGCTTCGCATAGAACGCCCCCCCCACCCCCTCCCCCTCCTCCCTCTCGCCCTCCTCCCCCTCCCCCTTCTCCCCCTCCCTATCCTCCTCATCCTTCCTCTCATCACCATCCTCCTCCTCCTCCTCCTCCTCATCATCAGCAACAGCATCATCATCATCATCATCATCATCATCATCATCATCATCATCATCATCATCATCATCATCATCATCATCATCATCATCATCATCATCATCATCATCATCATCATCATCATCATCATCATCATCATCATCATCATCATCATCATCATCATCATCATCATCATCATCATCATCATCATCATCATCATCATCATCATCATCATCATCATCATCATCATCATCATCATCATCATCATCATCATCATCATCATCATCATCATCATCATCATAATCATCATCATCATCGTCATCATCATCATCATCCATTACCCATCATTATCATCGTCATCATCATCATCATCATCGTCACATCATCA
>CAUYUJ010012729.1:0-10000 GCA_963575745.1 Prorocentrum cordatum
TCCTCCTCCTCCTCCTCCTCCTCCTCCTCCTCCTCCTCCTCCTCCTCCCCCCCACAGGCCCAAAGGCATCCCGGGGCTCGTGCGGCTGCGCGCCGGAGGGCTGCCCGCGGCTCGTGCGGCTGCTCGTGAGCTGGCGACCCGCCCGCGGAGGTGCCCTGCCGCCCTCGGAGAAGGCCCGCCCCCTTTCGCCGCCGCACTCCTCCGCCTCTCTCCTCCTCCTCCTCCTCCTCCCTCCTCCTCCCTCCTCCTGCCCTCCTCCTCCCTCGTCCCTCCTCCTCCCTCCTCCCTCCTCCTCCTCCTGCCCTCCTCCTCCCTCGTCCCTCCTCCTCCCTCCTCCCTCCTCCCTCCTCATCCCTCCTCCTCCTGCTCCTGCTCCTCCTCCTCCTCCTTCTCCTCCTCCTCCTCCTCCAGCAGCTACTGGAGGGGGCGACGTCTGACCCCTGCCCCCACCAAGCATCGAGTCTCCTGAACCAGAGGGAGGCGGGTGCAGTGCTCGGATCTCGCCACGTGGTGGACGCATTCCGGAGCCGAGCGAGTTGCCCGCATCCCGGATCGGCGAGGGCAGGGTTCGGGTTTCGCCGCCGATCTGTGGCCCCTGCCTCGCCTCGCTCTTCGGGTGCCCTCGTCGGTACCCTCGTCGCCTGTTGCGGCTGTGTGGCCTGGGAGCTGACGCTGGACTCTAGCCCAGGTCCGAATCAAACGCACCGAGGGGCCCAAGGGGGAAGTCAGAGGGGAGAAAACCATCCTCACAAATGGGAAGGTGGCGAGCCATTTGTGGGCCCCGGCAACGGCAGGGTCGCTCCTTCACCGTTTCTGAAAAAGCGTCTCCTGAAAACGGAGCCGGCAACACAAACAGCGACCTGAAACGGCAAAAAGACGGCGCCGGAGCTGGCAGCAAAAACGGCAAAACGGAACCGGTAACAAACACGGCCCGTTTCCAGGGCCGGCCTCTGCTCACGAGGCTCGGACGGCCGAAAAGACTTCAGGGCGTCCTGCGGAGCCACAGGGGCTTGCACGGCCGCGCGCCGAGGGATCTAGTCGGTCCCACCGCGCCGCCATCTGCGCCGAATTCGCGTCCGAAGCTTCGCACCCGCGCCCACCTCGAATCCTCGGCGAGCCCGCGCCGAGTCCGCGCCGAGCCCACGCCGAAGCATGCACGAGACAGTGCTGCCATGTACGAGGCAGACGACGTCCAGAGATCCGACGTCGTGACTTGCTTGTCGACGTGAAGGTGCCCCTGACAGCCCCGACCCTCCGAACTCATCCTGGGTCGTTCTCTGACGGTCCCGGCCGGCCGAGGGCCTCTAGAGGCCCAGCACGGTTGAAGGGGCCCCGGGAGACACAAAGGAATACACACACAGATAACAGGATCCACCATATTTCTAAATATTTTCTGGGTTTCTTGTCTTCCCCCCACTTCCTGTAGTTTCCCATATTGTCTGGGGAATCGGCGATTAATTGTGTCTGTGTGCTTTTTGTCCCTCCTGAACGGTGAAGAACCGGGATCTTGTTTCCTCTGTCATGGAAGAAGAGGCTAGATCCCCAGTTCCAGGACCCGTCTGTCGTCCGTGGCTGCTTCCAGACAGGTCCCCGAGGGGGCCGTGGAGTGCCCCATACACAAGCGTGACAAGAGCTTCTCCAACTTGCCGTGGTGATGACATCTCCCATCCCTCCAAAGCTTCCTGGCATGGCACGATGACTCCGTCAGTCACTCGGCGGAGTAGTTTCCGATCCCTGAGCATTCTCTTAGGGTGGAGGGCTCAGGGTGAAATCCATATGGGCGTTTGCGCCTCGAAAAACAATTCGTTTTGTGATTCACTTTTTGCAGATTTAAGCGTCGAGAATCAATCGAAACGGCATTTCAAAGTTCACCCTTTGCCCTCCACCCAAAGAACATGCTCGGGATCCGCCTGATGCATCTAAAACTCTGTTGCCCCAAACCCGATCGGAAACTTCTTGGCGCCAGACCCCTGGGAACTATCGAACGGCATGCGCCCACGCGCGGAGCAGTTGGAGCCTTTCTACTCCGCACTGCTCCGCGCTGCTGCGCTGCCTGGCGAAGGCAGATTGAAAGAACCTGTCGACACGGTGATGCTTGGCGGCGCGCACAAGGGGGTGAGGAGGAGGGGGGAGGGCTTCTCAGAAGCAGGCTGCTTCTTAGAAGGCGCCGGCCTGGCATCTATAGATTAGGCCCGCGCCTTCTAAGAAGCAGGGGTGCTTCTAAGAAGCCCTCCCCCCTCCCCCCCCACCCCCCTCTGCGCGTGGCTGAGGAGTATGAGCCCGAGGCTGGCGGAACAGAAATACCTCCCCGAGCCGCCCCCCGCACGTTTCGCCGGCGAGGCGGGGGCCGCATGGGGTCACGCAGCCGCCGCCGGGAGCAGCTCGAGCTTTGCCTGGCAGGCGCGAGAGATCATTGCCGAGCCCTGGGGGTCCCAAGACTTGGAGGCTTAGAAATGGGCACCAGCACCAACACCGAGGGTTGCCTCCACCAGGGGAAGGTGATCCTAGATGTTGGTGCTGGTGGCAACCTTTCGGCCACCTTGGAGGCCCGAGCATCATCACCACCACCGAGATCGGGATCATTTTCGCTCGGTGGAGGCACATCGCCGGTATTGGTGTTGGTGTTAGGTCGGGCCTGTCTCCCCACAGGGGGATTTCGGGCGAAAAATTCACAATACTCGAAACAGATTCCCCAAATGTCCCAAAATACACCAAAAGTCGTCCCCATACTATTCTTGACTATTTTTGAAAAGGGACAGGCCCCACTTGATAATGGTGTCAACTTTCAGGCCTCCGAAAGACCGTGTGGCGACAGCCCCGGCGGAGACCTCGAAACCCCCAGAGCCGCCCCCTCGCAGGTTGTACAGCCGCCCGCTGCCTGGCGAGGCGGGGCCGCACGCACGGGGTCACGGAGCCGCCGCCGGGAGCTCGAACTCGGCCTGCCAGGAGCGGAGGAGATCCACCGACCCTCGGATCCGGGCGTGGGGGATCTTCTGACCCGATGGGCAAATCTTTCACCGCCACTACCATGTGTGGGTCGGGGGAGAAGGGAGGATGAGGTCCTCTTCCTCCTTCTCCTCCTCCTCCTCCTCCTCCTCTCCTCCTCCTCTTCCTCCTATATCTGGTAGTGGTGGTGGAAAACGGGGCCATCATGACCCGGGCCAATCCAGACCGGCGTCGGTCAGGCCTTGCAGAATCCGGCAGGATCCTGCCAGATCCTGCGCTCAAGCCCGGGTCAGTGCGGAGGATCCTGCAGGATCCTGCACCCAAGCCCAGGTCGATGCGACCCTGCCCCTGCAGGATCCTGCAGGATCGGGCGCTCTGTGTGCAGTGACCACCTTCTCACGGCTCCTGAGGGCGTTGCAACTCGTTCACGCCGAACGCCTTCGCGCAACCTCGGGCCCCGGGGCCCCTCAGAGCCGGGCGCTGCTATTTTTGTTTCGCTCTGGACGTCGTTGCGCAGCCTCGGGCCCACGGGGCCATCACAGAGCGATCCAGCTCGAAGACCGGCGCACCGACCTTGCAGACGTGCTGCAGAGGGTTGTCGCGTGGATTCCTGTCAGTGCAAGCCCCGACGCGGCGCGGGAAAAACGGAATGCATTTCACGTGGATGGCTTGTAGCCTTCATTCCTGGCCAACAAATCCGCACGAAAGTCACATCGAAATCGGAACGAACTTCTCCAGGACAGTCCGGGCCGATCCCCTTGCCCTCCGAACGAGATCCACTCTGCGAGTTTCTCGCCATGAGGGGTCACACCCGGAGGGCGTGATGTTTCGCGATGTTGAGACTTTTTGTTCCAACGTCGGATCGAAAGGGATGCATTGAGCAGGGACCGACCGCCCCGCCCTTACTACAGTCCCACCACGAAGTGTTCTCAGAACCCAAAGCTGGTCTGAGAACAAAAACAATGTTCTTAGAACACAGGCCCGCTGTGAGAAAGCGAGACAGCTCCGGCCAAAAACCTTCTAAGAACATTTCGTGCAGACCTCAAAAGGTTCTTAGGACATTAGGCGAGCCAGGACGCCCCGCCACTGCTTGGATCTATACCGCCACTTATCACGGGCCTCCCTCTCTCCGGGGGTGCGCGCGGGGCCTCCTGCCCAGGGCCTCGAGGAGCATCGGGCCGTGGCGACCAGGGCCCTCCTCCTCCTCCTCCTCCTCCTCCTCCTCTTCTCCCCCTCCTCCTCCTGCTCCTCCTCCTCCTCCTCCTCCTCCTCTTTTCCGCCTCCTCCTTCTTCTCCTCCTCCTCCTCCTTTTTTTCCTCCTCCTTTTCCTCCTCCTCCTCCTCTTCTCCGCCCTCCTCCTCGAATCGATCTCTCGGATCGGCGATCAGAATGGATCGCATCGGCAGAAATCGGCAGCCGAGTCGGGAGGAGGTCGAGATATGCGGAACTCGGCATGCCAGTAATTCGGCCTCCGTTGAGAGATCGGAATCCACACCAGAATCCGAAGTCGGATCGAATGGGAGCCGCAAGTCATCGAAATCCAGATCAACATCTCCGGGTGAGAACCGAGGTGAACACCTCCACGTCAACACCACATCCACATCCGTCCAGAGCCAGCAGCGGAGGGGGATGCTGGCTCCCAGACACAGACCGAATAGTCTGAGTCAACAGCGCGAGCGGGACCAGCTCGGGAGACCAAAGGGGCCTCCCCACTTGCCGCTCCAGCTCAAAAGCGCACCTGCAACAAAGCATTTCTAAGAGAGAGGGCAGGCACACAGGCTACAGAGCGGACGCCGAGCTGCAAGCGCCGAACACAAAGCCAAATGCAGGGGTCCTGCAAATGGAAAAAGCAGCTCGGACCGACTGCCCTCGGCTGTGCAAGAGGACAGACAGTCAAAACAGCCATGGCGCTGACGCTGCAAGGTGTTGGGGCTAGGAGCCAGAGTCTCCAGTCCACAGCAACACCAACCAAAAACAAACAGGCACGGGTCAAGGCAGAGCAGCCTGCCCCCGCGCTCGCCGAAACACACCTCCACGAGTGCCGCGCCTTCCCCCAGAGGCGGGGTGCCTGACGCGCGTGCCGGGCGAGACGCACACACACACACACACACACACACACACACACACACACACACACACACACACACACACACACACACACACACACACACACACACACACACACACACACACACACACACACACACACACACACACACACACACACACACCACACACACACACACACACACACACACACACACACACACACACACACACACACACACACACACACACACACACACACACACACACACACACACACACACACACACACACACACACACACACACACACACACACACACACACACACACACACGAGACGGCCGCGCGATGCAAGGGGAGGGCTGAGATGTTGGGGCCAGGGGCGCCAGGCTACCTGGCCACGGCAACACCTTGCACGAGCCACAGTCGGGATTGGGCCATCCCCGTGCTCGGAAAATTAAAGTGCACCCTAGATGTGCACATGCCTTCACCCTGACGCGGGGTGCCTGACGCACGTGCGAAGCGAACGCGCACGCACACGAAACAACGCGCAAAAAAAGAAAACCAAAGAAAATAAACGACCACTCACACAAGGACGACGAGGCCCGCAGTCCCTGGTGCAGCCAGCGCCAGGACGACTGCCGACCTCGCCCCAGATGTGGGGTATAGCACGGATGCCTGCCGAAAAGGTCAGACGCATCGAGCCGTGCTGGAAATGAACGAATAGAGTGAAGGCGCCCCTTACGCCAGAAGAAAAACCGACCACCCACACAAGGACGACGAGGCCCGCAGCCCCTGGTGCAACGAGCGCCAGGACGACTGCCAACCTCGCCCCAGATGCGGGGTATAGCACGGATGCCTGCCAAAAGGGTCAGACGCATCGGGCCGTGCTGGAAATGAACGAATAGAACGAAGGCGCCCCTTACGCCAGAAGAAAAACCGACCACCCACACAAGGGCGACGAGGCCCGCAGCCCCTGGTGCAACCAGCGCCAGGACGACTGCCAACCTCGCCCCAGATGTGGGGTATAGCACGGATGCCTGCCAAAAGGGTCAAACGCATCGGGCCGTGCTGGATATGAACGAATAAGAATGAGGGCGTCCCTTACGCCATAGGAAATCGCTTAATCAGAACTGTCCGACTCTTCCTGGCGTCGCCTCGCCAGGAAAGAGGGATTGTCCCGTCGCAGCTCTTGATGGGGTCCCCGCTTCATCTCCTGCTGACGGGCCTCATCCTCAGGCGCAGAAAGAGCAGCACCAGAGGGGCCAGCTGCTCGTCCAAAAAGGAAGCTAGATGCTTCCTCCTCAGCAACAAAGAAAGTATCCCACTCCCCCGCACCGTCCCGCCCAGGCTCCGCCCCCCGCCCCACCCCGCAGGAGGAGAAAGAGGGAGGAGGTCTGGCCAGGAGGCCAGCAGACGCCACTGTGCCGCGCTCTTGAGAACTGGGACGTTCCCCCTCATAAACCCTTGGGGACCCACAAGAAACCAGTGGGCGAGGGGGGTCCGCAACCCCAGAAGCAGGTTGCACCTGGGGCTGAAAATCTACCTGCTCATCGAAGCCTGGCCTGTTGAAACATTCAACAACAGAGTCGACGTTCACAGAAACACCGTGCTGCCGACGCGCGTAGTGAAGGCGCTTGCCTTTACAAGGCTGGCCCAAGCCAGTCTGCCAGCTCGAGTGGGGGAACACAACGCTCCGCCAAACCTCTGACTTTACCTCCAGTCGAGTAGCACTTGCACCGCATGCAAATAGATAAGACCGACTGGTCAGAGCAATCAAACGCTAAGGTCTTGTGGCCAAGGCGGTCCTGATGGGCAGCGTGAAGCTTGCTGTCCCGAGGGCAACGACCTTTGGTGTGTGTGTGTGTGTGTGCGTGTGTGTGCGCGCGTGTGTGTGTGTGTGTGTGTGTGTGTGTGTATAAGTGTGTGCGTGTGCGTAAGTGTGTGTGTGTGTGTGTGTGTGTGTGTGTGTGTGTGTGTGTGTGTGTGTGTGTGTGTGGTGTGTGCGTGGTGGGGGGGGGGGGGGGGGCAGGGCCCGACATCCTTTGAGACAAAAAGCGCACCTCCAAATGCCAGCCCAGCGAGCCCAACGGTGGCCCGCAGCGGCACTGCCTATAGAGGAAGGTGGCTGGATCCGTTCGACAGAAGACAAATCTACCGAGGACCACAAATGAAGCACCGCACTGGCAACTTTGAGCGTGGCCTTCGCAAACTTGACCTGACGATCAGCATCCTGAAGCAAGCCATCACCAGTAGGGTGAATAAGAAGGGCCATTTTAGCCCCTACATCAGCGAAGTTTTTGCCAATGCGACGCCACCTCTCAGCGGCATCAATGGTTGGGTCTTCAATGTCCTGGTGGGCAGCGACTTTCGAGCAACCCGAAACCGAGGAACACTGACCATGGCACTGCAAAAAGGCCCCAGCATACATCTTCTTGCCCGACAATTGCTCAGGCTTCGGCCGACCTGCAAGCCCGACAACATTAAGGCAATCGGAATAAACATGACAATCAGAGGGAATCGTAGCCAGAGCGTTGGCCCACGTGAACGCACTGAATTCCGCGCTCTGAGGGGTCTGAGGGTAGGGGCTCCAGACAGGGGCTCTAAACTCAGCTACAAGAGTCCCATCGGAGTCAACCATACAGACCGAGCTGGCAGCACGCGTGAACTCACGAACGAACGGCATGACGAGCACAGGACCCGTCAACAAACAAAGAGCCCCAGACACGTTTGGTAATAGGCCCACCATCTGGGGCAGAGTCAGGAGGGACATGCCACGTGAGGAACAGACCATCATCAGACTCCACAGCCGGCCTGGGGTAACAGTCGGCGGGATGCCGAAAGGCTCCAGAAATAAAGACAACGTAATCTTCGAGGTCCCCAGAGGCCTTAGCAGCAAGCGCAGCGTCAATGATCTCCTGCTTCGCAGCCTCCAAACGGGCCTCCGGAACCTCAGGATGCTGGCACTCCCACAAACGGTGGAAAACGGTGTCACGGCCACCGCAGAAGGCACAGTCGGGAGAGATACAGTAGCCTAAATAAAGCCTCAGCCTTGGCAGCCGAGAAAAAGGCCTCGGTGGCAAAAGCCCGAATCCTGGCCTTCTGCAGGGCCGTGTACTTTTTGGACCTGGGCGACGCAGCCTGGCGAACCACGTCGTAACAAATCCTAGAAGGGATCCCTCGTTTGGCCGCAGAGTCACGCTCGAGCATGCGGAAGTACCCCTCACGGACCAGGGACATGACCAGGGCAGGGGAGAACAAACCCAGGGGAATAATCCGACCGAAGTCATCAACCAGGGCCATGCAATTCCTCATCTGCCAACCCAGACGCACGAGGGACATACGAAGGGCCGTGACAAGCCCAGACACTTGCCGCCAGGGGCACCGATCCCGAGAAAACACCGATCTCCAGGCCGCGTTAAGAGACGGAAGACTGAGGGACCAGGGATAGGCCGCTGTTTGACTGATCCAGACCTCTTTGCTCCACCTGGTGATCGGGGCAGTCGCCGTGCGCCAAGTCGGATCTCCGTCCAACAGCGCGCACGTAGTAAGAGACCTCAGCTGGCTGCGAGGAAGCACAACAGAAAACGCACTGCGGCGTAGCAAGCTAAGGTCGTGATCGCTTACGCCCGTAACCTCAGTGCCGTACGCGGCCCCAGCTAAGGGGCCAGCCGAATAAACTCTAAGGGTGGCCGCTCTGAAAATCACCTTAGCTTGCTTGCCGAGGCGGCGCGCAGCACGGGCAGACTTCGCCAAGCGAGACTTCATCTTGGCAGACTTGCCAGCAACGCGCAGAGCCCTGCCCGCAGCGCAGTCAACCCCGAGGTTGACCGTGGACGCCGAGCAATTTTGACAAAGGTGGCTGAGCTGCTCAAGGACCTGGGGCCCCACCGCCTTGGAACTGGCAACCAGGGCCGTCTTGTCGAGGGCGAACGAACATCCGAACTCTTGTTGGGCGGCCTGGTCGAGGACTTTAGCTCCAGAGACGATGGAAGAGACGACAAACCGAGACTTCCCCGTGGCCGAAAGCCCCTGGTCGTCTATATAAACGTCCAGGTCCGTGCCCATGGGAAGCGGAATAGAATCATACCCTTCAGCGCAGTGAACACGAATGAGGGTAGTGGCCATAGAACAGCCCGCGATAACACCGTTGATGCAGAAGTAGGGCCCGTCGAGCCACCCCCCTAGACTCAAGAATCTGCCACAGCGATAGGCATAGATGCACAGTCTGGCGATGACCGAGGGAAAGCCAAGCTTGTCGCACCGATATTCAAGTTTGGCCAAACATATGTTCTCATAGAACTTCGAAAGGTCGAAAAATATGCTGCAGCTGGCTTCCCCCCTGTCTAAGCCGCTCTCGGCGGTGACCGCCTGCCTCCAAACGACGTCAGCTGCTCCGCGAAACTGGCCAGCAGCCCAGTACCGACGGGGGTGTTCCAACTCCCAGTCCAGGGCCAGGGAGCGCCTGCAGCGCCCACCAAAACCTGAACCCGGAGCAGCACACCCCTATCGGCCTGTAGCCACCAGCTGGTTTCGGGAGCAGGGCGAGCAACACCGCAGAAATCTGCGGTGGGAGGCAGCCAAGAGCCTCAATCGTGCTGAGGATGCTGCTGAAACAATCGAGATCCTCATCGCACAAGAGAGAAAAATGTCGACAATGAAACCCGTCGACTGACACAGCCGAGGAGGTCTTGTAGGATTTCGACATTTCACGGGTCGCCTGGGCCGATAGCCTCGGAAGCGGAGCCAAAATTTTACCAGAAAAAGAGGCTCCTGCGCCTTGGCCCCACAAGGCCTCGAAACGAGACCCCTCCGCTTTCAGAAGGGACAGTGGGTCCGTGACAATGCAACCGTCGGCCGACAACGTGCTGCTAGCAGTCCACGGGGTGGGATCGCGCAAGAGCACGTGGACACGCTTAGCACCCGACGAGAGACCGCTGGTGAGCCTAGCATTCCAGTCAGCACGACCTCTAGCAGCGTACTTGACGTCGGCGGCCTGAACGGCC
>CAUYUJ010012730.1:2500-7500 GCA_963575745.1 Prorocentrum cordatum
CGTGCGAAGAATCCGACGCGCCAAATTGGGTCCCCCCGTGGGGGCCGTGGACTCGTGAAAATCATGCCCCGCACGCACGCGCCAGGCGCATGTTGGCCGCCCCCTCCGCGCACGTAGTTTTACATATGAAGAATCCGGCGTGCCCCAGTTGGGTCCCCCCGTGGGGGCCGTGGAAACGTGAGAATGCGTGCCCCGGGCGCACGCGCCCTGCGCGCACATACTCTTCATGTGTGGGGAATCTGGTGGGCCCCAATTGCGTCCCCCCCTGGGGGCCGCAGACATGTGAAATGCGTGCCCCAGGCGCACGCGCCAGGCGCCTGTTGGCCCCGCCACATGTGGAGAATCCGGCGCGCCCACAGTGGGTCCCTCGCTGTCGGCCGTGACCAAGTGAAGAGACGCACCCCGCGCGCACGCGCCAAACTCGTGTTGGTCCCCCTTTCCCTCTGCGCACGTATTGCTCTGGGGGCTGTGGACACGTGAAGATAAAGACTCCGCCGGGCCCAAGTTGGGTCCCTCGCTGTGGGCAATGAACACTTGAAAACACGTGCCCCGCGCGCACGTGCCGGGCGCATGTTGGGCCCCCCCGCGCCCAAATTGGGTCGCCCCCCGGAGGTCCGTGACCATGTGAAAAGACGTGCCCCGCGCGCACGCGCCAGGCGCATGTGCCCCCCCCCCTCCGCGTACGTATTCTTATATGGGGGCCGTGGACACGCGAGGATAAAGAATCCGGCGGGCCCAAATTGGGCCCGCTGTGGGCCGCGAGCGCGTGAAAGCACGTGCCCCGCGCGCACGCGCCAGGCGCATGATGAGTCCTTCCCTTCGCGCGCGTATTTTTGGTAGGGGCCGTGGTGACAGTACGTGCCCCGCGCGCATGCCCCAGGCGCATGTTGGGTCCCCCCCCTCCGCGAACGTAGATGCAAGCAAGTGTCAAGAATTCAGCAGGCGCCAAGTGAGTCCCTCGCTGGGCGCCGTAGATACGTGAAAACAATGTACCGCGCGCGCGCCAGGCGCATGTTGGGTGTCCCCCCGCGACCACATTGCGTGCCCCTCCCGGGGGCCCTGGACACGCGAAAACACGAGCCCCGCCCGCACGCGCCAGGCGCATTTGGGCCCCTCCCCCTCCGCGCACGGTGTTTTTCATAAGGGGGCCGTGGGCACGCGAAAGTACGTGCCCCGCACGCACGCTCCAGGCGCATATTGGGCCCCCCCTCCGCGCACGCGCTTTACTTCGGAGAGGTGCCCCGCGCACACGTGCCAGGCGCATGTTGGGCCCCCTCTCCTCCGCGCGCGCATTACTGCGTGTAAAGAATCCAGCGGGCTAAATTGCGTTCCTCGCCTACGGCCCCCTCGTGGTCAGAAGCGCGTACCAGCACGCGCCAAACGCTTGCGTGCCGAGGCTCATGCTGGAGACTCCCCCCCTCCACACACGTATTTCTACGTGTCTAATTACGGGCTGCATTGTGCCCCTCGCCTGCGGCCCCGTCGGGGCCAGAAACACGTGCAAACACTTGCCGAACGCACGCGTGCCGAGACTCATGTTGGAGACCTCCTCCTCCCCCGAACACGTACTTTCACGTGTCTAACGTTGGTTCCCTCGCCTGCGGCCCCTTTCGTGGCCAGAAACGCGTGCAATCACGTGCCGAGCGCACGCAAGCTGAAGGAGAACCCTGGGCCAGAACCCTTCATCAGGAAAAGCACGCGATCTAAGTGTATTCCGATTGGAGAGGCACGGCGCCGCGCGAATGCAGCGCAAACGCTATGCTGGAAGGGCGCGGCAATGCATGCCCCCTGGACAGGCGAGAGCAGTCGCGCGCCCGCGCGAACCCCGATCCCGCGCGGGGCGCGCTCCCGTTGACAATGGCTCATCCAGGAAACAATTTCTGGCGCAGGAATTCCTGAGCGGTCTGCCCACCGGCGGCTCCTTCGGACGAGGCCCGGAACCACCGAGAAACCGCTTTTGACAGGAAGTTCTAAGCGGTTTGCCCATGTTCGGTTTCTTCGGAGTGGGCCCGAAGACCTCGAAAACGACGTTTTTGCAAGGAGTCCTAAGCGGTTTGCGCATTTTCGGGTCGTTCGAACCAGACCTGAAATTTCTCTGGGCACAAATCCTATGGGATTTGGCCACTTGCAGGTCGGCCGGTAAGCTTTCCGGGTCGTCGTATGACCCAACCCGAAAGGTTTTTGTCGAGGGAGTCTTATGCAGTTTGCTCCTTTTCGGGTCAGTACACCGCTTGGGATCTCAAATTCTAAATTGGGAAGGGGAACCCAATCCCGCGACCCTGGGCGGGGGTTGGGGTCTGCCCTTGCATTGTACTGGGCCCCATCCAGCCAAGCGGAGTGCTGGGCTGCCCATCGGCGCGCCGACTCAGCCCTCGCGACATCGTCCCCGTCCGCCCTCGGGCCCCGCGAGTCTTATCCCGCGTGCGCCACACCAGATGGCCGCGGCGAGCACGGTGGCGAAATTGGGGGAACTTTCGGATCGGCGCAGTATATATATATATATACACACATATACATATATACATATACATATACATATAATGGGAAAGAGAGAGAAAGAGAGAAAGAGAGAGAGAGAGAAACAACGAGAGACAGAGAGAGACACAAAGAGACAGAGAGAAAGAGAAATATATAGAGAGAGAGAGAGAAACAACAAAAAAACTAGAGAGAAAGCGAGAGAGAGAGAGAGAGAAAGCGAGATAACTACAGAGAGAAGAGAAATATATAGAGAGAGAGGAAGCAAGAGAGAGAGAGAGACAGAGATAAAGAGAAACATAGAGAGAGAAAGCGAGAAAGAGAGAGAGAGAGAGAGAGAGAAAAACAAACAAGAAATCGACCTACCGACCTACCTACCTACCTACCTACCCACCTACCTACCTACCTACCTACCTACATTCGTGAGTGCGTGCGTCCGTGCGTGCGTGCGTGCGGGCGTCCGTCCGTGCGTGCATGCATGCATACATACACAATTGTACGTCTATATATATATATATATATATATATATGTATACACACATACCCACACATGCCTGCATGCACGAACACACGCATCTGCGCATGCGAAGTATGCACAATCACACAATGCAGTGGCAACGAATCTCGGCTCAAGACATGGAGGAAACCTGGTGCAGGACCCAGGGCCGACGAGAACGTCCGAAAGCCTGAAACCCCGAACCCAGAAACCAGACGCCATGATTTGTTCACAACGTCGACCCCCGAAGATCTCGACCTGTTCCCCGGGACCAGCTCTGCATCCTGAGCCTGTGGCTGACGGTTCTGAACCCCAGCAGGGGACCCCACACAAGACGAAGCCAGGACGAGGACAACATCGGGTGAGGATACCTCGAGAAGCTCTGAGATCCAGCGGCTCTGGAGGATGTCTCGGGCGCCGCGGCCTTGTCACGCTCTGGAACGGCTGTGCCCTCGCCCGGGCCCCATCCGACCAGACAGCGAAGACAGCGAAAAACCGCCCGTCGTCACTTGTGTACGGCCCGCACGGGTCTGGGAACCCCGACGCCTGCCCCGAGAGGGACGGGCCGAGGCCTCGCCGCCGCCGCCCTGCCACCCGTACCGAGTCCACGTCGGACTCGTCGAACCCGCGTCGAATCCACGGCAAATCCGCGTCGAGTCCGCGTCGAGCCCGCGCCGGGCGCAAGACAGGACCCCACTTCTGGGGGGACAGGCGAGGCCTCCCGAAGAGGCAACGCCACGAACCCAAACATGCGACGTCCTGATTTTTCCCATGCGGGGTCCCAGGAAGTCCAGACCCTCTCCAAGGGGCCGGATTTCACGCCGAGCCATTTTTTGACGGCCCCGGGCCCGACGAGGGCTCTTGGAGGTCGAAAACGGCCCAAAACCTTCCGTCCTGATTTCTTCACATAGAGGCCTCCTAGATGAGGTCGGAGAAAATGGGGTCGGAGGATCTCGCCGATCGCCGATATAGCGGCGATGCATCGGCGATGTATCGGCGATGCATCGGCGATGCACTGGCGGCATCGGCGATGCATCGACGACATCGGCATGGAGAAAATTGGGCACCACAACGAGCCGCACCGCCGATGCATCGCCGATGCATCGGGGAAGCGGCGCGATCCTCCGACCCCATCTACTCCGACCGCAACGCGAGCATGTCTGGGAAGCCTGCTCCGAGGGGGACGGGGCCGAGGCCCAGCCGACGCCGCCGCCCCCCACCGCCCCGGCGGGCCGCCCTGGCCTGCGGCACGACCTCCGGGTTCCGCGCGCCCTTGGGCCGGGAGACCCTCGTGGCGGTGCACCGCCGACCCCCGTCGGCCCCACTGGGAGGGGAGGAGGGAAAGGAGGAGGAGGCGGAGGAGGAAGAGGAGGAGGAAGAGGGAGGAGAAGGAGGAGGAGCAGCAGTGGCCAGAGGGGGGCGAGTCCATCAGGAAGCCGAACAGCCGCAGGCCGCGGCGGGGCTCCTTAGTTGAACTCGCTCTGCGGGTTGCGGAGCTCTGCGACGTGGTCGCTCGGTCGCTGCGGGCCGAACGACTCCGCGGGCAGGAACGACGAGGTCAGGTCGACCATCAGGTAGTCTGCATTGCTCGGGGTGTCGACGAAGACGCCGTCAACAATCATAGAGTCGTAGTGGTCTGCACGAGGCCCAGACGGCACATCCACAGAGGCTTCATGACCATGTGTGGGTAGCTGAGCGGCACGAGCGCGCGCTGGTGCGTGAAGGTTGTAATCGTGGCCGTCGGCGACGGCAGGTAATGACGTAGGCTCGGCAGCAAGTCGTCCGAGCATGTCGTCGTCAGGAGTCGTGGGGCCAGCAGGAAGTAGTATCGTAGTAGATGGTGGGAATCGTCGGGGGCCTGCACCTTGGTGGTGCTGGGTGCCGGGTGCATTTTGATGGTGCCGGGTACCAGGCTCGTCCTGTATGGGCGTGGCGTGAACGACAGGAGCACCTTGCAGGGGGGCGACGGGTGGGACGTGGGTGTCGAGCATGGCGTCGGGGAAGGGCAGGGCAGGGGGGGTGAGAGGAG
>CAUYUJ010012731.1:0-10000 GCA_963575745.1 Prorocentrum cordatum
ATTGTCCCGAGCGGCCGCGGGAGGTCCGAATGAAGGCCCGAAGGCCACCAGGCGTCGAGGAGGGAGTGAGGATTAACAGGGGCGCGTGAATGTTGTCGCCATGGCCATGAAGTCTTCCAGATTCCATGACCCTCTTCTGCGGGGGTGGACAGGGTTTCTCCGAAGGGCTTGTGACCCGTTCTCCTCCTCCTCCACCTCCTTCTCCTCCTCCTCCTCCTCCTCCTCCTCCATCTCCCCCCTCTCCCTCCTCCACCTCCTCCTCCTCTCCTCCTCCTCCTCCTTCTCCTCCTCCTGCTCATGCTCCTCTTCGGGGTTGGGCAGAGACCCCACCCTGACACGTCGATTGGTGAATTGTTCGTTTTCGGTTCTCGAGAGGGCGCCGCGGCCGTCAGTTTCCAGGCTCGCGCCCGCCAGGTTTGGGCCCGAGGTCGTTTTCACCACACCCGTTTTACTAAAGGGGGTTCTGTCCATCCCCGAGTTCCGCTCTTTCAGCACGTTCCCTGACCCCCCCCTCTTCCGCGCACGTGCCTCGGGCCACGATGCATTAAGCCCCCTCTTCCCAGTTCCCCTCTTCGGCGCACCCGGGCCAGCGACTTCGACGCGGGCGACCCCATCAGGAACACGGCGGTGGCGCTTGCGCTCATGAGGGAGGTTCCCGAGACCTCCAAGGGATTGAAGCAGGAATCGAGACGGAGGCCTTTCGCCGACTTTGCTGTCCCTGGGACCGTGGAACGACAACTCGGGACGGAGAGCTTGCCCTGGGGAAGCGATCGGGACACCTGGGGGTCCCGTAGAAAGACGTATCGAGGCATCGGATCTCCGGGTCCGCGGCAGGCAGGCATCGGCTCCGAGGCATTGATCTTGGCAGTCGTCGGGAATGTTTTTCCCGAGGCTCGGCCTCCAGGGGCCGTCTTCGGGCCCCAGGGCGATCACCAGCGGGTCCAGCGAAACATGGAGGCCTTGGATCTCTGGGTCCGCAGCAGGCAGGCATCGGCTCCGAGGCATTGACCTTTGCAGTCGCCGGGAATGTCTTTTCCCGAGGCTCGGCCTGCAGGGGCCGTCTTCGGGCCCCAGGGCGATCACCAGCGGGTCCAGCGAAACATGGAGGCCTTGGATCTCTGGGTCCGCAGCAGGCAGGCATCGGCTCCGAGGCATTGACCTCTCCAGTCGCCAGGAATGTCTTTTCCCGAGGCTCGGCCTCCAGGGGCCGTCTTCGGGCCCCAGTGCGATCGCAAGTGGGTCCAGGACGAAGAAACTGCCCGCCGTGGTGCTGCCGACCTCCTCCGCCTCGAGGCGACGAGGCGAAGACGACGAGGGAAGGTCGCGGCGACGCGGCGACGTGCCGCAGCCAGCCGTGGCCACGAGGACAGGTCCTCGGTGCCGTCGAGGTCGCCGTCGAAGGCGAGGGGCCCCCCGGACGCCCCTCGCAGAGCACCCCCGGGCCCGCAGCGGCAGACACCTCCGACAGCGCCGGGAACTTTGGGGCCTCGGACAGCTGGGGCTGTACAGTCGGGGCCCTGAAGAAGGAACCCTTTTCGTTGGGGAGGGGCTCCGCGTTCCTCAAGTGTTTCGCAGCTTGCCTCAGGCTTTCCTTAGGTCTTCGACAGGAAAGCGAGGGTTAACTTATGGGAAAGAGGGGCCTCGTTCCTTATTTAGGGTTGCTTAGGTCAACGCCCCGACTGTACACCACCATGGCTGGCTGGGGCCGTCCTGGGGCCCTGTAGCATGGACACAACGGCGCTCACGCGGCCTCGGCCTCGGCCTGGGGCCCAGGACCCGAGAGGCCCGCGGCAGCTGCGCGGGCAGAGAGGCCCCCTCGGAGGCCCGCGCGGCTCTCCCGTGTCGGCCTCGGCGGGGCCCTGGGCCCGAAGAGGCAGCAGCTGCATACAGGCAGGGGCCCCCTTGGAGGTCCGCGCGGCCTTCTCGTGTCGGCCTCGGCGGGGCCCTGGGCCCGAAGAGGCAGCAGCTGCACCGGGGAGAGGCCCCCGGGGCTCCGCGCGGCTTCCTCGTCATCGGCGCCGGAGCCTTCTCTCTTCTCCCCGGGTCGCGCCCAGCGGGCGGCGCCCGGAGGCGCTGGCCGGGCGGAGGCGCTGGACGGGGGGCCCAGCGCCGACCTAAGAAATCTGCGCGGACCTCCGAAAATTGTTGGAGGTGGATCGACCTCCTACCCTGACACGTCGATTAAGGAATTGGCCGTCTTCCGTTCGCGAGAGGGCGTCGCGGCCGCCATTTTTGCGGGTCCAGGTCCGTCGGTTTTGGTCCGAGGCCGTCTTCACTAAAGGGTGGTATACTAAAGGGAGGTTTGTCCAACGCCGAACTGGTGCTTATGTTTTTCTTTTTTCGCCTCGTGCTGACCACACTGTGATTGCATGCTGGCCTCACCGTGGCCGCGCGCAGACCTCCGAGCGTTGGTGTTTCTGAGTTTTTTTCTCTTCTCGCCTCTGGCTGACCGCACCGTGAGTCCATGCTGGCCTCAACGTGGCCGTTGACTGTGGGTGTCCCCCCCTGGGAAGCGAAGGAGTTTATGAGCCTCTTCTTCTTCTTCTTCTTCTTACTTGTATTATTACTATTACTATGGTTCTTATTCTGATTACTCTTACGATTATGATTACTATTTGTATTATTCGTAGTATTGATAGTATCACTATTACTATTATTATGATTATGAGTACTGTCAGTCGTACTATTCGCGTCTGATTCTTATTATCATTCATCTTTGTATGCTCATCAATATTATTAGTCTTCCTCCTCCTTCTTATGTTTCTTATTTGCCATCTTCATCCTCTTCTCTTATCATTATTTACTAGGTGTTTATTCGTATTCTTATTATTATCTTCTTCCTCTTCTTGTTCTCTGGTTCTTATTCGTATTAATCATCTTCTTCTTCTTCTTCTCATTCTTCTTCCAGG
Organism: Prorocentrum cordatum; assembly: GCA_963575745.1. Lineage (NCBI taxonomy): Eukaryota > Dinophyceae > Prorocentrales > Prorocentraceae > Prorocentrum > Prorocentrum cordatum. The sequence goes on from CAUYUJ010012731.1 coordinate 2,910, forward strand.
AAGGGCCCTGGCCAGGCCTGGTGGTGGTGTCCGCGCCACCTCTGCCGCACAGGTCAGCCGCGGCCTGTCGACGGCCTGCGCGGACGGCCCCCTGCAGCTGGCCTGGAGGACCCCAAAGTCCAGCGACGAGCAGCGCCAGCTGACCAGGCTGCGGCTCAGCCTCGGCGCGGTGCTCCTGTTCGCGGCCCTGAGGCCCAGGGGCGCCGTCCGCCTCCTCCTCCTCCTCCTCCTCCTTCTCCTCCTCCTTCTCCTCCTCGTCCTCCTCCTCCTCCCTCCTCCTCCTCCTCCCTCCTCCTCTTCCTCCTCCTCCTCATCTCCCCCCTCCTCCTCCTCCTCCTCCTCCTCCTCCTCCTCCTCCTCCTCCTCCTCCTCCTCCTCCTCCTCCTCCTCCTCCTCCGCCTCGCCGAGGGCGCTCAGGGGCTGCCCGGACGGTCTCGAACGTCTGCCGGAGACCCGAGCTGCGGCCCGGGAACCACGAGGATCAGAGGAGGGCGAGTTGAGACAGCGGCCGTTGGCCTTCGGGGAGGGGGCCTCGTCGCCGCGTCTGGACGCAGCTCGGCAAGCAGGTGCGCTTGGACCCCGCGAGGGGCCCAGGGAGCGATGTTGAGCTGCCGCCGTTTCGACTCGCCCTGCTCCGATCCAGGCCGCCCAAGCGGTGCCCCACGCAGACGGGGCCAATGCATCGCGCCGCACCGCCGATGCGTCGGCGATGCGGCGAGGCGTGTGGCCCGATCCCTACGCCGACGCCTAGCCGATGCAGCGCGATCCTCCGACCCTACCCACTTGGGCCCATGTGGGCGGCTTCCACGAGGGCCCCGCTGCCGGCCTGGCAGAAGCTGGGCCTGGAGCACTTCGCGACGGTGTCGGCGGAGACTGCTCCGTGCGCGAGGGACGTCACGGTCCCGGACGGGGTTCTGCTCATGGGGTGCACCCCGATCTTCCATCCTGGTAAGGCTTCGAGTTGCGTTCGGACAGCCCGCCCAGGCAGTCCTGGCTGGCCTCGACAGGCCCCCCGCCTAGTCTGGGGCGGTCTCACGACCCTTGCGCCGCCTCTGGCGGCGTTCCGCGCCCCAGGGTTGAGGTGCCGAGATCGCCCCGGACTGTTCGGGGGGCCTGCTGAGGCCATCCGGGACTACTTGGGGGGCCGTCTGTGCGCAACTTGCAGCCTTACCATCCCATACCCTGCCTTCGGTGGACTCGGCCAAGATACCGCCGCGCATGGCGGCCACCTTCCACGTCGCGGTGCCGCACGTGCTGCTGGAGAGCCAGCAGCTGTGCGCGGTGCTGCAGGAGAGGCCGGCGAGGAGGGCGAAATGGTGGAGCAGCGGGTCCCTGCTGATGCTGATGGTGTCCAGCGCCCTGGTGGAGGCCCACACGCGCAGGTCGGAGTGGGCCACCAGCCTGGGCTGCTGGAAGCAGGACCGCGAGGCGTTCTTCCCGCTCGTGTGCGCCTTTCGCCTCGTGCTCGGGCTCGAGCTGCTCAGTCTGTGGAACGTCCATCGGCGCCCGCCGAAGCCTCCGACCACGGAGCAGGTCTTCAGGTTCCTCCAGGACGTCCCGGCAGGCATAAGGGGGAAGCCGATGAGGTTCGACACAGGGGCGGAGAATGGCGCGCAGCCGCTGATCCCTGCCCCTCTGGTCTCGCTGTTGGCGACGCCCGCCAAGAACTTCGACCCGCGCTTCCAGAGGTCAGATGGCACCACCTGTGCGTCTGCACCGATGCTGGCTAAATAATTAGGCCGATCCTGGGCCCAGGATTGGTGTACATGCCTTCCTGCCCAAGCCAGGAGGGCGTATACACCGATCCTGGGCCTGAGGTGAGCCTGGCCAGGATTGGTGTAGGTGAACCCTTGGCACCATCTTGAGAGGTGGGCGCCGGATGCCCTCGTGGACGGAGCCCCTGTGGCCCTCCAGGACTTTGCCGCGTGGGTGGGGCACCTGTCCCCCGGGCGCGTGGTCTATTGCTCGCACCGGTCGCGGGCTGGCGACTTCTACCTCAGGCTCGAGGACTAGGGGTACGAAGAACGACAAGCATCACAAACTCGAAGGTCCGCGCGGATTTCTCGGATCGGCGCTGGACCCCCCTCCCTGGCGCGCGGAGCGCGCCAGGGACGGCGCTGGAGGCGCCGCCAGGAGGGTCCAGCGCGGATCCGAGAAATCCGCGCGGACCTCCCGAGTTCTTTCGCTTATGTCATTCTGCGTTCCCCTAAGGACGCCGTGATGGTGGTCCAGTTCAAGATGTGGAGGGACGGGGAGGTCGAGGCGACGTCTCCCGAGGCCATCTGGGACATGCACAGCAGCGCCGTGGGAGACTGGGCAGCACCAATGGGGGGGCCGCCGGTTGGGGGGTGGCGTCGCCTCCTCCTGGGAAGGGGGGATGAGAGCCCCCGGCGGATTCCCTCCGCCACGCACTCCTTGGAGCCAACATTCTTCGGGGCGCATGTTGTGATTCTGCTGCTGGCGTGCGTGGGCACAGAGTTCGACGGGCGCGCTGCCCACTCTTCCATCCTGCTGCTGCTCCCTCTCATTCTCGTTGGGCTTCCCGGCGGCGATCCGCGTTTTTGGGGGCAGTGTGAGTGGTTGCGCTGTGCGGGCTGCAAAGTGGGGGGCTGCGTCTCACGTGGGACTGGGACCAGAACCGCTCACAGCGCCCAGCCACGTCAAGGAAACCCTCCCCGATCCGTCGATCCCTCCGCCTCGGGCTTCGGGGGGAGGTGGCGAGCCCCTCTGGCGGTGCCAATCAATTAGGAGACCCGGCGTGGTGGAAGGTCCCCTTGGTCTCGCACGTCATCATCGGCAGCGCGATCCCGAAGGTGCTGGAGAGGCGCCGTGGCCCCCTCTCGGCGGCCGACGAGCGGCTTCCTCCTCCTCCTCCTCCTCCTCCCCCTCCTCCTCCTTCTCCTTCTCCTCCTCCTCTTCCTCCTCCTCCTCCCTCCTCCTCCTCCCCCTCCTCCCTCCTCCTCCTCCTCCTCCTCCTCCCCTCCTCCTCCTACTCCTCCTCCTCCTCCTCCTCCTCCTCCTCCTCCTCCTCCTCCTCCTCCTCCTCCTCCTCCTCCTCCGGACCGGTGCTTGCATGGGTGCTGTCGTGCATCCTGGCGCAGCCGATCCAATTCGATTTCGACTCCGTGGCGATGCAGCCTGCTTCGACGCGTATTTTCCGATTCGAGCCGATACCCGGATGCGGCGCTGACCGACCCTGTCCCTAGGTCTGTAGCGCCCTGGACAAGTCGAGGCGGAGCTTTTGTTCTCGTTTTGTTTCTCTGGGGGCCATTTTTCGGATTCCCGCGGCCATCAAGAAGACGAACTCCGGGACGACACCGCTCCACCCAGGAAGGGCGTCCAGGGTTTCTGGGCGAACCATGCCAAAGCGTTCTCCTGGCAATGGGCCCAACCAGTTGCGGGTGCGAGTGCTGCAAGACATGTGGGACGAAAGAGGGGCACCTCCCTGTGGGGCCACGAGACGTGTGACGGGTGTGCCGACATTGGCCCTCGTCGGCCCTGCTAAACCTTACTGGGCCCTGCTAGGCACTGCTATGCCCTGGTAAGCTCTGCCAGGCCATGCTGAGTCCCGGTACGCCCTGCGGAGCCCTGGCAAGCTCTGCTATGCCCTGGTGAGCTCTGCTGTGCCCTGCGAAGGGTCGCGTGCTCAGGGCATCGGGCCTGCTTTAAGGTGGCGGGCACCTCGCAGTGCGCTGCTGGCGGCGCAGCCCTCCCTGCTCGGCGTGCTTGCCCACTTGAGGGTGCACGTGGCGGGGAGGGGCCGGCGGCGGCGGGCGGTTTCCCCGCCGATCCAGGCCAGTTCGTTGGCGGTTCGAGGGGTACAGTGGAGGTCCATGCCCAGTAACACTGCTTGCCTCCAGGGTGCCCTGGGTTTCTTGGATTTCGATGGTTTTGCTGTGGAGGGCGTGACGGTCCCACCCCCAAAAATCGATGGACGTCCTGGGGTCTCAGGGTTGGGTTTCTGGTGGAAGGTTTCTCGTGGATTGGCCTCCACTGTAGGCGGGTGGTTCGCGGTATTGGGCGCAGCAGCACCGATTGTGCTTGGGGGCAGTAGTGGCAGCTTGTGCGAAAGCGTCTTGATCAAGCGGCTGTTCACGCCCCCAGTTCACTGGAGAGCTCCGAGTGGGATCCAGTGGGGCCCAGCCCAAGCCGCGGCAGGAAGGCCCAGGGAAACTTCCTCAGGCTTTCCCACGGTCTGGACTGAGCTACCGAGGCATGGTTACGTGTTTCATCCTCCTGGCTGCACGGCCCCATCTGGCAAGAGGGTAAAGCTGAATTCGTCGCACTCGAGGCAAGACATGGTGTGTGCACTGGTGCAGTAAAGGGTGCCAGTGGGGTTTCTGGGAAGCTTCCCAGCAATTCCATGTTTTGCTCCGTAGTTACCCTGTCCTCGAGTCGCACACCATGGCAATGCATTTGCCGTGAGGTCCCACCAACGGGGCTAAGGCGCCCCAAATATTCATTTCTCGCGTGCGCGCGAGATTCATTCCGTTTTGTGCATAGCGCGCAAGGCGATTGGGCAGAATGGGATGCCGCCGCAACGCTCGCTTGGGCAAGCTTAGGTGCACTCTTGTGCCCACTGGCATGATCGCCCATTCTGAAGTAAATTGAAAGGGGGGCACACACATTGTCCACCCTATGGTGTCTTCTGATTTCGAAACTGTGCAGTCCGCTCCCGGCGGAAATTCGGGCAGTTACGCGCAGGTCCATGTGAGTGACGGAATCCAGAATTTGTGATCTCTTGGGCAGAGATCAGGTCAGACATGACAGCCTGCACCACGGATGGAAGAAATCGCTAAGGCATGTGACCACGCCCCCAGCCCGTTGGAGAGATTCGAGTGGGCTCTCACGGGCCCCAGGCGCGGCGGCGGCAGGAACGCCTAGGGGAATCTCCTCAGCCCTTCCCACGGTCCCGCTTGACCTGAAAGGGATCTTTGAACTTCATCCCCATGGCTGCATTTCCCCGAGACGGGACACGTCTTGTATTCGGGTGGCACACCAGTGCAGTGCGCCAGGCCGCTGGTCCCACCACCGGGCGTTTGAGGCGCCCCCCTGAGCCACATCACTTCAGGGGCCCCCTCCTCCTCACGTTCCCTGCCGGCGCAGAACATCGCCGCTGCCGCCGTCCGCCTCGCCTTGAGCTCAGCGCCTGGCCTCGCCAGCTGGGGGGCGGCCGAGACCAGGCCGGAGCCCCCATCCGGCTTCGCTCGCTCCTCCTCCGTCCCTGCCCGCCCGGGCACGTGCCCGCCTCTCAAGGCGCCCACTGAGGCCCGGGCAGCCTCGGCCCGATTGCCCAGCGCCGCCCGTGTCGGTGTCTGCTTGGCTGCTCAGCGCCTCAGGGCGCTCACAGAGGCCTGGGCAGTCTCGGCCCGACTGCCCAGCGCCGCCCGTGTCGGTGTCTGCTTGGCTGCTCAGCCCCCTCACGCATTGCCGCGTGCTCCGTGTGCTGGGCAGGCCCTGGTGTCCCTGCCCCCAGACCTCGCACGTGTTGAAAATTCAAGACGGAGCCTTTGCACCAGTGTCAGCCTTTGGGGGCAGTGCCGCTCTCCCTGGGGCTGACAAAACGACTCTGGATGAACAGTTAGCTCTGGAGAAAGTGTCGGGACTTCTAGGAACCTCGTATTGAAAACATCAAGACGTCGGATCTCTGGGACCTTCTTTGACGTCGCATTTTTAAGTACCTCGGGCCCCGTTGAGATCCGGACCCCTTCCCCAGGACCAGCTTTCCATCCCGAGTCGTTGTTTGACTGCCTCTGGGCCAGGAAGCCCAGGGGTCCGCGGTTCGGTCGGTTCTGCAGCGTCGCAGTCGGCTGCGCTCGGTCGGCTCGGTTCGGTCATTTGTCGCGTCGCTCCGGTGTCGGTGCGCCCTTCTGGAGGCTGCCTGGAGCCGGCCGTCTTGGATCCGTTTCGGTCTTGCTCTTTGTCTGGCCAGCCTTCCGGTTGTTCTGACGACGTGGGCGGTCCTGGGAGCAGTCTGTAGGGGCCGAGCATCCTGAATGGAACAGCCATTTCGTTTCGTTTTGATTGCTTGTCTGGCACACTACAGTGCCGTTTTTAATACATGCTCCGCGTGCGGATCATGCATGAATCTATTGAAAACAACGGTGAGTTCGTGCACGAATCTATTCACAAATCAATCATGTATTAAGCATCCTATATAAAAAAGAAAAAACCGATGTGTTAAAAACTGCCCTGTAGAGCGCGCGTGCGGATTGCATGTGCCGCGCTGCGACGTAAAATAATTGTCGCTATGTTTCTTCTTCGTTTGGTTGTTTGGTCTCTACCTGTTGCCGTCTTACTATGGCCTCGGCTGTCCCGCTCGAAGGCAGATGGGGAACGGCAGCTGCCTGCTGGTCCCGGCGGAGAAGCCGCTCGCCAAGGGCCTGCCAGAGGTGAAGGCGGCCGGGCGTGCAGGAATCTGGGCTTGCTGAGCTCCCCGCCTCCACCAGGTTGCCCTCCCGCGTCTTCAAATTCCAACCACTCCTGTGTATTTGTGGCTTGGACTAGGGGCAGAAGCAAGGCATCACGATACTGAGTTGCTTGTCACTGTAGCTCACGACCTCGTCGTTCTTTCATTACATCTGCTTTGCCATATTCTTTCCAGCTTTCAATTCGCCATGCGGCGCGCCTCGGATGGTGGCCACGGGCCCGCCAAGGGACGTTCGCTCCACCTCCTCCCTTCTCGCCTTCCCCCCCGTGCTCTGTCCCTGGTCTCCCCAGAGCTCAGAACTGTGAAGAGCAGGCTGGGCACTGTCTCTTCTTCTGCCGACGGGCATGGCGACGAGCTTGATCTCGCAGACGCCCTCCCAAACCCAGATCATGAAGTAACGCCCCCCTTGACCTCCCCCCTCCCCTTCCTTCTCCCCGTCCTCGCTCTCCTCCCCTTCCGCTCGCTCCCTTCCTCCCCTGCCTCCCACCCCCCTGCTTCTCCTTTGCCCTCCGCCTCGCCGCCTCCCCATCGTTCTCCTCCTCCGCCCCCGCCTCCTGCCACTCCTCCTGCTCGTCTTCCTCCGAGCGACGGCGTCAGCTGACCACTTCACCGATTCTGGCCAGCCCGAGGAGGAGGAGGAGGAGGAGGAGGAGGAGGAGGA
>CAUYUJ010012732.1:0-14196 GCA_963575745.1 Prorocentrum cordatum
GTCCGGTTCCGGTTCCGGTTCCGGTTCCGGATCACCCCCCCCCCCTCCTCAGGCAGCGCGCGCTGCTCTGGTTCCGGTTCCGGTTCCGGTTCCGGTTCCGGTTCCGGATCAACCCTATCCCTCCCACCTGGGGTTCTTACTGGGTCCGCAGGCGTCGTCGTCGTCGTCGTCGTCGTCGTCGTCGTCGTCGTCGTCGTCGTCCGTCGTCGTCGCTCGTAGTTCGTCGCTCGTCGCTCATCGTCGTCGTGCGCGCGGACGCTGCTGGAGCCTGTTTTTAAGTCCGGGCCGATGACGGCAATCATCTGGGGGGGAGGGGGTCGATGACGTCACGTTTCGCGCCGGCGGCGTCTGGGAATGCTTAGGAATGACGGAGGACGGGTAGCACGAACATGTCGGTGGCGATATGCACCACAACGCCTGTGTACATCACAGTGCCCGCGTGCACCGCAGCGCCTGTGTACACCACGCCGCCGATGTACACCACAGCAGCCGCGTGCAACACAGCGTCGGTTTGTGCCACCGTGCCTGCGGGCACAGCAGCTCCTGTGTACACCACAGCGCCTCCGTACACCACATCAGCCGTGCGCAACACAGCACCAGTGTACACCACAATGCCTGCGTGCATTGCATGCCTGTGTACGCCACGGCGCCTGTGTGCACCACATCAGCCGTGTGCAACACAGCACCATTGTTGTGTATAGAATTTCAGAAGGGATCCTTGTGACAACATGGAGCGCGTGTGGATTCCAGAGAAAACAATGGAAAGCAAATCCTCATGGCCGAAGGAGCGCCGCTGGAATCTACGAGTCCCCCCGAGTCCGCCCGCATCACCCAAACTCCCATTTGCGTCGAGGAGGCTCCAGCTAAACTGGCCGTCCGAGAACCAAGTGGACCGATTCAATCGACCATTTTGCGATGCACGCTGAGATGCGCACGTGCGTTGCAACGCCAAACCGCACGACAGGGGGCAAGAAGGAGGAAAAGGAGGAGGAGGAGGAGGAGGAAGAGGACGGGGAGGAGGAGGAGGAGGAGGAGGAGGAGGAGGAGGAAGAAGAGGAGGAGGAGGATGAGGAGGTGGAGGAGGATGTGGAGGAGGAGGGAGGAGGGAAAAACGTCGCATTCGATTCTCAGAACTTTCCTGGCGTGGCGTTTAGTTGTCCGCAGCAGATCCTGACGTACATGCTCCTTCTACCTGTCCTATGCACGCAGGCACTGTGGTGTACAGCGCTCCGTTGCACGCGCTGTGGCGTGCACAGGCGCTGTGGTGCACGCAAGCTCAGTGGTGTACACAGGCGTTGTGTTGCACATGGCTGCTGCGGTGTGTGCACACCAGCGCTGTAGTGCTCCCAAGTATTGTGGTATACGCGGGCGGTGCGTTGCACACGGCTGTTTGCGGTGTACGCAGGCGCTGTGGTGCACACGCGCGGTGTGGTGCACGCGAGCGTTGTGGTGTACACTGTACACAGGCGCAATGGGCAGATCGCCACTTACATGCTGCTCGCGTCGTCGTCGTCGCTCGTCGTTCGTCGCTCGTCGCGTCGTGCGCGCGGGCGCGGCTGTGGTGCTGGAGCCACACGGCGGGGGGGGCGTCACGTCATACCCCCCCCCCGCCCTCCCCCCCTCCCATGACGCCCGTCATCGCCGAACATAAAGAAACGCGCTCCAAGCTCCGAGCCTCGTCAGCTGGCAGAATGCGCTCCTCCTCGGCCCTCCTCCTGGCTCGAGCCGGGGCAGCCGAGCGGGCAGCGGGCGCGGACGGGCCTCCCACCGGGCGCAGCCCACGGGCCCCCCCCGCCGGGAGCCGGCGACGGGCGGCCGCGGGGCGGGTCCGGCGCAGGGATGATGATGGCCCCGCCGAGCGGCTTCGGGCTGCCACCCAGCGGAGCGCGTGGGGGAGGATGGAATGGCGGCGAAATCCGAAGCCTGCCTTCGCCTCATGGGCGATTTGAGGCAGCTCGATGGGCGGCGGGGCAGGGTTCGGAACTCGCCGAGCACGTGGCAGCGTCCGAGCCCAATCCCCGCCTGTCATCGATTCAGGAGAATGAAGAATCGATGGTTGGTGGGGGTAGGGTTCGGATGTCGCCATCCAGACTGAAATCGGGCATGTCCCTCTACAGGAGGATTGTTCAAAAACAGGGAAAGATCATATGGGGGCCATTTTTTATGTTTCTTCGAAATCCGCCTGCAGGAGGACATGCCCGACCTAAATCTAGAGGAGGAATGTGGTCAGAGGTGGAACAGTTACCGATGCCGGCGACAGCGGCGACGAGCGCTGCTCGTCCTGGAGAGGGCCCACGCCGCTACCGCTGGACTCTCCTTGGGAAATTTTGGCCGGAACGCACCCAGGGAGAGGTCCAGAGCGCCGACCAGGTCAGGAAGACAATTATCGGGTCGGGAGGGCGGGCTCGGGAGAAATGAGGATATCTCCTTACCCGTAGGCCCTAGGCGGCCGAAAGTATCGCTCATTGCATCCGGATGCTACTGTTCATACCCTGGAGGAGGAGGAGGAGGAGGAGGAGGAGGAGGAGGAGGAGGAGGAGGAGGAGGAGAAGATGATGGAGCTGTGGGGTGGAGGAGGACAGACGGAGGCAAGAGAAGGATGGAGGAGGAGGAGGAGGAGGAGGAGGAGGCGGAGGAGGAGGAGGAGGAACCTCATCCTCACCCTCGCCAACAGGCGCACGCACCTTCTTCTATATACAGAAACTCCCGATCAACCGCAGAGCGGCCGGCTAGTACCCTTCATCCTCCCAGCCCCTCCTACCAGCACGATCACTGCTCTCCTCGCAAGGAGCGTACGGATTTGCCAGCAGCGGCCAATCGCCGATGAGTTGGCGGTGCATCGCCGATTGCAGGTCGATGTCCCTCCCCCCTGAGTTTCGGAGGTGGACAGAACCCCCAACAGTGACACGTCGATTAGTGACTTGTCCGTTTTCGGTTCTCGAGAGGGCGCCGCGGCCGTTATTTTGCAGGCTTGCGCCCGCCAGGTTTGGGCCTCAGGTCGTTTTCACTAAACCACGTTTTACTAAAGGGAGGTCTGTCCATCCCCGAGAGTTGGTCCCCCCCGAGCGTCGCCCCTCAGGGCAGGAGGGCGCTGGGGGGAGGGGAGCGAAGGACCCTGTTTACCAGCCTCGAGCGTATCCCTATCCCCAAGATTGGCACGCCAGAAGGCGATGACAAGCTCAGGGGTCCGCCCTCAACAGATAAGGGAGTCCCTAAGATTGGCATCGTGATGAGGAGATGCCCAGCATAGGGATAGGGATATGCTCCAGGCTGGTAGCCTGTGACCCCCCGTCGCGCCCCTGCCGCAGCAAAGATCACCACGGGAGGGTCTTTGGCCGTGCTCGGCCCTCCGGTGGGGCCCCTGGTGCCCGGGCCCCGAGGCCTTTAAGGCAGGGCACGACCCGGGACGGAGGGCCGCCGGTCCCTCTCGGGGGCGGCAAAGAGGGGGGTGATGACTAGGGGGGGGTGGATATCATGGCGGGGGCCATGATATTTCCCTAGATTTCATGGCGCCTCTCCTTGTTTCATTACGTCCCTGGCCCCCCCGCTGGGCCGCGCACGTGCCGCCGGTCATGATTGGCCCCCCCCCCTCTTGGACACCCCCCTCTTGGCCGCTCCCGACCCTCGGAGGAGGTTCACAGACCTCCGTTTCGGGGGTGGATAGAACCCCCAACAGTGACACGTCGATTAGTGAATTGTCCGTTTTCGGTTCTCGAGAGGTTGACCTCCGCCCTCCCTCCTCCGTGAGCTCCCTCTGCTGCCAGGGACCTCTGCCCCCTCCCTCCTCCGTGAACTCTGTATGCCGCTCGCACTGCTCGCAGGCCTAGAGGTTGACATCCACACCGATTTCGGCGGTGTGCCTCCACCGAGGGGAGAAGATCTCGGGGGTGGACAGAACCCCCAACAGTGACACGTCGATTAGTGAATTGTCCGTTTTCGGTTCTCGAGATGGTGCCGTGGCCGTTATTTTTCAGGCTTGCGCCCGCCAGGTTTGGGCCTCAGGTCGTTTTCACTAAACCACGTTTTACTAAAGGGGGGTCTGTCCATCCCCGACAAAAGTGCATCCGGTCAGGGACGTTTGCTTGGCGGGCTCCGCCGCCTCTTCTGGCCCACAAAGATTCATTGGCTGACGTCGCACCGCCGACCCCTTGGGGCGGTAGTGAGAGTGAAAACGGAGTTTGCGGAGCGCGCGCGATTTCTGGGGAATCTTTGGGTTTCAGCTTCTTGGGATTTCGTCGGGGGCAGTTGGCGGATCGCGGCTCCGCTCTTGGGCTTCTCTGGGCTCTCATGGCAGCACTTTTGAGGCCTCTTCGGGGCCGTGTTGAGGCCTCTAGGGGCCTCTTTTGGCCTCTCGCGGGCCTCGCGGGTGCCTCTTGGGAGCCTCTTGGCGCCTCCTCAGGTTTTTTCGGGGCCGAGTGCTCGAAATGTCAATTCGGGTTCCCCCTCCCGGCCTCCTCTTGGGGCCGTCCTACGGCACTCCTGGGCCGTTTTGGAGGCTTCTGGGGCCTTCTTGGGGCCCCCTTGGGCCGTCTTGGAGCCCTGTTGGGGGCCTCTTTGGTTATCTTGGGTCGATCTTCAAGACTTCTTGGACCGTTTTGGGCCTCGTGAAGGCCCAAGAGGCGAATGTGCTAAAAATCTACGTTTTCCCTATGGAATGGGCAGATTTTTGCTTCTGGAGGGCCTCTTGGGGCGCCTCTTGGTGGCCTCTTGGGGCGTCTTGGGGGCCTCTGGGACCGTCTGGAGGCAATCCTGGGCGTCTTGGAGCGATCTTTGGCGACTCGTAGCCTTCTTGGACCGTCCGGGGCCCTCTCGGCCCGTTTTGGGGCCCCCTGAGGCTCCAAGGGTGCGGCTGGCACTTTTCCCCCCCCGCCCTCCCCCACCCCTCCAGGCCGGCGGGACTGGGCTTCTGGGGTAGGGCTTTGGGGCGGGGGGAGCATATCTCACACGCCATGACCCCGAGGGGTCGGCGGCCTCGGCGCGAGCCCCCGAGGACGTCCTGAGTCCCCGGCGACGACGCCCCGGGCTTTCCTCCGCTTCCCGCCCCGCGGAGCGGAGGCGCACGCTGTCGGCTGGCAGGCCTTCCCTGACGGCCCCGGAGCGTCCCGAAGCGGCCCCCCCCCCTTCGGGGGAGGAGGAGGAGGAGGGGGAGGAGGAGGGGGAGGAGGAGGAGGAGGAGGAGTGGAGAGGAGGAGTGGAAGGAGGAGGAGGAGGAGAGGAGGAGGAGGAGGAGGAGGAGGAGGAGGAGGGAGGGGAGGGGAGGGGGAGGGGGGAGGGGGAGGGGGAGGGGGGGAGGGGGCGGGGGGGAGGGGGGAGGGGGGAGGGGGGAGGGGGGGAGGGGGGGAGGGGGGTGAGGGGTGAGGAAGGAGGAGGGGAGAGGCGGAGGCGGAGGCGGAGGCGGAGGAGGAGGAGGAGGAGGAGGAGGAGGAGGAGGAGGAGGAGGAACAGGAGGAGGGGCTCTGCGAAGCGCCGCCGGCGCGGTCTCTTCCTGGGTCGGACGAGACGGGGGGATTGGCCACATGGCTGCCGCGTGCACGCCGCAGAGCGCTCTTCCTCCACGCCGCCCGGCGATCTTTCTCCCGCTGCACGGGCGCCTCCGAAGCGGGGAGCCGACGGGGAAACCAGCTGGGTGAGCTGATGCGCCAGCCCCCCTCTACCGTTCACTCGAGCATGTCCCTCTACAGGAGGAATATTCAAAACTAGTCAACAAATCGTGCGAGACTATGCTTTCACTATTTTTGGCTATTTTTGCCTCTTTTTGACTCTTTTTTGTTTTTCGTCCAAAATCCGCCTGTAGCAGGACATGCCCGACCGAACTCTACCTCTGCGAACCGCCCTTCCCAGACCCCCGGCGTCGCGCTGTTTCCGCAGCGTTCTGCCAGGTCGCTGTTTTGACAACGTGGGCCCCCCCCCGGTGCCCGACAGTGACAGAAGGCCTGCCGCCGTGCTTCTTTCACCATGCACTCGACGCCGGGGGCCTGGATTCCGCCCGACGCGACCTCCCGAGGTCGCCAGGAGCTTTGTGGGCCCCGGGAACGGCAGGGCCGTTTTTTCACCGTTTCCGAAAAGATGTCCCTTGAAAATGGAAACGGCAAAAAAAGGCGACCGGAAACGGCAAAAACACGGCTCCATGGGATTGGAACCGAAGCCGGAACCGGTCAAAAAACGGCGACGGAACCGGTAACAAAAACGGCGTCGGAACCGGCAACAAAAACGGCAAAACGGAACCGGTTAAAAAACGGCCCTGTCGTTTCCAGGGCCCACCAAGGCCAGGAGGGACCTGGGCCGCCCCGCCCCCGCCAGCGGCGCCTCCCTGGCCCCCAACATGCAGGCCCGTGTCCGCAGCCGCGCGGGCCGGGCTCCCGAGGGCCGCGGTCCCTCGCCGTACGGGCGGGGCGCCTCGCCCGGGGCTGCCCCGCGCGCGGAGCGCACACCCGGCGAGCGCGTGCCCACGGGAGCGCTGCCCGGAGTCCAGGCCGCGAGGGCGCGGATGCGGCCACAGTGGAGGCCAGTCCACAGGAGGCCTCCCACGAGAAGCCCAAAACCTGAGGCCCCAGGGCGTCTCTGGCGTGGGAACGTCACGCCTTCCATCGCAAGGCCCATCCCAACCCAAGAAACCCAGGGCACCCTGGAGGCAGGCAGGGTGTTCCTTGGCATCGGCCCCGTTGCACGCTGCCGCTCGGGGCCCGCCAGCAGCGCCCCCGCAGGAGCCGGCCCGCAGATGCCGCTGTTCGCGGCCCCGCCCGACCTGGTGGCAGCGCCGCCGGGCACCGCGCCGCTGTGGCCGCCGGCGTCCACGGCGGGCTTCGCGGACGCCGCGGGGGCCCAACCCAACGACGCAGACGGCGACGGCGGCGTCGGCGACGCCGGCGGCGACGGCGACGACGGAGACGGCGACGACGCCGCCGCCGGCGACGACGACGCCGACGGCCAGAGCTTTCTGTCAGCGTGTCGCGCCGCTTGTTCTGGCCCACCACGCGTCGGCGCGACGCGCCAAACGCGTCCCGGTCTCTGGGCGTCCATGCCCTGAGCCTCGCCCAGCACGCTGCCAGCTCGCAGGGCATAATTAGCGTGACGCCGGGGCGGATGCCGCGGCGCGCTGAGCAAGAACTCCCAATCGTAAGCTTTCGGAGGTTCGCGCGGAGTTCTTGTGTCGGTGCTGGAGCCCCTCCCTGGTGCGCACCAGGGGCGGCGCCGGATGAGCCGCCAGTGGGGTCCAGCGCAGGTCCAAGAACTCCGCGCGGGCCTCCGAAAGTTTATGCTTACTCAGCTCTTTGGTTCCTCCAGCCCGCTCTGCTTCAGGCCCAGTCGAGCTTCCGACTTTTGGCCCCCCGCGGCATAGACAGAGGGCATCTACACAGTGCACCGGCCCAGGGCCTGGGATGGGCCTGGATGACCAGGGCTGGTGGCGGTTCGCGCTTCTCGGAGGCCTCCCGAGGCTTCTAAATTTAAGTCGGGCGTGTCCCGCTTCGGAGGAATGTTCAAAAATGGTTCAAAAAATAATATGGGGACGATTTTTGTACTATTTTTGATCATTTTCTCCCAGAGCCCGCCTGTAGGGGGACATACCCGACCTACTTCTAAAGCGTCCCATAGCTGCTATACCCTGCGATCCTCGGTCCCGAGCCTTCTCTCCTCTCTCTTGCAGTTTCCGGGCGGACGGCAGCCGGGGGGCAGTAAAGACCCCTTGGCCGCTGAAAGCAGGTATTTTTGGAGCCCCACGTTCCATTCTGCGTGAGGCGCCTTCCTGCTTAAATCGTCGAGCGGTTTTCCCTTCCTCCTCTGCAGGGGGCGGGCGGACACCCAAAATCTGCTTTCAGCGCCTTCCTGCCTCCCTGCTTCCTCTTTCTGCGCGCAAGTTCTGGCCGATGGGCCAGCGGGGTTGAAGCCAGGCGCGCACCTTTCAGGCACAGCTTAGGGTCGCAGCGGCATCTCTCGGGGCCCCCTCCAGGCCACTCTTCCCCCGGGTTCCTTCCGCCGTCCCCCGCCCCGCCCCCCCTCCCCTGTTTCGCGTCCACACGAGCTTCCCTAGGCGGCGCGCAGAGGGGGGTAGGGGGGAGGGGGGAAGGCTTCTTAGAAGCACCCCTGCTCCTTACAAGGCGCGGGCCATGTCTGTAAATGTGAGGCCCGCGGCTTCTAGGAAGCCTCCCCCCCTCCCCCTGCCCCCCTCTGCGCGCCGTCACTTCCCGCTCCCGAGGACGTGGCCTCCCAGGTGCTGGCGGAGCAGGCCGCGGCCGTCCTGTCCTCGGGGTCGCCCGTCCAGCAGGAGGTGCTCCGGCGAGGAGAGAGATCTTCCAACGAAGGCGTCTGCACCACCACCACCACCACCACCGTGTCAGGTCGGCCAGCCTGGGCCGCAGGATTGTGTGCAGACCCTCCTGGCCTCGGCCATGATGGTGTACGCACCGTGCCAGGGCCAGGACGGCCCTGGCCTGGCACGGTGGAGTACGGATGCCCTCTGCGCAAGAGAGCCGGCAGGGGCGTAAACTTTTGGAGGTCCGCGCGGATCTCTGGGATCGGCGCTGGGACCCCCCCGGCGGCGGCCCTTGGCGCGCTCCGCGCGCCCATGGAGGGGGGGGGGGGCCAGCACCGACCAGAGCTCTTCCCTCCTGCTCCTTCTCCTCCCCACGCAACTCACGCGCGCGATTCTTTACCTGCGAATGCGCCGTTTGGGCGCCAGGCTTGACTGATGCCTCTAAGGTTTCGGGGCATCCTCAGAGAACTGCGACCTTGCGCTCGGGCGTCGGACTATCGAACTTGGTGTGGCGGGGCGTTCCGCAGCAGGCATCCCCATCAAAGAAAGAATATGTTCGGTAAGCTCCCGACTTGGACGTGCCTTCGAGAACTTGGCTCTCGGTGTTGGGCCACCATCGCAAGTGGAGGCGTCGTCAGCAAAGTCTACAGGCAGATTACTTGACTGAGTCTTGGGTTTACACTGGTCCTCCTCCTCCTCCTCCTCCTCCTCCTCCTCCTCCTCCTCCCCATCCTCCTCCTCCTCGTCCTCCTGCCGGGCCCGCGGGCCCCCCGAGCCTGCTCCCCGAGGTGTTCCGGGACGTGCCCCGGGACGTCTACGAGCACCACGTGATCGTCCGGCAGGTGCCCCAGATCGAGATCGTGGAGAAGCAGGTGGAGCGCCCCCAGTTCCGCGTCCACGAGAGCCTCGAGGAGGCCCGCCCCGCCTCGACTCCTCGAGCCTGGCCCCGGGGAGCGCTCGGAGAGGCGAGACGGCTGGGAAGATCGCTGCGGGACTCCTTCAGACTGCCCAGATCGCCCAGGGGGGAGAGGGAGGAAGAGGAGGCGGAGGAGAGAGGCGGAGAGACGGGAGGAAGAGGAGGCGGAGGAGAAGGAGGAGGGGGATGAGGAAGGGGGGAGGAGGGGGGGCGGAGGAGCAGGAGGAGCAGAAGTAGGGTGAGGAATATGCGACGATGCTGTTGATGTTGATATTGTTGATGATGATGATGATGATGATGATGATGATGATGATGATGATGATGATGATGATGATGATGATGATGATGATGATGATGATGATGATGATGATGCTGATGCTGATGCTGATGCTGATGCTGATACTGATGATGCTGATGATGCTGCTGCTGATTATGATGCCAAAAACGACGATTATGATGCTGTTGATGATGATGCTGTTGATGATGATGAGGATGATGCTGATGATGACGATGCTGATGCTGATGATGATGATGATGCTGATGATGATGATTATTCTGATGGTGATGATGATGCAGAAGGTGGTGGTGCTGATGCTGATGAGGAGGAGCAGGAGGAGGAGGAAAAGCAGGAGGAGGAGGAGGAGGAGGAGGCTTCCGAAGGGATTTCCTGATCGCGCCTTCGGGACCGCCTGGCCTTGGCGTCACCTTCCTGGCAAGTGGTCGTGCTCGAAACTTTGGGGGTGGGACTACGGAGCGCAGAATGTCGCACGTGGACGCCAGTGTGTCTTGGGTTGTAGTCTGGAGTTGCGACGGATTCACAGGCTCACTGCCTGAGCTGCCCCGTCTTCTGGCAAGCTGCACACCAAGCCTGGTTTCCTGAGCGCCCAATGCCATATATCATCTCGGCTCGCGTCTTGGCCTCGCAAGGAGCATCTCTGATGAGGATCGCGACTTGGCGTGTTATGGAGTGATCGCTTGCATACTTCGCGTGCAGTGCCCGCAGTCACTCTTCTCCAACGCCTCTGGATCTCTCTCTCTCTCTCTTTGTGTGCCCGACCTGCTCGGGCGCAGCTCTTGCCGCAGGCAGGCATTGGTGACTAGCGGACATCATTCCGAAGCTACGTGCGAGGAGAAGGAGGAGCAGGGGGAGGAGGAGGATGAGGAGGAGGAGGAGGAGGAGGAGGAGGCGGAGGAGGAGGAGGGGGAGGAGGAGGAGGAGGAGGAGGAGGAGGAGGAGGAGGAGGGCGGAGGAGGAGGAGGAGGAGGAGGGGAGGAGGAGGAGGAGGAGGAGGAAGAGGGAGGAGGAGGAGGAGGAGGAGGAGGAGTAGGAGGAGGAGGAGGAGGAGGAGGAGGAGAGGACGAGGGAGAGGTGGGCGACAGCGAGGACGAGGGCAAGGACTGAGGGGGGGAGGAGGAGGAGGAGGAGGAGGAGGAGAAGGAGGAGGAGAAGGAGGAGGAGGAGCACGAGTCCAACGTTGCAGCGGCAGCACCGTTTCGAGGCAGCGAGGACGTACACATTGAACCACAGGAAACACCAACTCATGAAACCCTGTGCACCACGTACGCGGAACGGTCGGGCCACTAAGCGTTCCATTTTCGGGGGAGAGCAGTTGTGGTGCACCTCCTGGGCCAGCCGCGAGGGCGCCAAGGTAGCCCCGCTCCGCGCGCCGCGGGCCGTGGCGGAGAGTTTTGGCCTTCGGCACGGCTGGCGGGGCGCGAGGGCGTCGCGCACCGCGGGGCGCGGCGCGCGGAAGCCTAGGTGGCCCTGGACCTCGGCCCCGGTGGTGGTGGCGTTGTGGATGGTGACGGCTGTGGCGACGCTGCTGTCGCTGAGGGCGCGGTAGTCACGGCGATGATGATGACAGCGATGGCAGTGATAGCGATGGCGGGTGACCAGCATGATCCGCGCGTAGCGGGGATGCGCGGAGCCGTTCTCCAGAGCGCCTGACAGCGATAGCGCCTGCATTCGAAAGGGCGATGGCGCGGCCAGGACCGCCCTCGCCACCCGTACCAGGGGGACCGCTGGGCGACGCAGTGATGGCGATGGCAGTGATGACGGCGATGACGGTGGTGTAGACGATGGCGGTGATCATGCTGACCATAACTGCGATGGTGATCCGGATGAATGGTGACCGTGACGACGGCGACGGTGACGAGGTGGGAGTTTAGTGGAGCTGGGGACGTTTCTCATGATGATGACGAGACTGGCGCTGGGGATGAGGATGATGATGATGATGATGATGATGATGATGATGATGATGATGATGATGATGATGATGATGATGATGACGATGGCGACGATGATGATGCTGATTATGCTGATGATGCTGATGCTGCTGATGATGATGATGCTGGTGATGATGATGCTGCTCATGGTGATGATGATGCTGAAGATACAGATGATGATGGGACTGCTGATCATGGTGATGGCACTGACGACGACGATGCTGATGCTGATTGTGATGGTGATGATGACGATGGTGATGATGCTGATGATGATGATGATGATGATACTGATGATGATACTGGTGATGCTGATGATGATCATGCGGATGATGCTGATGATCATTCTGAATATGATACTGATGATACTCATAGTGACGATGACGATGCTAGTGGTTTTGACGACAATGACGGCGATTATGTTGATGACCGTGACGATCAGTATGTTAATGGTAATGATGTTGCTGCTGATGATGACGACGACGTTGTTGAGGATTGTTGCTAGGAGTATGGTTATGGTACTACAGATGATGCTGGTGTTGTTGCGTTTGGTCATGATTATGCTGATGATGTTGATGCTGACGATGATGCTGCTGCTGTTGGTGATGATGGTGTTGATTGGGTTGAAGAAGATATTCCTGTTCATGAGGTACTGATGATGCTGCTGATGATGATGCTGCTGATGATGCTGATGATGATGCTCGAAATTGCGATGCGGTTGCTGTTGCTGCTGGTGATGATGGTGGTGAGGGTGGTGGTTATGATGATGCTGAGGCGAGTGATGACGCTGCTGTTGATGATGATGATGCTGATGATGATGATGATACTGATGATGATGGCACTGCTGATGATGCTGATGGTGATGATGACACTGATGATGATGATGCTGATTCTGAGGTTGATGGTGGTGGTGGTGATGATGCTGATGCTGCTGATGATGATGCTGAGGCTGCTGCTGCTGCTGATGCTGATGCTGGTGCTGCTTCTGCTGCTGGTGCGGTTGGTGATGATCATGATGATGCTGCTGATGATGAGGATGCTGCTGCTGCTGCTGCTGATGATGATGATGATGGTGGTGATGATGCTGCTGATGATGATGATGGTGATGCTGCTGATGCTGATTGTGATGCTGCTGCTGATGATGATTCTGATGATGCTGATGATGATGCTGCTGATGATGATGATGCTGCTGATGGGGCTGCTGCTGATGATGCCGCGGATGATGATGCTGCTGATGATGATGAGGGTGATGATGCTGCTGATGATGACGATGATGATGCTGATGATGATGATGAGGATTATGATGATGATGATGATGATGATGATGATGATGATGATGATGATGATGATGATGATGATGATGATGATGATGATGATGATGATGATGATGATGATGATGATGATGATGATGATGATGATGATTGAGATGATGATGGTGATGATGGCCTAGACCTCAGCCCCGCCCGCTGACGGGTACCCTGCAAGACGCCCTCTGCGAGGTCGTGGCAACCCTCGTGCACGAGAAGGTTGTCGAGGTGCCCACCATCCAGCAGGTCGAGGCCGTGAGGCAGACGCTCCAGCTGGAGTACCAGGAGGCCCCGAGGAGCCAAAAGAGGCGCACGTACGGCTGGCACCACGGTTTGCGTTAAGGGGGGATGAGCTTCCGGGGGGGGGGGACGAAGTTTCGAGGTTCGGGGTTTGAGGTCAGTATCGTTTAACCGACCCCCATCCCCATCCTCATCCCTTTCGAGACCCCCACCTAATTACCACCCCAGTTGGGGATACACCCCTCGAAACCCGGAGGGGACGGCTTATATCCCCATCTAGGGGGGTAAATCGGCCAGTGGGGCCCAGGCCACGCCGCTGGGGGTGGGGGTCGGATAAACGATGCTCATGAGGGTGTCGGACGTCTTCGCTGATTCTCGGCGGCTGTCCAGCCTCTGGGTGCTCTCCAGCAGCTGCGTCTCGCCGAGAGCCCTCCTGGGGTGCCCGGATCGTCCAGAACGGCCGTCGGAGAGCCGAAACCCACGGGGCAACGTTGGGGGGAGAGAGGAGGTAGGCTCAGAGAGGAATGCATCGACCCCCAGTGGCTCGGGGGCAGCGCTGTTGGGGGGGGGGGGCACGGTCAGGAGCGTTTGCTTAGCGTGTCGCGCCACTGGTTCTGGCCCCTCACGCGCTGGCGCGAGGCACTCACCACGTTTTCGTTTCCAAGCGTCGACGTCCCGAGCTCTCCCCATCCCCCCCGCGCCCCCCGCAGAGCGGAGGCGACACGCCATCCGCTCGCGAGGCATGGCGCGGCGCCAGGGCCACCGCCGCGACACGCCGAGCAAAAGTGCCCGACCGCCAGAGCGGTTCCCAGCTCCGGGGAGTGCCCTTCCGCTCTTCGCCCTCGGGCCCTCCGCCTCGGAGTGCTTTTTCGTCTTCGGCATCCCCACGCGGGCCTCGAGGAGGATCTGCGGCGAGGGGGCGCGTGCTCTCTTGATCAGGGCCGCCTGCACGGGGACTTTTCGACACGCTGGGGCTTCGGCGCGCCCGAGGAAGGCACAGCCGTGGGTCGAGCTCGTCTCCGTCAATCGTGTTCTCCAGGTGTAGGCGTTTAAAAGCCCCGGCTCGTCAGCGGTGTCCTGGTTGAGGGGGGGCCCCGACTCGACCCGCGCCTTTTTTTCTTGTTTGTTCGTCGCAGCGCGGCAGGGGCCGTCCGCACGCGCGTCTGCTGTGCGAGACACCTGGGCGCGGCCGTCGATCTGCGCCCCGCGGGGTGAGGAGGAGGAGGAGGAGGAGGAGGAGGAGGAGGAGGAGGAGGGAG
>CAUYUJ010012733.1:0-2500 GCA_963575745.1 Prorocentrum cordatum
GAGGAGGAGGAGGAGGAGGAGGAGGAGGAGGAGAAGCGAAGAGGAGAAGCGAGGAGGAGGAGGAGGACGAGGAGGAGAAGGAGGAGGGGAACGAGGAGAAGGAGAAGCGAGGAGGAGGAGGAGGAGGAGGAGAAGGAGGAGAAGAAGAAGAAGCGAGGGGGAGGAGGAGGACGAGGAGGAGAAGAAGGAGGAGGAGGAGGAGGAAGAGGAGGTTTGGGGGGGGGGCGCTCTTGCTGCTTTTCTTGGGGGGGCGTTTTTGCTGCTGTTATTGGGGGAGCGATCGCGTTGGGGCTGGGGTGGGCCGGCGGGCCAGGCGGCAGGGGGAAGGCGCCCGCCTGATTATGCCGCTGCATCGGCTTCGGTGCCCCCAGGGCGACAGGAACCCCTGGTCCTGCGGTCGATCCTTGCCACCGCTCGGACGTCCTCTCCCAGCGCAGTCTTCGGCGTCGCGCGCGTGTGTTTTTGCTGTTGCTCGATGGTCCAGGAGGCTCCTCGGTGGTCCTCGCGCCGAGAAAACATGCACGCGTCCGAGCGATGCCAAGAACAAGCCAGGGAGGGTGGGCCCAGACATCTGGCGTCGGTTTCTGCTCCTGGGGTTCTGGACCCATCGGCCCCTATCGTTCGTAACGGGCTCGCGGCATGGGCCCATGGGGCCCGCAGTGGGCCCCTGGAGGCCCAGGCTCAGAAAATCACTCGAGACGGGGATCCCCATGTGCGCATCATGTTCGAATGCCCTTCACGAGCGCCTGAAAAAACTCGAGTCTGAGTGCGAGTGAGATTGGGCACGACTGAGTACAACTTGATATGGCTGTACATGGGCCTGGGCACGCCTGTGCCTCCCCTGGCGGCTCCCCTTTGGAATGCCCAAATGCCATGCCTGCTACATCACGGTGTTTGTGGGGCCCCCAACACAAAAGGAGACGGGGGAAGGGGGCCAAAACCAGCGTTTCGCCTGAGACGTCCCCGCAATTGGGGGCGGGAACGGGCGCGTGATACACCCCCTGTGGTGCTTCCCCCTGGGCGTGCCCGAAAGCCTTGCCTGCTACGTCGCGATGGTCACGGGGCGGCCCCCAAAAGAGACGAGTCGGAGAGCCGAGGGCGCGAAACCAGCGCTTCGCCTGAGACATCCCAAGAATATCCTCCTCCTCCTCCTCCTCCTCCTCCTCCTCCTCCTCCTCCTCCTCCTCCTCCTCCTCCTCCTCCTCCTCCTCCTCCTCCTCCGCCTCCTCCTCCTCCTCCCGGCAACCTGGACGCGAACAGGCCCGTGATAGACCCCATGGCCGCTCCCCCATTGAGTGGCCCAGGTGCCGTGCCTGCTATATCGTGGTGATCATAGGGCTCTGAAGCAAAACGTGTCCAGAACGGGCGCCTCGCTCGAGGCATCCCCTCCGTCCGGCAGCGAACGCGCCCGTGGAGCACCCCTGGTCGGCCCTTCCTTGCGCGTTTCCCTGTTGCACCGCCGCGGCCTTCGGGCTCTGGAGAGAGAGGGAGAGAGAGAGAAAGAGAAGCGCGTCCGGAGCCGCAGGCGGGCATGTCGCTCGAGACCTCCACGCGGCCTGGCCGCAAACGGGCCCACGGAACACCCCTGGTCGGCTCCCCCCTCGAGTGATCAGAATCCCTGCTGCATCGCCATGACTATACAGTAGGAGCCCGACCACAAGAAACCTTCCACAAGAAACCCAACCCTGAGACCCATTTCTGGCGCGGGGACGTCATGCGTTCCACTGCAAACCCATCGAAACCCAAGAAACCCAGGGCACCCTGGAGGCAAGCAGGGCGTTTCTTGGCATGGGCCCCCGCTGGAGGAGGAGGAGGAGGAGAAGGAGGAGGAGGAGTGGCCGTAGCTAAAAGAGACGAGAAGAGGGCAAGCGGACAAGAGACGAGAAGAGGGCAATGATGTTTGTCCCGCTCCGCCGGTGGCCGAGCCCACTGCTAGCCAATCGGTAAGTGTCAGTAGGAGACGTGCTCCAAGTAGCTGTATTCGTCGCTGGCGAACGTGAAGATGAAGGCGAAGGTGCGGGCGTAGGCGCCAGTGCTACCGAGTCAACCCACTCCATCTGGTCAGCGATAGTCGCGAACATGTGTGGCGATGGTGTAGATGCGAAGGAATACGTGTCCAGCAGCTTCGAGAACTCGTCGAGTCAGCTCTCGGACTGAATGCATACCCGATGACCGGCGCAGTAGCAGTCCACGGACTGCGGCAGGCCCAAGGAGATCTCGTAGCCCTTGTCTTCGAGGGTCGCGCGGGGGAGCTCCAGGGAGACGATCCACTGCTCGAGACTTGAGCGGATCCCGTCGAGCTTGTCGCTGTAGCTCGTGATGTCCGACTGCCGCCGAGACCTGAGCCGACCATGCCCAGCTGCAGCTCGGAGATGTGATTGTGCGCCGCGGCGAGGGACGAGTGGGTGGTCACGAGCATCGCGCTCGTGTTGTCGGTGGTGGTATTCGGCGCCTCCGTGCTGTTGTCCAGGAGCATCTTGGCCATGTTGGAGAACTCGGC
>CAUYUJ010012733.1:7500-10000 GCA_963575745.1 Prorocentrum cordatum
TTCCGACGCGCCAAGACGTCCCAGGAGGCCCCCAAGACTGCCCCAAGAGGGCCCAAAGACAGCCCCAGAGGCCCCTAGGAGGGCCCGAAGAACGCTGCGCCCCAGACGGCCCCAGAAGACCCGAAGCGAGGGAACACGAACCGAGAATTCAAGTTTTCCGCCCCAACACTAACCCAGAAGGCCCCAAGAGCCCCCCAAAAAGCCCCAAGAGGCCCCAGAAGCCCAAAAGAGGCCCCAAGAAGCCCCAAGAGGCCCCAAAACAGCCGCCCAGAAGCCTCAAAACTACCTCCAAGTGGCCTCGGCGAGGCCTCGACGAGATCCCAACGGACATGCAAGAGACCTCCGACCCGCAACCCAGGCACGGTAGTGGGATGGGCGAAGGCCAGTAGATAAACAACTCACCACTGTCGCACCACCAGACGTGTCCGTAGGCTTGGCTGGGCGTTTCGTTAACTCCCTTGCGAATCACAAAACCCGAGGCTCAAAAAATGAAGAAACAAAAAACTGTTGATGAGGGGATCCACTGAAAAAATGTGCTCTCGCCTAGCGCCGCGCGCATTCGGCTTCAAAGCTTGCAACGGTTACACGGATGGAGGCGGAGTTCTTTTCCAGGAGGGGCGCTCGCGTCAACGCCGCGCACATTCCCCTGAAAAGCTTGCGATGGCTACATGGATTCAGGCCAGAAGGTGTTCAAATTCAAGCCTGGGTCGTCGCCACAGCTCCACGCAGGATGGATGCCTGATCGTTTTCAAAGTCGGGCTCGTGCCTACGATCTCCTCGAAACATATCACCACAAGCACAGTGTATGCAACAATTACACAAGTGAGTTGCGCCTCCTTTTCAGACGGAGGATATCGTCTGAGACTGCTTTCGCATGAGGCCTTCCCAGATAAACGACCACCATTTAAAAATGCACAGAGGTCTAACGGGTGAAAAGACGGTTCTTGTGCAAAACGAGGTTCTCGCTGGGCACGAGTTGAAATGTAGAATCCTGATCCTACTGTGTCGCAGTCCGTATTACTCGCTGGGAAGATGCAAAGCATTTCCTTATCAAGATAGGGTTCTAGCCTGCACTACGGGGCCCAGGGGGTGATCGTCTCTCAAGACGGGGCGCCTCTTGGAGCGAAAGAAGGGAAGAGGAAGAGTTGTAGGGACTTACGAGGGAACCAGGGACGGGACAGTGTGTTGCACCATCGTTGATACGTGTCGTGTTTACTCTGGTCATCCTCCTGGTCATCTCTTCCGCCACCACCATCACCATCGTCAGCCTCCTCCTCCTCGCCATCATTATAACAATCATGATCATCAGCATCCTCATCCTGATACGCAGCATTTTCATTGTTCTACTCCTGCTGTTCCAACTATTCCTTGCAATCATCATCATCCTCATCCTTCTGGGGCTCGTTTTCCTAGTTATATATTTCCTCCTCCTCCCCTTCGTCGCCTCCTCTTCCTCCGCCGACTTATCCTCCACATCCCAGAAGTTGTTATTGTTTTTCCTCCTCCTACACATCACCATCACCCTCCTCACCCTCGTCGTCCCCATCGTTTTGGTTTTTTCCATAATCCCACCAGCCATCTGGACGTAAGTGGTTTATCGAACTGTGTTTTTTTCTCTGCCGAAACCCCTCCTTCCCCTGTTCGGGAGAGGGGGGTTTCATTGTTCCTCCATATAAGCACACCCCTTCCTTGAGGCGACCGGCTGCCAACCAGGAGTAAAGCCGACCACCATGATCACACTCCCCAATATCCCTGTCAACACAAACACACACACACACACACACACACACTGCCTCCAAATTCGGAGCATGCGCAGCCAACCCGATGCGGGTCAACAAAATAATACAAGGTCCATTGCGTGGCAAACTCTTCAGTCATGTGCGTGAGGCCTGCAAGCATTTTGTACTGTTTCTTGACAGGAACGGCGGGGGTGTCAGGGTTGCCTGCTGCGCGCAGGGCCACCATCCCCGTCAAAACAATACCACATGCACCTCGCGGTTAAATCTGGATCGTGCGCGGCCACCCCGCGATCACTGTCAAGTGGTTTTTGACAGGGGCGGCGGGGGTGGTGCCGTATGGCCTGCTGTGCGCAAGTACACCAGGCACAACGATGGGCATTGTTTTTCGCCAGGGATGGCGCACCTGACACACTTTGCACGTGCCCCCAACGTGGCGCCCCAGGCGCGGGTGGAGTATGAGGCAGACCTGGCGCACGTGGCGCATCTGGCGCACCAGGCGTGCATGGCACGCCCGGGCCCCAGGGGTGCCTGGCGCGCGGGGCCACTTGTGGTTCCCAGTAGCTGTCCATCTAGAA
Source organism: Prorocentrum cordatum (assembly GCA_963575745.1). NCBI lineage: Eukaryota > Dinophyceae > Prorocentrales > Prorocentraceae > Prorocentrum > Prorocentrum cordatum. Next base: position 9,815 of record CAUYUJ010012733.1, read on the forward strand.
ACGACTGCTGAACATGCTGAGGTTGGGGCGCTAGTTCTGTTCTGGCAGGGCGGGTGGGTGAGATCGAGACGACTTGCGGGTGGCGAGGGTGTCGTGACCCCTCCCCGAACCCCGTCCCCTGGAATTGGGAGGAGGGGGGACTGAGAAATTTGAACGCCCGAAATGCCCCAAAGTGGTCCAAGATGG
>CAUYUJ010012734.1:2500-14148 GCA_963575745.1 Prorocentrum cordatum
AGAGCAAGAGGAGGAGAGAAGGAGAGGAGGAGGAGGAGGAGGAGGAGGAGGAGGGGCGAGGAGGAGCGAGGAGGAGACGTTGCCAGGTCCAGGGGGGAACATCAGGGGCGGAAGAAGGCACCGCGACCCCCAGAAGCGGCGTCTGCTGACCAGCACCGGGCGTTCACGGCACGGCCCTGTGCCCGGTTCGGTCCCGTCCCTGGGTGCGGTCACTGAAGGCTTGGCTCGTCGGGTTGCTCATTGATGATGCGGGCGGCCTCTCTGCCCTCCTCCTCCTCCTCCTCCTCCTCCTCCTCCTCCTCCTTTTTTTCTTGCGCTGGCTGCCGAGCGCTCCAGGCGCTCGTACTCTCCTCATTCTCCTTTTTTTTCCTCCTCCTCCTCCTCCTCCTCCTCCTCCTCCTCCTCCTCCTCCTCCTCCTCCTACTTCTCCATCCAGAATGGCTCGAACCAGTTGGCTCCGACGGCGGTGCCGCATGTACCGCCGAAGACCTCGCCCACGGATTCCCGAGGAGGCGACCGACGCGCCCTGGAGCTGCGGCGGCGCCAGACGCGCTCCGCCCGGCTTCCGGAGATCTAGATCTCCCCGGGCCAGCCGTGCCCGATGCTTCAGGGGCGGCCTGACCGACCCCTAGCACAGCATGCCATTCCGTGAGGTCCCGCTCGCCTCGTACCAAGACGTACACAATGTTCATTTCTAATTCTTCGAGAGTTCTTTGATTGTCTGGGGGGCCAAGATCCTTTTATTTCTAATTGTTCTGTCCTGGGCCTCTTCCTGGCCACTAGGGGGCCAGGAACAATTAGAAACGACCACGATTAGAAATGAGCACGATTAGAAATGAACAACGTTTATGTGTGTGGCCGCAGGGAGGCTCGAAGGGCGAGGATGACGTCACGGAAGGGGATGGTCTGCTAGGAGTCGGTCGGGCCGCGCCCCAACATACTTATACTACATGTGCGTCGCCCCCCCAGGAGGCGACGCGCGCACCGATAAATCTTATAGTATATGTGTCGCGGCGGGCGCTTTCTGGCCACACCGCTCGGGAAAAGATACAACACAAGATGGTTATACTATATGTTTTGGTCGGACGCTCGCCTCCAAGGAGGACATAGAGCATTAGTATGTCTCTGTGCGTCCCAGGTCAGGCCGCGCCCCAATTCTGACGGTGCTCCGCCCTCGCGTGGCTTCGGAGTGCCATCTTTCGAGCGCGTTGCAGTGGGAACCCATGCCAAGAAGCACCCTGCTTGTCTCCAGGGTGCCCTGGGTTGCGTGGGCTTCGGCGGTTCTGCTAGTGCAAGCGCGGCGTTCCCACACCAGAGAAACCCATGGACGTCCTGGGGTCTCAGGGCTGGGTTTCTTCTGGAAGGTTTCTTGAGGTCGAGCTCCTACCGTAGCGTCGCTATGGCGTCGATCCAGCGCCGGGCAGCGTCGGTTCGCAAGAGCCCGCAGGCTGGCAAGGGAGGCTCTCGTGAGGCGCCACCGAGGGCGCAGGAAAAGTTTCTGAGGAGGCTGCCGGCTCTTGGGTCTGCCCCAGGATCGGCCGTCGGCCAGCGCGGGTCGGCCCTGGATCGGTCGGGGGGGGGGGAGTCAAGAGGGGAAACAGGACACAGACACCATACATCGTCGATTCCCAGGAAGATGTGGGAACGTATGGGAACTGGGGAGGGGAGACGAAAACCCAGACAATATTTGAAAATATGGGGAATCCTGGGGCTCGTGCCTGCTACTGTGTGTGTCTCAGGGCCCCTTTGAACCAGATGCGGCACTGGATCGGCGCAGCCCCGCCTCTGGAGCCAGGCCCACAGCACGCTGCAGTCGGGCGTGGCTTTGGCGCTGGCAGTTTTTTCGGAACCCTCCTCCTCCTCCGCCTCCCCCTCCTCCTCCTCCTCCTCCTCCTCCTCCTCCTCCTCCTCCTCCTCCTCCTCCTCCTCCTAAGCCCCTTTCCATCGAGAGATTGTCAGAGGGGGGGGCTCTCCGCGCGCGACACGAAGCTTTCCGTTGGCCGCCACCCATGGGAATACTGTCTGTGGTTCAGCGGGAGGGGTGGTAAGGTGATGTCTTCTTTGATAGTTTTTGGATTCAATCCCATGCATACCTCTGAAGAGCGCCTTCCTGAACTCTTGGGAGAGACACGTAGTTTCGATCTGGTTCTTCTAGCGGGTACGCAGCAGGTGGAACACAATGCGTTGGCCCCACATGTGCAGAGTTCACGATGTGCAGGAAGATTGTGTATTTCTGCTCCGTACTTCCCGTCGCCGTTCAGCAATCACAGCTGTGGTTGCTCCCTCGCCTTCAGCCCGCAGGTGCAAGCTCGACACCTTATACGGACATGGGCGCCTCCACCCGAGGCTCGAGGCAGAGCGGTCGCGGCAAGAGTGAAGTACGGCTCTGTTGACATGTGTAGTATTGTGTGCTACTTTCCACCCCGTCCAAAAAGTAGAGCTGAGCAAAACGGTTGCCAGGCTGATTACATGGTTGGCTGCAGTCCTATCAGTTATCCCAGCTCGCTGTTCCCCATTTGTTTACTGTCATCTTAGTGATGGGATCGGTGAAGCTTGTATGAATGGAGTGTGGGCGTCAGTCAATTCCCCTGTGGTAGGCATAGCGGACAAAGAAATGTATGTGAACGGCGCAGGCCACCAGATGAGGACGCTGATGGAGACTCACGAGCTGGTGGCGGGGAACATCTTCGGCACCGAGCTTGAATCGACTTTTTTTGGCACAACGGGTAATTCAAGAATTGGTTATCTTTTCCTCCCGCAAGCAGTGCATGAATCAGTGGTCACTTGTCGGGCACATTATCGTTTGGGCGCCAAGCTCCAGGCCATTCGAGGAGTCTCACCAAAGGACCACATCCCGATTGTGGCGGTCTTGCGATATGAGAAGCATGGTGGAGCAGTCATTGACACACTTCATCGTGATGAATGGGATGTTGATCGGCTGATGCTTTCACTCCGAGAATGGCACGGACGCGCAGAGTACCTGTCGACGCTGAAGACGCGCTGCGATTCCCTACAACTGCAGTGGTATAGAGATAATGCTTCACCCGATGAGATCTTCGAGGTGCTCGAACGAATATTATGGGAGTCTGGGCAGGCTTGTTTTTTCTCGAGCTCGTGAGATACGGCCAGAATACTCTGCGAATTGTGCACGACGGCGCAGTCTCTTGGCACAGCGAGTTGAACTCAGGGGTGGCAAGTATCAGGCTTCATCTGAGGAGGCCCTCCGCATAGACCAGGAGCGGAAGGATTTAACCCACCAGCTCTACCTTGATCGACGCCGTGCGACACGACGGCTCCGATCTCAGCTTGCTTCCGAGGCGGTGGAGCTCTGGCACAAGGGGCGTGCAGCTGAGGCAATGCGACTGGCTCGACGTGCGGCCCGTACTCGGTACGGGCCGAAGCGACGTGACGGTCGACTCGTCCGCTGCGCTCCCCCTTGTCGTGAAGCTTGGCCAGCAGTGTGGAGCAAGTCTGGGGCAGAAGGGGGCATGGAGGTGGCAGAAGAATCCTGGGACAACTGGAGGGACTCTAGGGTGGACACAGGAGTTTACTACGCCGACGTCTCAAACGAGGAGATTCTGGAACCAGCTAAAGAAGATGCACAAGCAATCCGAAACTATGCTAGACAAGCTCCTAAAATAAAATCAGTCCCCGCTGGAACGGCACCTTTGGAGATATGGCATCAATGTATGTGGCCTAACTATCGTGTTCGTACTCGGGCTGGGGTGGGAGCTGAAACTAAGTTGATATCGCCGCAAGGTTTTTGGTTTCTTCTCGGCCTGGGCTTAGCAAAAATGCGGGAGTACCGGGAGGTGCCATTGTACTGGAACAAGTCTCGGGGCGCGAACATTCCCAAAAAGCTGGAGGAGGGCCCTAAGGGGGTGCGAGTGGTTCACGTCCTGCCCTTCGTGGGCAAAGCTTTTTTCTCCAACAAGCTGACGGTTCAACCGGCGGTGGCCGACCACGGCTTCGTAAAACATCGACGGCGAGAAAATGTACTAGCTACCTTAACTACAGGATGGCGGGCTAGAAGAATGGGGATTACTTATTGCAACACGCTTAAGGACATGAGCAATGCTTTTTCAAGTTCGACCTGGTCTGAACTAGACCAGACTGTTCCTCTTGCGGCAGCGGAGTACGACCAAGGCCTCTGTCGTCAGCGCTACCGCTCGGCCATGATTGAGCTTGACGCACAGGAGGGACCCCTCCTCGTGCGACCACGGTGCGGAGGTCCCATGGGGGATCCTTTTACAGCGCAGGGCTTCCTGGGCACCCTCTCGAGAGCAGTACTAGGTTGGAGCTATTCACTTCTTACAGCAGATGAGAGGTCACGAGATCTCGTCTCTTCGTGGGCCGGCCACGCGGCCGATTTGAGTCTGACCAAGTATGCCGATGACCTCCAGAAGATGATACTAGCCGATGAGGGCAGTACACTATGCGATTTCTTAGCTAAGCTTGGGCGGGTGGATGGTCTTCTAGATGAGGCTTCAGAACCATATGGATACGGGCAAAACGTGGGCAAGCAAGACATCTTGTTCTATTTCGCACATCATGATTATCATGCACGTCGCACACTCAGGAAACGCAGATCGACAATCCAGGAGAAGATGTCTGACTGTGTTCGGTACCTTGGGCCTTTTCTGAAATCTCGGGACACTGCGCATCGTGAGGTTTCTAGATGTTGTGAGATGGCAAGAAAGGCTTTTTATCGATTGGGCGGGGCGTGGTCACTTGCATTATCCTACAAATGGCGTCGCACTTTATTGCAGGGCCAGGTGTTCAATACTCTAATTAATGGCCTCGAACCGTTCGTGCTCCAGCAGAGTGGTTATGACAGTTTGGATCGGTGCTTGGCCGCTCTATGTCGCGCAGCAATGAGAGGTGCTGCCACCAACCAACGAGATGATGGCACAGTGCGCACTCTCACTAACTTACAGGTGCTGCGTCATTGGCGTCTGACTGGAAGCAAAACAGAGCTCATCATTCGTCGCCTGAAGGTCGACCAGTCGTGGGCCGCCCGTCCTGCTTGGCACGCACAGCCTCTCTGCGCGATGTTCGGCACGCTTGGGATTGAGGAGAGGCTTGGATGCGAGCCTCAGCTTCAGGAGGGAGTTCCAACGGCCTCGGCTTCTCCGTGGGCGAAACAACTAGTTAGTGACCTGGAGTTTGCTTCGGAGCGCTTGGAATACGATGCGATTGAAGAGCTTCTTTTGGATTTGAGGATCCTTTCAGACTCGGAGGCCGCAGAGGACTTTGTAAAAATCGACTTCACAGAGCTCAGGGCCAGGGAGTTCGGGGTCAACATTCCTCCTCCAGGGTTTCGCATGGTATCTACTCAGGAAGGGGGCGAGGTGGAGGGCAAGAGGACGGGGGGGGAGGGCAACTACGCATGCAAGATCGTGGACGACAAGGGCAACATATGCAATGCAGTGGGTCATGATCGCAAAGCGTTGTTAAACCATATGCGTGCACATCACCGCGTACGAAACCTCCCAGCCGTCCTAACACCATGCAATATATGTATACATTGTAGGCAAATATTCTCAACAAGGGTGACCGCAGCTCGCCATCTTCTTGGGTCCTACATCGTTGACGGAGCTGGTTCATCCCCAATCTTTCGATTGTCCAGTGTGCGATTACAAAGGTGCTGATTTGGATTCATACTGCGGCCATTTAAGCTCACATCTCCCGTGGAAGCTACAACCTTATCTACCGAGGCCTCTGCCTCCTGAGGGTTCGGCCACCACTGGTGCTGAGAGCCATGCCCGAGCTGGCGACGCCATCGTGGCACAACCCAGCGCAGGCGAGGCGCCCCGAGGTCGCCGAGGAGCAGCGCAGCAAGCAGGCGAAGGGCAGCAGCGAGGGCAAAGGAGAGCAGCAGTATGGCAAGCTGCTCTTGCTGGTGGCGCGGCTTCTTCTGGCGACCACTCGTGGCATGGCGGACCTCGCGGCGGCAGTGTTCATCACCTACGAGATGAGCGCGGCGCAGGGATTCCCAGCAGCGCTCGTGGCTGCGGGCAAGCAGTACGACGTCAAGAGCAAGGAGCTGGCGGACCGCGCGAAGGCGGGCGAGAACGTCGGGCGCGGAGCACATCGAGGACGAGGGCCGCCACACTTGCACATCTTCGTGGCGGGCATCCACTACATCGCGACGAGGACCCACGCCGAGGGCGACAAGGCCGAGGGGGAGAAGCAGCTGAAGGCGGACGCGAAGGAGTTCTGGACCAACACCGTGGTGAACAGCAAGATTCTGAAGCTCGGAGCAGCGGTGAAGTACGTGCGCCTCAAGTTGCTCAAGAAGGACGAGAGCGACCAACGTTGCCTGGTGATCATGCACTTCGACGTGGACGGCCCGATCGGCAAGCAGGCGCAGGATCTTTTCTTGAGGATTCTGGAGACAGAAGGGGGGGGGCGGCTTCACGGCAGCGCGCCGCGGGGGCCACTGGAGAGAGAGATATCGTCTGCCGTGAGCGGCAAGTGATGTGGCGTAACAGTGAGAGACTGGCTTCTTTGATCGAGCGAGGTTTGATTTCTGATGAGGTCGCAGAGCGGGCCTTAGCAGGAGAGAGAAGCATGCCATCATCATATGATCAGAGTGAGTTGCCAAGCATTCCAACAGTAGTGCTGCCTCGTAGAGGCTCTGGCCGAGGGAGGGGGAGGGCGGTGAGTCGGGGGCGTGGGAGGGGAAGAGCACCGACGAGCGAGAGCCAGCAGTAAGAGCTAAAAGGCTTACTCGTGCTGTCTCCCGTGCCGTCCAAGCCGGCCCTCAGCAGAGGTCGCGTGCTTCAGAGGTGTCGGCAGGCCAGTGCCTCACATGAGGATCGTGAGTCACAGATTTCGTTTTCCATAATTCCGTGAGGGTCGGAGCTACCCGTACCCAGAATCCCGTGCCACGCCGATGCTCAGTCTGACAGCTGCGGATTCCATGGGTTCGTCTCGTCTCGTCGTCTCCTCCTCCTCCTCCTCCTCCTCCTCCTTCTCCTCCTCCTCCTCCTCCTCCTCCTCCTCCTCCTCCTCCTCCTCCTCCTCCTCCTCCCTCCTCCTCCTCCTCCTCCTCCTCCTCCTCCTCCTCCTCCATTCCTCCTCCTCCTACTCCTCCTCCTCCCCCTCCTCCTCTCCTCCTCCTCCTCCTCCTCCTCCGCACCATGGGAGGATTCCGTTCGATCCGATCAACCCGATTCGATGTCGTTCCAGTCGGCCCGATCCGATGCGCTTTGCCTGCATTCCGACGATCCACTGCCGCTTTCCGTGGTCATCGTCGCTGTCGTCGCCGTGGCCGTCACCCGCGACGTCTTGTCGTCGTCGCTGTCGTCGCCGGTCGTCGTCGCTGTCGTCGCCGCCACCCTCGCCGCCGCCGTCGGCGTCGCAGCCCGAGGCCCCAGGAGGCCCGCGGCCGTCGCCGCCGCCGCCGCCGTCGCCCGAGGCCCCAGGAGGCCCCGACCGCCGCCACCTTCTACGCGCCCGTCGTCTTCCCGCCCTCCCGGCTGCTGATGCTGACGCCGGGCGAGTCTGGGCCCGAGCTGGTGGCCGCCGGCTCCGTCAAGGGCGCGGACGCCTGGGCTGCCAAGATTGACCCGTCCCCAGGCGCGGTAACACACACACATAATTGTGCGTTGTTTGTCTTTGTCCCCGAATAGGCTTTGTCTAGGGGTCCTCCTCCTCCTCATCCTCCTCCTCCTCCTTCTCCTCTTCCTCCTCCTCATCCTCTTCCTCCTCCTCCTCCTCCTCCTCCTCCTCCTCCTCCTCCTCCTCCTCCTCCTCCTCCTCCCCCTCCTCCCCCTCCTCCTCCTCCCCGAATAGGCTGTGCCTGAGGGGTGCTCATTGTTTCTGGAAGACACCGCGGTGGTTGCGGGCCCCGGCGTGCCTGAAGTTCTCGGGTTCCCCAGGGTGCTCCTTCTCCTCCTCCTCCTCCTCCTCCTCCTCCTCCTCCTCCTTCGCCTCCCTTCTCCTCCCCCCCCCCCCCTCCTCCTCACTCCTCATCCTTCTGCTGCCGCTGCTGCTCCTCCTCCTCCTCCTCCTCCTCCTCCTCCTCGTCGACCTCCTCCTGGTTGCCAATATTGTCCGCGCAACGCCAATGTCAAGCAACGCGAAGCAACGCCAAGCAGCGAGCTTATTGTTTATTGAGCGCAGCCAAGCCGTGCACAGTCATACGGAGGAATGCGTGCCAAGGCCAGGCAATGATTTGCATTGCCAAGCCATGGGTTGCTCAGAATAGCTTGTTGAGTAGCTTCGGGAAGGACGGCTGCTGCTTCGAATTGATACGGAAGGGAGAAGAAAGAAGGCTTCTACTTGCTTGGTTACTTTGACATGTTCCTGACTTCGCGAATGGATGCAACTCGGACGCTGGCCTGGATGGGCCTGGGAAAGGTCCGGGGACCACTTTTGGGTGCGGGCTATGGTGCTGACTTCCAATGAATTGCGGAATGTCTGGCGCACGCTGCCGTTGGCGATGGGGCCGACGCGCCAGTGCCTTCAGGACCCGAAGATGCTGGTGATCAAGCGGATCATCCTCACGGGGTACCCGTTCCGACCTCAAGATGGCTCGATCGAGCCCGCTGGGCTCCGATTGTCCGGAGGTGCCGACTACAGCCGCAGTGTTAGAATAGGCTCGGAGACACCTTTGGCTTCGGCGAAGTCACGGGGCTCCTCATGGTCCATACTCGAGTTCCTCCTCGGGTGCTCCTTGCAGTGGGTGGTCGCAACTTGGGCATGGGGCCGAAAAGGGAGGCTTGAGGCTCCGATTCAGGGTTCCCTACGGCAAGAATTGGGCTATGTGCCAGCACCGTTACCGCCCCGGCCAGTCCTGACCACATGAGCGAAGTGTTTGTTGTTGTGCGTGCTTGAGTGAGTGAGTTGCGTCTGGTGGCCTCGATCTAGTAAAGATCTAGCCACTTCATTCTGTCTCACTTTGCACGCCCACAGCTCGTTTGTGGAGACTCGTTCCCTAGATCGTTGTCACTCTCGGGTGCCGTCTTCAATGCAGGTTGGCAGTTCACTACGACATAGCTCGTGTCAGTTCATGGCGATTGAGGCGTCACATCGCTGGCGGAGGAAAACTTGTTTGTTGCAGGTGTGTGTGTGTGTGTCTGTGTGTGTGCGGTGTTGTGTGGTGTTGTGACGTACCCCGTTGCCGTGTTTACCCGGTGGCTGCAGCCCATCGCCGCGTCTGTGTATGTGTTTGTGTGTGTGGGTGCTTGTTTGTTAGTTAGTTTGTTTGTTTGTGTTTGTTTGTTTGTTTGTGTGTGTGTGTGTGTGAACGTGTCTGCCTGTGTGTGCTCGCACGCGTGTGCATGCCTTCACGGCCCGGGCCACGGCGGGGGCGTGCTCACCGAGTTCCGGGCTCGAGAGCCCGCCAAGAGGCGGGCCGGCGAGGCTCGGTGCCGCGGTGCCGCCGGCGCCCGCCGGTGCCGCGAGCTCGCGGCCAGCCAGATCGTAAGGGCGGGAGCCGCGCTCGCGGGCGGGGCACCGCGGCCGCAGGCCCCGCGGCGGGGGCCGCGGCGCCGCGGCTCTGCGTCCCGGTGCGAGCCCCACGGCCGAAGCTGATGAGTAGGTCGACCCTGCCAAATCCCCAGACCCCCCCGAGTCATGAAAAAAACACGACGGGAGGTTTTCCGTTATTTTTGGACTCTGGGGGCCCTTACGGGGCCTCGGGACCGTCAAAAAACGACTCAGGACGAAAAACCGGTCCTGGGGAATGGGTCCAGACCTCTGGGGGTCGACGTCATGAAAAAATCATGACGTCGGGGGTCTGGGTCAAGGGTACCCCTGTGTCCTGTGTTTCGCGACCCACGCCTCCTACATTTCTGTGGCACTGGGTCCCTCGGGAGGGCCCTGTGTCCTCTCGCGGATCCTCTCGCGGGTCCGACCTTAGCCGGGCTGCGGGACACCCTCGCAGGGGTCCACTTGCAGGGCGGCAGGTAATGTAGGGGCAACAAATGTGGTGTGAAGACAAGGAGCACGTTTGGGGCGCTAAAGGACCCCTTCTGGGCTCCCTTCTGGGCCAATTGGCTGCAATCCTCGACTCCCCTACGTTCATTGCCCCTCAATTGGGGTCCAGCCCCCGCTGGCATTCACTTTTGGCGGCGAGCCCTTGGGGTGAGTTAGGGGGGACGGGCCCTCTTAGAAGGCTCGGAAGGCCCCCGGCCTTCTCAGAAGCTTTCGGGCCGGCATTCTCAGAAGTTTTCTGGGCCCCCCCCCGAAAGCTTCTGAGAAGCCCCGCGGCCTCCTGAGGAGGCCTTCCCCCTCTCACTTCCCCCCTGGGCTCGCCGCCGGCACTTGGCTGGAGACATCCTTCGACTTTTCAGCCGCACCCGGCTTTTCGGAGATCTGTCGTGCATGGGGTAGGTTCCGCATGTGGCCGCGCAGCGGCGCGAGACGCTGCCGGCCAGCGCGCGGCCCCGCGAGGTTCCGCACCCACAAGACCAAGGGAGTCGTGCGCTTCATGTTCTTCAACTCCAACGACATCAGATGGACAGGGCCTCAGAGGACTCGCCGCCAGGGGGGCTACGGGTCCTGAGCGGCACGGCTCCGGAGGTTTCCCCCCCCCGTCTGCGGGCTCCCGGGGCTCTCCACGGGCCCGCGAGGGGCCGCCAGAGCACGACTCGGGAGAAATGGCGGGTCCTGGGGCAAGGCCCCAGGGTCCAGGACCCGTTTCTCTCAGGACCCGTGTGCCCAATGCTGAGGCGCGATCGGGCGATGCAGAAGTGGCCCTCGCTTCCAAGGGATCGCAGGAGCCTGCAGAGCTCCTCCCCGGCGGCAGGTCGGCGGACATCAGGCGGCCGCTGGTCCGCCAGCGCAGGCCCGCGGGAGTGGGACATGTTCCCTCCCGAGATGCCATGTTTTGGGGAAGTGTCATCATCCCTCCTCTTCCTCCTCCACCTCCTCCTCATCCTTCTTCTGATGGCGTTCTCGCCCCAGCGCGGGCCTCTTTCTCGCGCGCCCATCCGCCCGCCACCACCGCGCCGAACCACCACCACCACCACCACAACCACCACCACCACCACCACCAGCACCACAACCACGCACACACGCACGCACGCACGCACGCGCACCACCACCCACTACGCACGCGCGCGCGGAGCCACAGGTCCGCTACGACACGCGTCCGCGGATAGAGAAAATCAGCGCCATGGTAAGGATGGGAGGGAGGGGTAGGACGTCAGATATGACGCGAGCGCACCTAGCTTGTCCTCCTCCCACTCCTCCTCCTCCTCCTCCTCCTCCTCCTCCTTCTCCTCCTTATTCGTATTATTATTAGTATTAGTATTTTTAGTAGTATTATGATTAGTATGATTATCACTATTATCATTATTATTAATAGTAGTATCATTAGTATTACTACAAGTATGATTGTTATTATTATTATTACTTTTGTTATTGTTATTCGTATTTCTGGTATTAGTATTACTGTTCGTATTATTATTGTTTTTTGTTATAGTATTATTATTAGTCGTATTCCTATTATTTATATCATTATTTTTATTATTAGTATGATTATTTATGTTACTACTACTACTACTACTACTACTACTACTACTACTACTACTACTACTACTACTACTACTACTACTACTACTACTACTACTATCTACTACTACTACTATCTACTACTACTACTACTACTACTACTACTACTACTACTACTACTA
>CAUYUJ010012735.1:0-12500 GCA_963575745.1 Prorocentrum cordatum
AGAAGGAGGAGAAAGGAGAATGAGGAGAAGGAAGAGGAGAGGCAGGAGGACTAGGAGGAGGAACAGGCGAGGCAGGAGGAGGAGGAGGCGGAGGAAGAGGAGAGGCAGGAGGACGAGGATGAGGAAGAGGAGAGGCAGGTGGAGGAGGAGGAGGAGGAGGAGGAGGAGGAGGAGGAGGAAGAGGAGAGGCATGTGGAGGAGGAGAAGGAGGAGGAGAAGGAGGAGGATGACGACGATGAGGAGGCCATGGTGCCCGAGGTTGTTCTTCTTCGATCCTCCTTCCCTGGCATCTTGGCAACGAGCTTGAGGAGCTTCTCCTGCGTCCGGAGGCCCTCGAACTCCGCGATCGCGGCCTCCACGGCCTTCTCCGCCATCTCCACCGCGACCTTAGAGGCCTCCTGGATGGGGTCCGAGTAGATGGGGTCGAAGGATCGCGCCGTATCGCCAATGCATCGCCGATGCATCGGCGATGCATCGGCGACGTCGGCGATGCATCGGCGACGTCGGCGTGGGGAAACACGGTCTCCACATCGAGCCGCATCGTCGATGCATCGGCGATGCGGCGCGATCCTCCGACCCCATCTACTCCGACCCCATCTGGGAGGCCTGGAGACCTGCAGCTCGTCGCCCCTGCTCTTGAGAGCCTCGCTGGAGAGGCCCATGATGGACTCCAGGAACTCCTTCTCCTGGGGGCAAGGGGGGAGCGGCACAGTCACAAACTGTCGACGGCCCGCGCGGACGTCTTGGACCTGCGCTGGACCCCCCCCGCTGGCGGCGCCCCGTGCGCCGCCCCAGGCGCGCTCCGCGGGCCGGGAAGGAGGGGGGCCCAGCGCAGATCCAAGAAATTCGCGCGGACCGTCGAAACTGAATGTCTATGCTGTCGTGGGCGCTCTCTCTCTCTCTCTCTCTCTCTCTCTCCCTCCCCCCCCGCCCGCGGCCGCTTCCTCCTCGCCCTGTTTCCCCTCTTGCTGCCGGACAATGAGCGATGCCCTTTCCTGACTTGCCCGAGCGCGCGTGCGGACTGCGTCTGCCGCGCCGCGGCGTAAAACAAGCATGCAGCTGTTTCTTCTTCGATCTCCTCCCCCTTGCACCCGGCGACGTTCGTCGGGCCACACTGAGGCTTGAGGCCCGCCGCGAAGGTGCTGAGCGCGGCGTAGCTGCGCTGGCCCGTGTATTTTGTCATGCCCTCGGGGGTCGAAGGGTCCCCGTGCAAGATCGTGGGGTAGCCCCTCACCCCGTGCTTCCCGCACAGGGGCTTGCCCGCGGCGGTGCAGTCCACGTCGGCCACTATGATGTTGCTCGAGCCTGGAGGAAGAGCAGCCTGCACAAACATAAACGCACGAAGTCCACGTGGACGATCGGAGCTTTATGTGTATGCCGCGTGCTGCGATCGTAATCAGTCGTATTCGTGTTAAGCTTCCTGTGTGTTTTGGTCGTACGATTGTTCATGATACTCCCATGAGTAATGCTACGACTGTCAGGCTTGTGAACTTCACCAAAGGCTGTAATTCCAACTAGTCGTAATCGCACTCTGGTTACGAGTGACCTGATTAGCATTCGCCAATGCGAGTATACGATGATGAATGCCATCAGTTCGACTGCCGAGGCAATCCTTCGTCTTAGTATCAAGAGTTTGGTTCGTATTACTGCAGCGGGGGAGAGAGAGAGAGAGAGAGACAGAGGGATGGATAGACAACAAAAGAAAGAGAGAGAGAGAGAGAGAGAGCGTGAGAGAGAGGAATAATACAACAAGAGGAGATAAGAAAGAGAGAGAGAGAGAGGAAACTATATATATGTGTATATATATATATATATAGATCCGCCGGCCACCTTGTGGGGCCACCAGGCTGTAGGGCTAAGGTTCGCAGTTTCCTGTACCAGTTGCAGCTTCCAGGTTCCACTGTTACAGTTCTGCTTCTTGCTGCTTACTGCTCCTTGGCTGCTTCTTGCTGCCTACTGTTCCTTGTTGATGGACCGCGCGAGGGGGGGATACCAAAACCGGGCCTGTTTACCACGCCCTGAGCGTGTTGTCTGAATTGCTGGGGTGAGTAAAGAATTACACCCCTCACGCAGATCGGCGGGGTCAGGGTCCAATACCACAGGGGATGTGCCACATTTCTGAATTCGGTGACACCCCTCACGCAGATCGGCGGGGTCAGGGTCCAAAAACACAGGGCATGTGCCACATTTCTGAAATTTGCTGGCACCCCTCACGCAGATCGGCGGGGTCAGGGTCCAACACATGGGATTTGCCACATTTCTGAAATGCGGTGGCACCCCTCACGCAGATCGGCGGGGTAAGGGTGCAAAAACAGAAGGGGACGTCCCACATTTCTGAAATTCTCTGGCACCCCTCATGCAGATCGGCGGGGTCAGGGTCCAAAAACAGAAGGGATTTGCCACATTCCTGAAGTTCGGTGGCACCCCTCAGGCAGATCGGCGGGGTCAGGGTCCAAAAACACAAGGGATTTGCTACATTTCTGAAATTCGGCGGCACCCCTCACGCAGATCGGCGGGGTCAGGGTCCAAAAACAAAAAGGGATTTGTCACATTTCTGGAATTCGGTCGGCGGCACTCCTCACGCAGATCCGTAGGGTCAGGGTCCAACACATGGGATGTGCCACATTTCTGGAATTCGGCGGCACCCCTCACGCAGATTCGTAGGGTCAGGGTCGAAAAACAAACAGGTCCCGACACTGCTTCACGGCGGCGCCCAGACCTCATGATTCAGCTTTTGCATCTCTCATTATCCGAGGCCGACGGCATGGGGCGAAGCCCTTACGAACATATATATATATATATATATATATATGTATATATGTATATATACAAGACTGCAGTGGCGCTTCGCGCCATGCACCTTGGTCCTTGAAATTTGGTATGCAGGCAGAATAGCAGGAAGGTCAACCCGAAAATTCAGCGAGAATTCTTTGTTGCCTTTTCTGGCATCGCCGCTGTAATAATGTTATTCGCTATCCTTCCTCCATGTTTCTTTTTCCTCATTTTCGCCATACCCTGCGCATTCTCCCCATCCTCCTCGGCTCTTTTTGCGGAGGCTCCTCCTTGGAGAGCCTCTGGGGGCCTCGCAAAAATTATGTCAAGCTTTCTTAGGCCTTCTGGAGGCCTCTTGGGCGTGTTCTGGGGGCCTCTGGGGGCTTCCTCGGGTCGCCCTGCCTCCAACCGCGGTCTCCCTGAACGACCGGGTCACGATTTGGAATGCTTCGGAGGGTGTCTTGGGGCCATCTTGGGCCGCCATGGGGCTCCCTGAGGGCCATCTTGGACCCCTGTTGTGCCGTTTGGGGGCTCTCTTGGAATGCCTGGAAGCCCTTTGGAATGGTTATGGGGCGATTTTAGAGCCTCCAAAGCGGCTTCGGACGCCCAGAAGACCGCCGTCTTGGAGCGTCGGGAAGCCCAAAAGAGGAGAACCCCACAATTCACCAAAAACCAATAGAAAATCAATAATGTTTGCCTCTTGGGGCCTTCTTGGGAGTGCTCTTGGAGGCCTCTTGGGACGTTTCGGGACGATCTTTGGGGATATGATGGCTTCTTGGGGGTCGTCTTGAGGTCACGTCGGTCACTCTTGGAGCGCTCTTGTGCTGTCTTCGGGGTCTCTGGGACGTCTTCGATGACCCCCCCGATCGCCCTAGGTGTGCTGGGAAGGCCTGGAAAGACGCCCTGCGAGGCCCGGGGGGCCGCTTCGAGGCCCGTCCGGAGGGCCCCAAAGCCCCAGATCCCGGGAGCCCGGTTTTGGGGGGGGGGGCGGGTTTTCCCACCGCCCGGGCTTGGAAAAATATAGGAAGAGGAATAAATAAATGTATATATGTATACATATATATATATATATACAAGACTGCAGTGGCGCTTCGCGCCATGCACCTTGGTCCTTGAAGTTTGGTGCGCAGGCGAAATAGCAGGAAGGTCAACCCGAAAATCTAGCGATAACTCCTTGTTGCCTTTTCTGGCATGCCCGCTATAATTATGTTATTCGTGATCCTTCCTCCATGTTTCTTTTTCCTCATTTTCGCCATACCCTGCGCATTCTCCCCATCCTCCTCGGCTCTTTTTGCGGAGGCTCCTGCTTGGAGAGCCTCTGGGGGCCTCGCAAAAATTATGTCAAGCTTTCTGAAGGCCTTCTGGAGGCCTCTTGGGCGTGTTCTGGGGGCCTCTGGGGGCTTCCTAGGGTCGCCCTGCTTCCAACCGCAGTCTCCCTGAACGACCGGGTCACGATTTAGAATGCTTCGGAGGGTGTCTTGGGGCCATCTTGGGCCGCCATGGGGCTCTCTGAGGGTTATCTTGGACCCCTGTTGTGCCGTTTCGGGCCCTCTTGGACTGCCTGGAAGCCCAAAAGAGGAGAACCCCACAATTCACCAAAAACCAATAGAAAATCAATAATGTTTGCCTCTTGGGGCCTTCCTGGGAGTGCTCCTGGAGGCCTCTTGGGACGTTTCGGGACGATCTTTGGGGATATGATGGCTTCTTGGGGGTCGTCTTGAGGTCTGTCTTCGGGGTCTCTGGGACGTCTCCGATGACCCCCCCGGTCGCCCTAGGTGTGCTGGGAATGGCAAAACGCCCTGCGAGGCCCGGGGGGCCGTCTCGAGGCCCGTCTGGAGGGCCCCAAAGCCCCAGATCCCGGGAGCCCGGTTTTGGGGGGGGGGCCGGGTTTTCCCCCCGCCCGGGCTTGTAAAAATATAGGAAGAGGAATACATATATATATATATATATATATATAGAGAGAGAGAGAGAGAACTAGAGTGAGAGAGCAAGAGAGAGCAGCAGGAGATAGAGAGAGAGAGAGAGGGAGCCCTTATACTCGGCCATCAGCTTGTCCCAGTCGGGCTTCATCCTTCGCGTGTTGCCGAAGAGGCTTCACTGGCCCAAAGCAGCCCAGGGACTCCTGGGAGCCCCCGCGGCCACCGGGTGGCACCCCACGCGAGGCCCCGCGACCCCATAAGAGCGGCACCGAGGGCCGGTGACGCCTTGGTCCAGGGCGCCTCTCCCTGAGATCCGACGTGGCATACTTGCGCAGCGAGGAGGCGGAGGAGGAGGACAAGGAGGAGGAGGACAAGGAGGAGGAGGAGGACGAGAAGGAGGAGGGGGAGGAGGGGGAGGACAAGGAGGAGGAGGAGGAGGAGGAGGAGGCGGAGGAGGAGGAGGAGGAGGAGGAGAGGAGGAGGAGGGGAGGAGGAGGAGGAGGAGGAGGAGGAGGAGGAGGAGGAGAGGAGTAGGAGGAGGAGGAGGAGGAGGGAGGAGGAGGAGGAGGAGGTGGAGGAGGGGGAAAGGGAGGCCGCATCCTTCTGCGGCATTTCTCGAGCCGCATCGATCCGTGAAGGCCTCCGGGCGCGAAGCACGGCGAAGCCGCCGCTGGCAGAAGCACCCGAGGCGTACCCAGCCCGTCCCCCACGCGAGGCAAGTCTTTGCATGAACGCCCTACTCAAAGGAAGCCGTCGCCAGATAGGCACGATCTGCGCTGCCCTGGTCCCCGCCGTGCCTCCACCGACCCTGCGAAAACGGAGACAAGCGCGCACTGCTCAGCCTCCCAGGGAGCCGCGAGGTCTCGACTGGATCCGCGTGGCCCCCGACTCCGCTGGACCTCTCGGGAGCCCACGAAAGTGGCGACAACTGCGCAGTTCGCAGCATGCCAGGGCGCAGCGAAATCCCAAATGGGCGCGCGTTGTCCTCGACTCCGCTGGACCTCTCTGGAAATCACGAACGTGGTGTCGGGCGAGCAGTCCGCAGCCACCCGGGGCCCGCGCGGCCCCCGACTCCGCTTACCTCGCAGGGCACTTGCGCAGTTCGCCGCCCCCTGCCAGGTCTCGCCTGGGCGCGCGTGGTCCCCGACCCCGCTGGGCCTCCCAGGAGCCCACGAGCGTGGCGACAGCTGCGCAGTCCGCAGCCTCGCCAGGGCGCGGCGAAGTCTCGTCTGGGTGCGCGTGCCCCCCCACCCCGCCATGCCTCCCAGGAGCCCACGAACGTGGCGCCAATTGCGCAATTCGCAGCCCCCCCCCCAGGGACAGGCGAGGTCTCGCCTGGCTGGCTGCGCGTGGCCCCTGACTCCGCTGAGCCTCCCAGGAGCCCACGAAAGTGGCGACCATTGCGCAGATCGCAGCCCCCCCCAGGGAGCCGCGAGGTCTCAACGCGGTCCGTTCACAACTCCAGTCCGCTGGACCACACATGCGCAGTTCGCAACCCCCCCCCCAGGGACCCGAGGGGTCTCAACGCGGTTCGTTTACAACTCCATTCCGCTGGACCTCCCAGGAGGCAATACACATTGCGACAATTGCGCAGCTCGCGTCCCCCCAGGGACCCGAGGGGTCTCAGGAGCCCATGCAGATGGCGACAATTGCGCAGGGCTCAACAACGCAGTTCATTCACAACTCCACTCCGCTGGACCTCCCACGAGCCCATGCAAATGGCGACCATTGCGCAGTTCGCACCCCCCCCCAGGGAGCCGCGAGGTATCAACGCGTCACGTTTACGGCTCCACTCCGCTGGACCTCAAAGGAACCCGCGAGGGTGACGACAATTGCGCAGTTCGCAGCTCCCCCAGGGAGCCGCGAGGGCTCAGCGCGGTCCGTGTACAACTCCAAGCCGCTGATCCTCCCATTCGCCCACGAAAGTGGCGACAATTGCGCAGTTCGCAGCCCCCCCCAGGGACCCACGAGGTCTCAACGCGGCTCGTTTACTAGTCCACTCCGCTAGACCTCCAACGAGAGTGACGACAGTTGCGCAGTCCGCAACCCCGGCAACCCCCCCAGGGACCCGCGAAGTCTCAACGCCGTCTGTTTACAACTCCACTCCGCTGGACCTCCCAGGAGCCCATGCGAATGGCGACACTCGCGCAGTTCGCATTCCCCCCCCCAAGGAGCCGCGAGGTATCAACGCGGCACGCTTACAACTCCACCCCGCTGGACCCCCACGGAACCCATGAAAATGGCGACACTTGCGCAGTTCGCAGCCCTCTACCCAAGGAGCCGCGGGGTCTCAACGCGGTTCGTTTACAACTCCACTCCGCTGGACTTTCCAGGAGCGCACGAAAGTGGCGACAATTGTGCAGTTCGCAGCCCCCCCCCCCAAGGAGCCGTGAGGGCTCAACGCGGTCCGTTTGCAACTCCACTCCGCTGGACCTCCAAGGAGCCCACGAGAATGGCCACAATTGCGCAGTCCCCCCCCCCAGGGAGCCGCAGGGTGGAAGACGAGGAGGACAGCAGAAAGTGGGGTCGAGGAGGGGGAGGAGGAGGAGGAGGAGGAGGAGGAGGAGGAGGAGGAGGAGGAGGAGGAGGAGGAGGAGGCGATTCGGCGATTCGCGGCTCGCTGAGAGGGGACCCTCTCGCCGTCGAGGTCTAACCGTCCACGATCAAGGCCAGAGCGGGGCATCTGGCATCGGCACGGATGGGCTAACTTTTCAGACGGTCCAGCAGCAGGCGCCCACGCTTCGCCCCCCCCCCCCCCCCCTCACTCCCGCCCTCACCCAGTATAGCCCTGTCCATCTCCCCCACCGTGCCCAGGCACACAATACTAGTAAGATACTCACAGAGGCCAGCGACTCCAACAAGCTCAGCTGTCATAGTAGTGCCTTTGGGATCCTGCGGAATACCCACTCCCCCTCCACACCGTCTCCTCCCCCGCCTCCAGGCTCTCCCAACAAATAGTCCATCCAGCCCCCGCGCCTTCCTCCCTCTGTCCTCCATCAAAAGAACAACATCAACAACACGAACGAGAAGGGAGCCTGGCCCATGATGGAGGCGGACCGTTCTCCCCGCGAGCCGACGCGAGCGTTAGTGCCGCAGTAGCACATTCGTCGGCTTCCTGGTTGAATTCACGGTGCACATGCCGTAGGAAGTCCCCCCACATTCCACTGGTAGAGCCCCCTCCTTATACATATCATAAACACGCGTCCGTACTCTCCGAAGCGGACCGAGCAACTGGGGATTGAAGCAATGCCAGCGACCTACGATCCATTCAACGGCCGTCTGATTTCCCCCCCCCCCCGGTGTCCACAAGGATCTTGGCGCTCCGCATCTCGGCTCGGGCTCGCAGCGGCCGTGGCTCGAGAGGTGCGCGCACCGCGCGCTGGGTGGCCTTGCCACAAGCGACAGCAGCAGTAGCTCGTAGCCTTAAAAGCTGGGTCCGCGGTAGACCCGCACGAAGCAAAATAACTGAGATGAGATCCTCCCCCAACTCCTTCCACTCCCGCTCGTACTTGGCATATTCCCTCCACCCCGCTCCCACGTGCGTGATCCAAAAATCTCCCCACTGAGGCGCCCGTTGCCAACCTGCGCGACGTTGCCATTGCTCTTCTTCTCTAGCGACCGTGGCGAACGACTTTCCTCTTCTTCCTGCTTTCGATCTGCTCCTGTTTGTGATCCTGCCACTGGCCCTCACACTTGTACGCATACGCATCAGATAGGAACTGCCTAGATCCCTGATGCCCTTCAGGAGGGTTCACATTCTGAGCATAATCAGGAACTGCGGAGCCCCCCCTTGGAGCACGGGATAGGGGCGGCTCGGCCTGGCCAAAAATCTTGCCAGCAAAGATGGCGCTGCTGCAGCACGCGCTCGTGTACAAGAAGGTGGCCTTGCTTGACATACACCTTACGGATACTACGAGTGGTAGATGTCATGCACTCTGCGATCGACCCCCCCGTCCTCCTCTTCCTCGTTCTGCCCGCCTTCCCTAGCATACCACCTTCAGCCTTAGCGAGAAACACCAGCATCCCATGCGCCATGGCCCAGGCCTCGCAACCGTAGCACATGATGGGAACAATGCACTGAGAATTCCTACGCATACGTTCAGCAACCGGGAGCATCTTAGCCCTCAGGATCTTCCCCCCCCAGAATGCCGCCTTCGCCCTCTACACCCTCCTTCTCATATCTGGACAAGAGTCCCCCGTTTCGGTAATGATACTGCCAAGCTGCAGGCTACTCGAGCAACGTAAGACCTCCAAAGACGCCAACGTCGGTGGAGCATGACGCGGGTCAAGCCCCAGGATCTTAAGGAACTGCTCGGTCGTAGCCAGCGGGGTGACGAACTCGACGGAGCTGGGCTTCCAGCACAAGCTGTACCTCGCCATCACCCCCGTGAGTAGCTGTGCCATATGCTGAGTCTGGGATATTGACCTGCCAAGTAGATAGATATTATCACACCAGAGAATATTGGTGTATCGATGACTTTTGATGGTGATGCCTAAATCGTGCTCCCTGAAATATGTAATGGATTCTCTCGGCACCTCCCCCAGGACACTATTCCACTTCATAGGTGCAGTCGATCCCTGACGCTCGCACTTTGTGAATGGAACATATTCGGGTACAGGTGCGCCTTCAAACGCTGCTTCGAGGTGGCAGCCTACATTCTCTCTCAAGAGCGCCGCGCTAAGGCCCCCTGGCACATGCCGTTTTTGAAGACATTGGGCAACTTCTCGGCCCCTGAGGTTGTCGAAAGCTTGGTAAACATCCCCCATGAACATCACAAACGGGCCCTCCTTTGGCCACTCGCGCGCCTTGATCAGGAGAATTGGGGCCGGTCCGACCACCTGGTTGCATGACGCATGGGGCTCGAAGCCCATGATACACAGGTGCCTGATGGAGAGGCCCCTCGGCTGCTCAAGCATCAGCAGCGTGGGGGACGAAATATACCACTTCAAAGTAACAGACAGCAGCGATATCCCGCGAAAGTGCTTGGAGATGCCCCTGGCCACAGCCTCTTTAGCTAGGAACGACATGACGATGGCTCTCCAGGACTTCACGGGACCACCTCCAGAACACAACCTGGATGCGAAAAGCTCGAACACCTTATACACGACCTCGACTCCGAGGGCCAGGATCATCTCAGAGACAACCTCACCACTACCACCAGCTTTGCCAGAGCTGAGGCGGCTGCGAGCCTGCAGCACATGATGTACACTAAAATCACGAGCAGCCCGCCTACATCCTCGATCCCAAAGCTGCTGCACCCTAGCTAGCTGCACCTTGTCCGTCTCGTCAGGATCGAAGTACTTATGCTTGCAATGCTGCTGCACCACAGAGCCCCATTTTGATACATCCTCCACCACCTTGCCCTCTACATCCACCAACTCTCTCCCAACGGTAGTACGTCCTCCTTCGCGATGCCTCCTTCCTGATGGACGTTGGATCCTCCACTTCTTCCTCCCCCAACACCTCCTCTCACGTACCTCCCCCCTCCTCAGCTCTTTCCTCCTAGGGTCGCCCTTTGGGATCAACTGGATTTGCTCTGCCAGGAGCACGAGACCTTCAGGCTTGGAACAGGCGTCACGGTAAAAGTGTGCTCTATCTCAGTAGCCCCCCCCCACCATGACATCCCCCAGCTGATTTAACACCACATCCCCTCCTCCTCGTGCAGCTCCTCTAAATCCTTCAAGGCCCCCTCCCGGCATGCGAATAGAGACTCAGCAGACTCTGGAGCCCAACCCGCATGGGCGAGCTCGCGGCCGAGCCGTCGTAGAGTACAATGCCCTCCCAGGATCTGCGCCCACGCAGGGAAATGATCTCGCTGGGCGCCTCCTACGACGATGATCTCATCATTGGCACAGCGCGCTCGAGCTCCCCACGAGACTGGGATGGCAATGAAATCAATCATGGAGTCGAAGTGCATACCCAGGTGGTGGAACGTGCGACAAGCTCTCGAGGTAACTACGGGGCCATGCCCCTCCCCTGCAGCATCCAACGTACTGTGCGTAAATGTATTGACGACCTTGAGTCCCCAGGAGAGTAGTGTATCAATCAGGTAATCCTGTCTCTCACGGCCCTCGGCGGCACCGGCGAATGACGCAGGACTGAAGGGACTCGTGAGATGCGATGTATTAGGCGGTAACTGGGTATTGAAATCTCCCCCCATTACAATATGCTTGCATCCCTGTTGGAAACTCCAAGAATTGATGCTCTGAACCTCCTCGATCGCTTCTTTGAACTGTTCAAACGACTTGCCCCAGGCGTCTGGAAGATAGCAGCTCACGACGCAGGCATCTCCGAAGACTACGCCTGTGGCATGTAAGCTGCTCTTGAAAGAACCCGAATTCGAAGTCAAGGTAGACGGCCAAGCAATAGCCGTCGAGTGCCCAGGCTCGTGTCGCACAACCCATCCTGCAGCAAAAGGATCCCTCGGCCACGAGCTCACCTTCTGCAGTAGGACAACGCAGCCCGCACCATATCTTGAAGATACCCACTCCAGTAGATCCCCAACTGAGTGCACGGTGATGCGGCTAACGTTCCAGGACAGCACCTGCAAATTCTTGCTACGAGAAACATGCAGATGCCCGAAACGGGCACCTCTGGGTGAGGGTCACGATGAGAGTGCGCGGTAGCCCGCGTCGACGTCGACGCCAGGGAACGCGGTCGGCCAATTGTCGGGAAATATCTCCCACCCGCCACTCGATGTCGAAAACTCTGCGATCCGAAGGGGTCTAGCAGCTTGGCCAATATATCTAACCACAAGCCTGCCGAAGGAGATCTGGTACTGCAGGTTGAAGTCGTCCTTGTTGCGGTTTTGGCGCTCAAAGTACCCATCGAACTTGCCCGCCTGTATGGTCAGAGGCCTGGCCTCTGGTGAAGGAGTGACCGTGCATTTGACCATTCACAGTACCACCAGCAGCGAGTACACGATTGCATTCCTTCTGAACCTTCCAGAAGTCGTTTTTGCTAGATGTCGTCTTCATCACCATGATAAGCTTGGTGTGAAGTAGTCGGCCCTGCACCTTATCCAAGGTCGGCTGCTCGTCTACGTGTCGCCTGCGGTCGGGGCTGAGCGCGGCAAACAAACCATTGAGAAAACGTGTGGCCTCCGCCTGAGTCATACTCGACGCGTCTGGATCCTCCCACTTGGTGATCCAGTTCTTGAACTCTAAAGTACTTGGCGCGGGCTGGCCCCCGCCACTGTACGGGTTGCTGCTGAAACCGCCCATGGCTCTCGGCGCCGTCGTAGAGCCTTTCGAAGATGCGGCACCCGAGAGCGCCAACTTCCTCACCTCGTCTAACTTGGACTCGAATCTCCTCTCCATCTCGTCACATTTGTCATCCACCTTCTTGCCTAGCTTCGCCTCGAGCTCATCGAACCTGGCCGTGATACGATCGCACGCGCGGTCAGCAGCTTTGTCAGCACACCTGGCAAGCACTGCCTCGAGCTGAGCGGCATCCATGGCGGCCGCTCCGAGAGACACAGAGGGTGGCTCGGGGAAATCCTCAACTGTGTCGGGATCTAATTCGCAAGCCTTGCGAACTCTACTCATACATGTGTGGAGCAAGCTAGTCCAAAAAGTGGTGCCGCTTGAGCCGGAGAAGAAGGAAGAGGAGGAGGTCGAGGAGGAGGAGGAGGAGGAAGAGAAGGAGGAGGTGGGGGAGCAGGACGCAGTTCGAAACCCCGGAGGCAAGGCGACCACAGGGAGGGGGCAGGAAGAGGAAGAGGAGAGGCAGGAAGAGGACAAAGAGGAAAAGGGAGGAGGGAAGAAAGCAGGAGGCAGGACGGTTAGGAAGAGACAGCAGGGGGAGGA